>OY292313.1:62798852-63194436 GCA_958496155.1 Sisyra nigra
TTGAGTGAAAGAGCAACAAACATCTATACATCCATACAAACTTTCACGTTTATAATATTAGTAAGATGAGCCATTGCTTTGTAGCGTAGAAAATGCAATTTTCAGCCACAATTCGGGCAGTTCGATTTTGCATGATTTTTGTTTTTAAGTTAAAGAGATTTTTGATAAACAAGGTAGTCCGGGCCCAGCACGTAACGAGAAAGGTCGGATCCTTTCTCGGTTTGTTTAATTATTTATTTAAAAATATAGTAATTTACTAATGATTTAAATATTCGTAGTTTATTTATAGTTATAATTTATTGTCTTTATTATTGTTATTTATTGAGAAAATTTTTTATATTACATCTGTGGTTATTTGTTAAGAACATTTCGTGGTGATTTTAGAAACTTTATATAGTTCATTTGGTTGGTTGTGTTGTTAAAAATTTATATGCCAATGATTAATCTAATAAATATTATAATTTGTAAAATTAAGTTAAAAAGTAAAAATATTAAATAATCATTTAATAAAAACTGCGCTACAGCTTATTTGCCCGATTGGGCATAAAGTTAATTTTTTGGTTTTTTTGAAAATTTAACTTTATGTGGAACTTACTTGAGACATTCAATAAAATAACGATCGAAACCAATATTAAATGCTTCTCAATGTTTTATATCACTCGCATTCAAAATATTTATTTTTTATAAATCGAAAATTACAAAAAAAAAAAATTACAAAACAACAGGATAAATAACACGTAATGACTATAAGGTAGCTTTACATGTTTGAGTTAACAGCTTCAGTAATTGAAATAAAAAAATGTTTGCTTGGTTTATACATTAATAAACAAATTCTAATTATTATAATGAGGTGCTCAGTAAAAGATTTCATTAAATATTTTCTTGGTTCTCCTTGTCGACGTCGTTTAAAAATACGGATATAGAAAATGCTGTTTTTATAACCTAAAGCATTTTTATATAAATAAAAAATTTTGTGTCAAAAAACTCGTAAAAAATGAAACTTACTGTAATTAAAGTCATATTTCCGACTTCAGCTAGTTTTCCTGCCGTTATTATTCGCGGAACTTGCGCTGCTTTAATCATAAATAACACAGCTTTTTGAAAACGTTGCGAATTTTTTTCCCATCCAGCATTGTAAATAGCAAACGGTAAATCCTCCGTCTCAAAAAAATACCACATGAATAATTATAAAACAAACATGATTAACGTGATTACCTCTGCTTTAATTAAGCTTCCAGTGACACAATAAATACCTGCATTGGCTGTTACAACTATTATGTACATCATTAGCTTAAGAGCCTTGACAGGATCTTGTTCCTGGAAAAACAATTCTTATACTGCACGTATTTACAAATGTGAGAACGATTGAACCTTTTGTATCAAATATATCAGACAACAAAAATTTATTCCACTAATAAGTATATTAACGGCATTGTGAGTTTCATAAAGTTCTTGTACTTGTTCATAGAACCTAAATCAAATAAAAATAATTATAAACTTTTCGTTTAACGTCATGTCACACTACTCATTTAATTTTTGATGGTATTGAATGCAAAAACTCAATTTCTTATAAAGTTTATCCTCATTATCGATGTACCGATATTTTTCATCGATCGTCATAAGGGCTGCTTTTAATAACCTCAATTGTAAAATAATACTAAATTGAAAGTAAATGAAGAGCGAATCAAAGCTTGCGACTCCTAGGCCGACATAAAGGCCAACAAGTGTTATCCATGTGTAGGTGATTTCATAAATTGGACTTTGGTTTGCGTCAAATGGATACCTGTAAGATGTTTGTTTCAATTTTTAAAATTTAATTGCTTTTGTGACTGGTGATAGAATACCAGCATAATATTGGCATCGCTCGTTGTCCAGGAAGTTTGTCAACGTAAGGAAAAAACATTAGCATTTGACTTATCGCTACTGCACCTATGCAGTAGATAGTTATGGAAATTCGAACTGTTTTGATAACATATCCCAACTTATGAGAGAGGTCAAATGAAGTTAACGGCCATAGATCATCCTTGATGATATTTATAATAGCCGCGAAACTCTTTCGTTTTTGATATAATATCATGTGCTTGTACACCACCTGTGTCGTTAAAAATTTTTTTAAGAAAGAAAAATATTTAAACTTATAAGTGTCCTACAATGATTACAGCCACCAACGTAAAGTAAGTTCCAGTAACGTAGTCTATATTCGTTAAGTTCAAGTAAACAAAAATATGTTGTAGGACAATCATAATGAAACAACCCAACATTAGTATTATAAAACCAAATGTCATTAAATACGATTTTGAACCAGGCCAATTGAATGACATCAATAAATACATTCTGATCCATTTCAGAAGATTATCTTGTATTGTTTTGTGAATGCCTAAAAATAATTAAATCAGTTTAATATTTCAATAACATTTTAAATTTTTTACCGCGATTTGATTGTGCCACTTCATCCATCGTTAGAATCGCAATACTTTTGTAGTTGTTTTCTTGTGGATACGGTCAAAATTATATTTTTGTAAATTTTTGTAAAAGAAAATTATATTTAACTAAGCTGTACGCTATTATTATTATTATCTTTGTTCTTTACTTTAAATCTTTGTCTTTTTAGACGCTTAAAAATTCTCTTTAATGTTTCTGTTCGACATACAAGTACTTCATTTATCCTGACAGCTATAATCTTAGAAAATCTTTTTGTACACTCATCGATTTTGTTGTTGTTGTGATTTATTATTTATTTAGAAGTTTTGGTTATTTTCATTTTAAAAAACTAATACTCATTTCGGATCAGTTAATATCATACCCACATCCAATGATGGATCAATTATAGATAGGACATCTATGCGATAGTAATAAATAACGAGAGAAGGCTATAATTTCTTCTGATATTAAATTAGCTATTGATGCGCTTTCCAATATCTAAATCTAACTGTAACAAAAATGTCAAAGAACTTCATGATTTTGTAAAAGATATGCGCCTGGTTATTTCCTGGATTCCGTCTAACAGAAAAATAATTTTACACCTAGACAAATCCGAAATGCAACTATGAAAACTTCAGAACATAAAGCACCAGGTCACGACATAATCACTCAATCTCTCCTAGCAGTTTTACCAAGCCAGACAATAGTACTATTCACACAAATATATAATGCAATTATAAGAATCACAGGTTACTTAGTGGCGTGGTGAACTAGATAGTTGTCTTATACGCCAGTGGTCCTGGATTCGAATCCCAATGAATACCCAAGATCTTTTTCATGGGTTTTCAGATTCAACGGTTTCTAATGACCATAGTAGTTGATGCGAGCTTAAATAAACCAAAAAATAAGAACTACCTATTTTCCCAAAACCATGGAAAAAGGTAACCATAGTGATGATTTTCAAGCCAGGAAAACATAAAAAAGATCCCAAAAACTACCGTCCTATTAACCTCCTTACACTGTTCTCCAAAACGTTCGAAAGGCTCGCTAAGCCTCATCTACTGAACCAACTAAAAGACCTCATTCCAATAGGACAATTCGGATCCAGACCACAGCTCTTCTGTGTCTAACTCTTCCACAAAGTACTAAACCCTATCATGGAAGCGTGCGAAGAAAACGAGGTTTGTTTGGGACTGTTTCTAGGCGCAGAAAAAACTTTAGACAAAGTGTGACAAAAAAGGCTCTTATTCAAACTCAAACGACTTCTCAATGACACCAGTTACAGATTCATCAACTCATGCCTAGAAAACCCATTCTACGTTGTCAAGGTCTCAAATGCAAGCTCAACGGCAAGACCAATCAAGTCAGTCTTGGCTCCTTGCTTTACCTAATATACACGTTTGACTTTCCTAGGTCAAACCAATTAACCATAGCTCAATTTGCAGACGACGTGGCTGCCTTAGTCAAAGGAAACTGCGAGGACGTAGTCGCGATAATGCAGGAGTAGAAAACTAGTGTAAGAATGGTGAGCAACAATAAACACCAACTAGCAAAAACTAGTTCAATTTTCAATAAAAAAAAAAAAAAAAAACACAACCTTACACCCGATAATAATCAACGGCGAAGAAGTGCCAACCTCCGGCACAATCAAATACCTGGGATTCACCCTTTACCAAAACCTTACTTGGAGAGCACACGTACACATTCTTTTTACACGCACGCGAGCACGCTTACACCAACTAAAATACCTCATTGGTCAAAGCTCCACATTACCGCTCCACTTCAACAGAACGCTGTACGTCACTACAATCAAACCACTATGGAGATACGGGTGCGAAATGTGGGGTACAACTGCAGACAGTCACATCCAGCCCATTTTGACTGCATTTGCAGAATATTAGTTGAAAACGAGCTGAACAAAGACCACAAAGACTGACGAAGATCAAAGACTTTTATGGAGATCGGAGGTTAGAAATTAATTTTTGACAGAACAACGTCTTATAAATTGATGAACACCGGCAGCCTGTACAAAAAGTGTCACGTTCCGTTTGAGCCTACGCGTGCAAGCGAGAACGCGATACAAGAGATAGAGAGGCATGATAGAGTTCTACTACTGGAACGCCGCCACGTGAGCTTCTTCGAGAACTTCTACAATAAGCTGTGCCTCGTATTAAATAACTGTTGAATCATAGACAACGTGTTTTGTGTTTTTTTTTTCTAGAGTTTACTTAATAAGATTTAATTAATTTCCTTCATCATTTTCAGTCTGATTTCATTTTGAAAAAATTGTTAACTTTCAATTAACTTCTTCTTTGTATTATACAAAATAATGATAATACAATGATAATAATTCAATTTAATTCATAAAAGTATGCAACCTTTCATCAATGTTTCTTTATGACGTTATCACGTTATTATATGAAAATAATTATCATAATTTTTGAAGTTACACTTCTTTAGGCGCGTTATGAAAAAATGATGAGAGTGAAATTTTTAGATGGGCGGCCATCTTGAAACAAAAATTAACAAAACGAAGTTGGCCGTAAAAACACTCGGTTTCTTGTCGCGCACAATTTGAATTTTTGTTTTATTTATTTATTTTTATATTTAAATTAAAAATAATTAATTCTTCAAATATATTTTTTATATTTTATTTAGAAAATAATTATATATATACAAATGACACATATTATAAAAAAATAATATATAACTTTTCTTGAATTTTGTAGTAGCTGTAATGAAAATGACGTCTGCATTTTATGCATATTTTAAGTTATCACGAAATCTGGGATTCTGAAATGATTCAACCATTCCAGAATAATAATATAGTAAGACAAAATAAGAATAAGATTAAGACATTTACTTTGACAAGTAGCTACTTACTTTATTTCGCAATTTCTATGAAGTTTCGTTTTCATGACATGCCTGAATTGTTAACCAGAAAAATGATCCTGAGAAGTTTTATAAACGTCTTGCAGCTTCATTTGGATATTATTTATTGATATAAATTAAAATATTATTCTCTTAGTTTTATTTTTAATAATTATATCTTTAAATATAGATATATATTATTATTATTATTAAATATTAATTTACAATTTTTTAAAATTGATTATTGGTTTGCAATTAATAAAAACTAATATTAATGCCACTTTTTTTTAAATATTAAGTATAATAACTCTGATAAGTGATAATAAGTTTAAGTGACAGGGGGCTGTTTGTGACGTATGACTTGTAGAACAACACAAATATATGAGAGATTCAACTAGCTACTAGCGCCACCCAAAAGACCCAAAGGAACTAAGATTTGCGTAAAAATTGGTCACGTTTTTTAGTCTTTCTCGTATTTAAGTGACAGAGGGCTGGTCACATCAACCGCATACAGGTGGTCCAAAACAGTACCCTTAAATTTGTAACAGGGTTCCCCTGGTATGTCAAAGGCTCAACAATACACAGCGACCTGAAAATTGAAATGGTGTCAGAAATAAATTGCAGGCAACTACACTCAGCATTCGCCGAGCATGAAAATCCAATCTCTCTTTCAGGATCTAAAGAGCAAAGGAAACAGAAGAGGAAACAAAATGTTGATTTTCTACCATAAAATAAATAAGTAACAAAATAAAGCAAAATTTGGTACATCACTGGATTGTAGGTACCCGGTCACATTAATTAGACTTATAGTCTACCACCACAGAGCCATCAGAACAGTAAAATCACCAAGTGACAAAAAGTTTACCTTTCAAAAACAATTAAACGCTAGAAAAATAATTATAAAATAAAATATTTTATTTGATGTTTTCTTAAAAAACCCAAAAAAATTATTTTTAGCTAATATTTTTTTACCTCATGCAGAGAGTTAAAACCGACTAAAGTCCATTGGATAAAATTTTTAAGTCAGACATTAAAGTTTTAATATGAAAAAGCATTTTTTGTTTCGTTCAATCAGCAACAAAAAATTTAAAATTAACACAAAACCATTCAAAATTAAAAATGTAAACATATTGAACAAAAATTGCCACGACTAATCTTCACTTTTGTCGACGTCATTTAAAAATACGGAGATAGAAAATGCTGTTTTTACAATCTAAAACAATTTTTAAAATGTAAAATTAAAAAATAAAACTTAAAAGAAGAAAACTTACGGACACAAAAGTCATATTTCCGATTTCAACCATTTTTCCAGCTGTTATTATTCGCGGAACTTGGGCTGCTCTAATCATAAACAAAATAGCTTTTTGAAAACGACGCGAACTTTTTTCCCATCCAGTGTTGAATATAGCAAACGGTAAATCCTCCGTCTCAAAATAACATAGCATGAATAGTAATAAAAATTAATTATTTAAATAAACATGAATAGTAGGGATGTGACTACCTCTGATTTAATTAAGCTTCCAGCGACACAATAAATGCCAGCATTGATTATAACTATTATTAAGTATGTCGTTAGTTTCATTGCTTTCATAGGATCTCGTTCCTAGAAAATATTCTCGTTATTTTTTACGAAATCATGCTTACAGATATAAGGCATTACATGTTGAAGTAAATATATCAAACAACAAAAATTAACTGCACTTATAAGCGTATTAACGGCATTATGTGATTCATATAGATCTTGAACTTGTTTATAGAACCTAAGTAAAACTAACAAAATTATATTGTTGTTTCATAATATCATATTACATTACTCAGTTAATTTTTGATGGTATTGAATGCAATAAACCAATTTCTCATAAAGCTCTTCTTCATTATCTATGTATCGATATTTCTCATCAATCGCCAAGAGAGCTAATTTTAATAACCTTAACTGTAAAATAATATTTAACTGAAAGTAAACAAAGAGGGAATCAAAGCTTGTGACTCCAAAACCGACATAAAGGCCAGTAACTGCTATCCATATGTAAGTGATTTCATACATTGGACTTTTGTTTACGTCAAATGGAAACCTGTAAAGTTTTCATTCATAATGTTATCGTTTAAATTAAACTGAATTGTGATTGGTAAAATACCAGCAGAGAATAGGCATCGCTCGTTGTCCGGGAAGTGTATCAACGTACGGAAAATACATTAAAATTTGACTTGTCGCTACTGCACTTATGCAGTACACGGTTATTAAAATACGCACTCTATTGATAACATTTCCCAACTTATAACAGAGATCAAATGAAGTAAGCGGCCATAACTCCTCATTAATAACATTTAGAAGAGCCGCGACAGTATTCCGTCTTCGATATATTATAAGATGCTTGTTCAGCGTCTGTTATGTAAGAAATTTTCTAGGAATACTAAGATAAACATTTTATTTTGTTCTTTTCTTACAAGAACTACAGCCACCAATGTAAAGTAAGCTCCGGTGACATACTCTATATTCGTTGTATGATGGAAAACAAAAATATGTTGCAGTATTACTATAGTAAAACAAGTCAATATCACTAAAGCAAATCCAAATTTCACCAAATATGATTTCGATCCAGGCCAATTGCATGATATCAATAAATACATTCTGATCCATTTCAGAAGATTTTTTTGTATTGTTTTGTGAACGCCTAAAAATAGCTGTTTTAGTTTAATTAAACATTTAACTTTAATATTTTTACCGCGATTTAATTCTGCCACTTCTTCCATTGTTAGAATCATAACACTAAGCTGATTTTCAGGTGATGTTCAAAAACTCTAATTTTGTAAAAGAAAATCAGTTTTAACTTACCTGTACTATTATTATTCTTCGTTCTTTAGTTTGAATCATTGTATTTGTTGTTGTTTAAGTATTCTCTTTGTTATTTCTGTAAGACGTATTTAAGTTAAATTTATTTTTATAACCATAATTGAAAATCTTTTCGTTCAGTTATCGATTTTCTCAATAACTACGGCTTATTACTTTTTTTATAGTTAAATTATTATTAAGTTCGGGGTTTTTTTCCTCATGTTTCGCGATAGAGTGTTGTTCCATCACCTTTTTCTTACAAAATTTAGCCAACAAATGTATACATTTTATTTTAAACCCATTTTCCTGGGAAACTATCAGCTGTTTGTTTCTCTTAATTGAATATTGGCCAAGTCATTCGTGAGATAGAGCCCTAAATTATCAAAAAAATACCCCTACATTGGATTGACAGGATGCGCTACTGCAAAGCTAGCTGAGGTAGCCACATGAACGAAATTGTATTTCATATATAACACAGATCTACAAAAAAAAAAAAAAATGCCCTGGATAACTAGATTACGAATATATTAATGAAAGTAATGAATGTGCTCTCGTTTGTATGATTTCAGCGTATTTAACTAATGAGAAAAAATTAATTACTGGAAGCATTGTGTAGATTTAAAAATATTTAACTTTTTACTTGGTCAAGAAAGTGAACACACAAAATACCAAGCTTTATTTATCTGTGGGATAGTAGAGCAAAACAATTTTATTGGGAACAAGATTTGTGGCCTTTAAGAAAGTCCTTAACTGTTGGTAGAGCCAACGTAGTAAAGAAGCCGTTATTTAACAGAGACCAAATTATCCTTCTACCATTACATAATATTAAAAAATTAAATAAAAAGTAAATTTGTAGAAAATTTCCTAAGCTCATCATGGAAAAATTAAAAGGCGGAATATTTGATGGTCCTCAAACTTGGCAATTGATGAAAGATGTAAAATTTATCAAACTTATATCAGTTCCGGAAAGTGAAGCTTGGAAAAATTTAATATTAGTAGAAGAAACTTTTCTAGGTAACTATAAAGCCCCATCCCAATTATAGAGAAATTGTGCAAAAATATAAATAAGCCTTAAGAATTTAGGAGCAAATTTAAAGTAAAACGTATGCTAAGTGTTGAACTTTCTCCACAGTCATCTGGATAGGTTTTCTGATAATTTGGGAAATTATAGTGAGAAACAGGGAGAGCGCTTCTACTAGAATCTTAAAGTAAGGGAGGAAATGTATTAGGGTAGATGGGACCGCCACATAATAGCAGATTACTGTTGGCCTTTAAAAATGATTGTCGCCTGAAAAAGTATAGAAAAAAATCTTATAAAAGGCATTTTAGTTTTATTTTTTCTTCATATTTTCTTGTAGTGTAAAATTAAAATAAAGATTTAAAAGACAACAAGAGAGCCTAACGAATCCTTCTAAAATAATTGATAGTTTAATGAATTGTGAGCATAAATATATCAGAAATCAATCGTATATCAAGAGCAACAAAACTACTGTTGCCCAATGTAATCGGAGACTTTTCTCATTCTAATAAGCTACATTACATGAAAACAATTTAATTGTAATCATTTTATTGAAGTTATACTCTTTAGGCGCGTTATGAAAAAATGATGAGAGTGAAATTTTAAGATGCGCGCGCATCAGGGTGACGAAAAATTAACAAGATGACGTTGGCCGCAAAACCGCTCGTTTTTTTTTTTTTACTAAGCGCGCGTAATTTGAATTTATGTTTTATTTATTTATTTTTATATTTAAATTAAAATAAATTCTTTGAATATTTACTTTATTTTTTTATTTAGAAAATATTTACATTTACAAATGAAACCTATAATAAATAAATAAGTTACTCTTATCGTATTTTACAATAGCTGTTATCATACTATTTGGAGTTTAGTGATGAAAATGCCTGCATTTCATGCATATTCTTGGTTGTAACAAAATCTGGGATTCTGAAATGATTCAAACATCTTAAAATAATAATTAAGTAAAGCAAGGCATGAAAATATTAAAACATTTACTTTGAAAAGTAGCTACTTACTTTATTTTTCAAATTCAATGGAGCTTCGTTTTTATGGCATGCTTGAATTGTTACCCAGAAAAAAAGATCTTAACAAATTTTATAAACGTCTTGCAGCTTTCTTTGGATATTATTTTCATTGTAAACCATAGTTTTCCAGAGTATTTCAGCCAATAAATAGTCACAAAAATACAAATTTTCTACACAAACTGTGATTCGGTAAAAACGTCAGATAATTTTAAGCTATTAATACGGCGCGTCGTTTTTAGAGGCGTTAGTATCGGTCTATTTCATCATCACAGCGCAAGTCCGTAATGCTTAAATGCATTTTGGACATTGCCTCGCCATCTCTGTTCAACACGCCGTACTAAAGTTAAAAAAAACCGCACATCTCGTTAAAGTGTCTCCTCCACGAATAAAGTATATTCAGTAGTGATTTAAATTGCATATTTTGATTAAAATTATTTACTATTTGTAAGTATTAGTAAAAAAAAAATTTGCTTATATACTTTTTCAAGTGCTCCAATAAAATTGAGGTTAAGTATTCGTACGTATTATTTATTGATATAAATTAAAATATTATTTCTACATCCGAACCAACAATCCGACAAATGCGTTGGAAATTTTTTTGATTTTCTTGGGAGTTCTTGCATTTTTTGACAGTAATATCGCATCGAAAGTTTTTTATAAAATTTCACAAGACTTGGAATGTTGTCTTCATATTACATCTAGTTGTGCCGCGAAGCTTTTGCAGCATGTTGGAGTTCTTAGACTCATTACTGCCTACAATTTTATTTGAAACTTTTTTCTGGGAAAATTCCAAATAAGGAGAATTCTAGAGTAAAAGGGTGGGAGTTCGTATATGAATAGAAGCTAATATTATTATATAATTTATATTTTTTCAAATAATGGTGACTTTTATTTATATTCTTTAGCTAACAGCGAGTTTCATGTAAAAGAAAGTACTATCACGCGTCAAAACAGGTATTTTATTAATAAAAATGTTAGCACCTGAAGTTTAAATTTAAAGGAAAATACTTGTGCAAAGCAAAAGAAGGTGATATTCTAATAATGTAAACACCAATTCGTTCACATCCTAACGAATAAGAGATAAAGGTAAAAAGTTAGAACGGACGTGAATTTCAACAATAATCCTTCAATAACAAAAAGTGCTGAAATCGTTCATTATTGATCTTCGTTCGCATTTACGTCATTTAAAAATACAGAGATTGAAAATGCGGTTTTGAGGACCTAAAACATATTATTTGGTTATAAACTTTTTTTAAATATTAATATATGAAATTAAAAAATGAAACATACAGAAATCAAAGTCATATTTCCAATTTCTGCCAACTTTCCAGCCGTTATTATTCGCGGCTCTTGAGCTGCTCTAATCATGAATAGTATACATTTTTGAAAACGTGGTGAACTTTTTTCCCATCCTGTATTGTAAATAGCAAAAGCTAGATCCTCAGTCTACGAGTAAACCAGGAGAAAATAATATTATATTAGAAAAAAACCTATCAAAATTACCTCTGATTTTATTAAGCTTCCAGCGACACAGTAAATCCCTAGATTGACTATTGTGCATATTAAATAAATCAGTAGCTTACTGGCTTTTATAGGATTCCGTTCCTAAAAAAATATTTATCTGTAGACATTTGGTGTGATTGTAACAAACATTTTACATTTTGAAGCAAATATATCAAACAGCAAACATTTGTTCCACTGATTAATATATTAAAGGCATTATGCGTCTCATAAATGTCTTGAATTTTCTCATAAAATCTAAATGGACAAGAATAAAGTAAATTGTTCGTTTAATAGACTATAATCAAAATAGGTACTCATTTAGTTTTTGATGGTATTGTATGCAAAAAACTATTTTCTTATAAAGTTGTTCTTCGTCATCAATGCCTCTATATTTCCTATCTATTGTCAAAAGAGCTTTTTTTAGTAACTTTAACTGTAAGATGGCGTTAAGTTGAAAATACATGAAGAGGGCATCAAAGCTTGAGATTCCAAAACCGATTATAATACCCAAATATGTTATCCACATATAAGTGATTTCATGCATCGGGCTTGAATTTATATCATATGGATACCTTAAACAATACATTCATTTTCAATATTTTACTTTCTTATTTTTTATTTTTTATTTTTCATTTCCTTACCAGCATAAAATTGGCATCCGTTTTTGTCCAGGAAGATTATCGACATATGGAAAAATCATTAATATTTGACTGATTCCACAAGCGCTAAAGCAGTACGTAAATATAATGATCCGCACTGCTTTAATAACGAACTGTAGTTCGTCATAAAGACCAAATGAATTCAGTGGCCATAACTCATTTTTGATAACTTTTAAAAGATCTACCACAATATTTCGTTTGCAATATAAAACAACATGCTTTGTAGTCAACTTTAATTAACCAAAAAAAAAAAAGAAAAATTTACTTATAAATGAATAAGAAAAATTTACTTAGAACATGAAATATTTACCATGATAACAGCCACCATTGTAAAGTATGTTCCCGTAATATAGTCCACATTTTTTGAATTTTGGAACACAAAAACATGCTGCATGACAATAATAGCGACACAACTTACCACAATCATTATAAAAGCAAACGTTACGAAAACCGATTTAGATTCGGGCCAATTAAATGAACCTAATAAAAGCAATTTGATCAATTGCAAGAGGCGTTTTTGTATTTTGTTGTGAAAAGCTTAAAAAATTATTTCTATAATCATAACAGGGCATTGAAAATTGTTGTAATTCAAATCTTACATCGATTTAACTCTGTCACTTCGTCCATCTTTTGAATGAAATACAAAATATTGATTCTTCTCTATTAAGGAAAATACGACTTGACAAAATAAAATCCGATTTTTTTTTACACTTTAATTATTGTAAATGTTTTTAACTTGAATCTCTGTTATTTAAGTTATTTAAAAATTCTCTTTTACATTTCACATACTCTACTTATTTTGACAAATATGATTTAAAGAATTTTATTTGTTCATTCAGAAATTTTCTTTGTTGAATTGATTTATGGTTTGAAACGCTGAATATTTTATCAGTGCAGTTTACAAAAGAAAATATTTTTGGTCTCAATTTTGTAAACAAGTTTAGTCTGGTTTTTACTCAAGAACATGACAAAATACAACTAAGTAACTCTGACTAATAACAAAGAAATTACAAGCTATTTTCGAGCTGTTTTTACACCCCCGAGTTACCTGGAAAATCAACCTTTGAATTTAGTTTTAATCTAGTTTTGAGGTAAAAATTGTAAGTATGAGTTGTTAAGAGAGACAAAAGGCACAAAAATCTACTCCATAGTTTTGAGTCCTTCGTGAGGGGGACCGATTTATGTGGCTTCTGTATGGCGTCCAAAATATGATGCGAAACTTGCAGTTATGTAGAATGGCCGTTCCTCGCTGCTGCGTTACGTGCTGCAATTTGGGGTCACAAGAATGTAAGGTGGGAGTGGTTATCCACATTTATTTACACATAAAATTTACCAAATACAGTGGCCAACACTGGCCTCGTATAAATTGAATCACTTAAGTTATATAACGTCGTTTCGTCAGGGCGATTGCGAGAGGTATCAATGCATGTTCGAATTCCATTTCTAGTCGCCACATCACTCCCCTCCTAGTGACTTAGTCACGATATTGTCGTCGTTGGGCTGTGAGACTTTGGGCTGCTGTGAATTGGAACTGTCGTGGAGCTGGGGCCACTTGGGACGAGCTGCTGTGGCTCGATCAGAAGATGACGTGGGACGGGTATGGAGTAGTACAACCGAAGCCTAGGATGCTGCTACTCCATAGCTGAGTCCTTCGTAAGGGGGTTCAATGTATGTGGCGACTGCATGGCGTCCAAAATATGAGGCGAAACTTGCAGATTTAGGCCGAATGGCCGTTCCTCGCTGCTGCGTTGCGTACTCGAGGTCACCAGAATGTAAGGTGAGAGTGATTACCCACATTTATTTACATGTATATATATATATATTTACAATTACAGTGGCCAGTACTAGCCCCATACAAATTGAATTGCTTAAGATATGTAATGTCGTTTCGTCAGGGCAGTTGCAAGATGTATCACTGCATATTCAAATTCCATTTCTAGTCGCCACAATGCTATGCATTCA
The DNA here is from genome assembly GCA_958496155.1 of Sisyra nigra. Taxonomy (NCBI): domain Eukaryota; kingdom Metazoa; phylum Arthropoda; class Insecta; order Neuroptera; family Sisyridae; genus Sisyra; species Sisyra nigra. Next base: position 62,813,142 of record OY292313.1, read on the forward strand.
GCATAGTTACATAGGTACTATGTTCAGTCGCTAATAACCTGGGATATTGAAGCGACTCTAAATTAAAAAAAAATTATTCAAACTGCAAGAGAAAGATTATTAAAAATAAAAGATTTTATTAAAAGTTGTCTTCAAGAACCCAACCAGTTATTTTATTTATTTTACTGCAAATAAGAATTAAAACTAAATAAACTCGAACAAATAAACTGTTAAAGCTAGAAAACAAATCAATTTTACATATCATACAATCAACAAAAAACTTAAAATTATCTCAGAAACACCAGAAATAATTCTTCTAACATAATGTGCTAAGTAAATACATCGAATAACAATCTTCACAATTAATCTTGAATGTTGCCAACGTCATTTAAAAATACGGAGATAGAAAATGCTGTTTTTACAATCTAAAACAATTTTTAAAATGTAAAATTAAAAAATAAAACTTAAAAGAAGAAAACTTACGGACACAAAAGTCATATTTCCGATTTCAACCATTTTTCCAGCTGTTATTATTCGCGGAACTTGGGCTGCTCTAATCATAAACAAAATAGCTTTTTGAAAACGACGGGAGCTTTTTTCCCATCCAATATTGTACATAGCAAATGGTAAATCCTCCGTCTCAAAATAATACCACATGAATAATTATTATAAAAGAAATATAATTAACATGATTACCTCTGATTTAATTAAGCTTCCAGCGAAACAATAAATACACGTATTGGTTACAACTATTAATAAGTATGTCGATAGTTTAATTGCTTTCATGGGATCTTGTTCCTAAAAAATATTTTCGTTATACTTTACGAAATTTTGCTTACAAATTTAAGACATTACATGTTGTAGTAAATATATTAAACAACAAAAATTAACTGCACTATTCAGCATATTAACGGCATTATGTGTTTCATAAAGACCTTGAACTTGTTTATAGAACCTAAATCAAATTAACGCAATTATATTGTTATTTCATAATACCATATTATATTACTCAGTTAATTTTTGATGGTATTGAATGCAAAAAACCAATTTTTCATAAAGCTCTTCTTCATTATCAACGTATCGATATTTTTTATCGATTGCCAAGAGCGCTGATTTTAATAACCTTAACTGTAAAATAATATTTAACTGAAAGTAAACGAACAGGGAATCGAAACTTGTGACGCCAAAACCGACATAAAGGCCAGTAACTGCTATCCATATGTAAGTGATTTCATATATTGGACTTTTGTTTACGTCAAATGGAAACCTGTTAATTTTTCATTTATAATGCTATTTTTTAAATTAAACTGATTATTGGTGGAGAGTAAGGTTAGCGTGGCGCCAAGAATTGACAACGGTTCCTGACTAAACAAGTCAAAAGAAAATGAAAATGAAGAGTATTAATTTGCTCGTTTCGTTTTCATAAAAAACTGGATTTCAAGAAGAATTTTTCTTATGGAAAATTATTTTGATAAATCTGTCAATTAAGACGTAACTATGGGAACTGGCATGTATTTTAAGTTACTTCATATAAATGCATTTAACAATTTCCTACTACAAATGCCAAGGGGGTCTAGGGGGTGCAAACCCAGGCGAGGGTACTGGGCGAAGCCCCCAACAAAAGAAATTTAAGTCACTATTTGTTTACTCGATTTTCATTATTTAACTGAATGTGCACTTCCTGACACCGCAAAGTTTTACACAAAATTAAATGTTTTAACATAAAAAATATGCTGCAAATACGATTCGTTGTTATTTCTATGAGTTTTCACTATTCGTTGAAAATATTTATGAATACAGACCCCGCATTGTTAAAGCATTTTAAATGTATATAAAATTTTTATAATCTACTCATCTTTTAAATACGTCGTAACTAAGGGTTGTTTATTTTATCAATTATATTTTCTTTATTAATTGAGTTCAAGCTCGTTATTACTGTAGTTAGAATTTCATTAATTTTATGGTGTTTTTTGTGTTTTATTCCTGAAATGTTGTATTATTTGTGATGTTTATAAAATACGTGTCCTTTAAATTGCAAAATAAATGGAGATTTTTATCACTCAATGCTAATTTAATATTGAAAACATCTTCGCAAATAAAAAATAATGAGTTGTTCAAATTGGACCATGTAAGTTCCCATAGTTACTGATACCTTGAATTTTGCAAATGGCTGGTTTAGGCTTCATGCTGACGTCAAAATTTTACTCTTTAAATTTTGATTTTGGGATAATTGACGCGAAATTTAGCTTCTATTAGCCATACTTTATGGTTATACAAAAGCATAATGTAAGGCGATTTCAACAAATACTTAAAGCGCCACGCTAATCTTACTCGTGGCCGAATTTTGATTAGTAAAATACCAGCATAAAATAGGCATAGCTCGTTGTCCGGGAAGTGTGTCAACGTACGGAAAATACATTAAAATTTGACTCGTCACTATTGCACTTACGCAGTACATGGTTATTGAAATACGCACTGTTGTTATAACATATCCCAACTTATGGTAAAGATCAAATGAAGTAAGCGGCCATAACTCCTCATTAATGACATTTAGAAGAGCCGCAACAGTATTTCGTCTTTGATAAATTATAAGATTCTTGTACAGCGTCTGTCGCGTAATAAATTTTTAAGGAATAGATATAAATGTGTATTTGTTATTTCCTTACAAGAAAGATGGCCACAAATGTAAAGTACGCTCCAGTGACATATTCTATATTCGTTATATGATAGTAAACAAAAATTTGTTGCAGCATCACTAAAGTTGAACAAGTCAATATGACTATAGCAAATCCAAACTTGACCAAATATGATTTCGATCCAGGCCAATTGAATGATAGCAATAAATACATTCGGATCCATTTCAGAAGATTTTTTAGAATTTTTTTGTGAACGCCTAAAAATTTATGTTCTTTTTTTTATTGAAAAATGTAACTTTAATATTTTTACCGCGATTTAATTCTGTCACTTCTTCCATTGTTAGAATCTTAACACTTAACTGCTTTTCAAGTTATGTACAAAATTGATGATTTTGAAAAGAAAATCTGTTTTAACTTAGCTGTACGCTATTATTATTGTATTCGTTCTTTACTTTTAACCTTTTTATTACTAGTTGCTTAAAAATTCTTTTTATTATTCGTATTTCAATAGGACGTTTACATTTTAAATTTATTTAGACAGCCATAATTAAAGTAAATCTTTTTGTTCAGCCATGAATTTTCTATTTTACAGTGGTTGATTTTTTATTTAATAGTTAAACTTATTATTAAACTCGGGACTTTTCCCCTATGATTCACATAATAGAGTGGTGTACCCGGTACCGTCATTTTTTATATTTAGATAATTCATGTCTATGTTTACCTTTTTTTTTCTAAGAAATTCTCAGCCTTTTGTTCCTATTAAGATCTCTTTTTAATATAAAGCAATACAGGGTGCGCCATCTAGACAGGACTTATTGAAATGTTGAATAACTCCGCCATTTTTCAGCCGATTTTGGAAAATGAACAAGATTCATTTAGGGTATACAATGCCATTTATTGACAATTCACTCAGAATACAATATCGATCAAATGACCGCCTCCATTAGACACACAAAAAGCGGCCCTTTTTTGGGCATTTTTCATTGTATTTGACAACATTTCGGGCGTAATAGCAGCAATTTTCGCTTTAATATTAGCTTTTAGTTCTTCAATAGTCTTTGGTTTGCTGGCATACACCTTACTCTTCAAATAGCCCCACAGGAAAAAGTCTGGCGCCGTCAAATCCGGCGAACGAGGAGGCCACTCCAAATCACCCTTTTTTGACACAACGCGTCCCGGGAACTTGCTCTGCAAAAACTTCATAGTAGCAACTGCGGTGTGACAAGGTGTGCCGTCTTGTTGAAAATAGAAGTTTGTTAGACGGTGTTTCCGCATTTCCGGACAAACAAAGTGCGCCAACATCCAACGATAGCGTGCACCGTCGACGGTTTCTCCAACTTTGAAAAAAAATGGTCCAATAATCGTTTTCGAGCACACTCCGGCCCAAACAGTAACTCTTTGGTCGTGCAATGGTGTTTCGTGAATGATGTGTGGGTTTTCTGTTCCCCAAATTCGACAGTTTTGTTTATTGACCCCGCCAGAGAGCGTAAAATGAGCTTCGTCCGTCATCAAAATTCGGTCCCAAAAATCAGGCTCGGCATCGATCTTTCTTGCGATCGTATTCCCATATTCGAGGCGACGCGGCTTGTCCGTTTCCAACAATCTTTGGGTTAGTTGCACTTTGTATGGAAAAAGATGAAGATCATCCTTCAAAATTCTTCTTAAAGTGGTTCCACTCACATTCAGCGCTTGAGAACGACGCCGATACGACACACTTGGATTTTCGGCAACACTCTCTCTCACCGCTTCAACAACTTCATTGGAGCGTCGCGGACGCGGTCGAATGGGTCGCGGGCGAGTAGCTACAGACCCGTGTTCAAAGAAATTTTTCGCCAAAGTACGAATTGTCTTGGCGGAAGGCGCCGAATGTCTCCCATATTTCTTACGATACGCACGCACAGTTTTCACAGTTGAACGATTGTTTTCAATGTACAGCGCTACAATTTCAGCCCGTTTTTTTGGCGTAAACCGATCCATGACTATAATGGCATAGACTGACGTTTCAGAATCTGGCTGATTTGTCAAAATCGGCTGAAAAATGGCGGAGTTATTCAACATTTCAATAGGCTCTGTCTAGATGGCGCACCCTGTATACTGTATACTGTTTTAAAGAAGAACAATTGACCTGTACAAATATTGGCTAAAACAAAACGATCCACCATAGTAAACATTAGTTTTAATCTACTCAGGGCATGCAAACGAAAAAATCCAGCTCAGAACACCAAAAAGGCAAAATAAATAAACTAAATTTATAAACCAAAATCAAATAACCAAAACTGAGGAAACAAACAACAAAATAGTACAAGAATGCGACAACAGAGATTCGGATCATGTCAGTACCTAACACGGAGAGAGCAATTTTTATGCCGGGAGAAAGAAAATTTTGTGCACTTATTAGGTTCGTTCGCGGATGTGATAATGAATTGGTAACGAATCAGTTCAAGACCGATTTAGGATCATCGCCAAGCGCATGCAAGTTTATGAGCCGAGTTACGGTCCGATATTCGCGGTTCACACAAAATGCTTTCGTTACCGATTCATAATTAGTTCTAGCGATCCTCAGATTTTTGTTAGGATGAAAAATTCGATTCTCTTACTCATGCACAGTTTGCTAAATTGTGGCTAATTGTCACTGTTTACATTTCATTATATACAGTGCACTGTAATACTTAATTTAACACTGATCACAATTTATTTAACACTCCCGATTTTTGGTTCACTCACGATGTCGATTTATTTATGCATGCTCACATTGACGATTTATTTCAGAGTAAACTGCCTATGTTTGTCTTCCCTTTATATTAGAACTAGGAATTCTTTCAGAATATTTAATTATATTATTCCTTTGTCAGAACTTTCTATTTTTCTTGGAACAGTTTGTATTATTGCTTCTCCTCTGTTCTTCCTTCACCCATAAATTGTTGTACACTGAAAAGCCTAGAAGCTCCGCTCTTACTTAACTAACCGAGTAGCATTTTGGTCAAACCCTCGCGGCAGGTAGTCTCAAAGACTTGTCTTCTTGTCTCTGCAACCCCTTTTTCTTCTAAGTTAGCATAAAAAATGTTGTAAAATATTTTTATTTTAATTTTAAAACCATAAAAATAAATATTATTCATTTCTGTGTACTTTTTAATTATAAAATATTGAAAAAAGTTTTCAATAATTGACATGTACCTAGAACGTGACTGTTTTCGATATTTTTTCTTGGAATTGGTGTTCATATTAGCCATAAAAAATGTTCAAAACCTTTTAAATTCATTTAAATGAATAACATATTGAAAAAAACAAACAAAATGCCTTTTGTTTTTATTGATTTAAGTATTTTTATTGCACATTTTATGTAACATTGAACTTTTTAATGATACTCTTGGTGGTAAAACCAATATTTGTTGATTTTTCAAAAGGTTTTTTTTTGCAGTTTTATTCAGGAAATTGTAAATTTGATGTACTTATACTGAGTGGTAAAAATGCAAAATAAATTGAATGTGATTCCCAAAGGAACAATTCCCATTCCATCTCGACTCACGTTTTATAAAATATGAAAGGAGAGAAAAGAGGATTATCACATTTCATGTGCAATTTTGTATTATTCATATCTTCTATTAAATATTGTTCGTTTTGTATAATTTAAAGCGACACATATGTATATACACTTCAGTCTGATAAAATTGAAGTTTAGACAGAATTTAATTATAATTTCTCTTCAAAATAAATGCAACAACATATTATTATTGTTTTATAGGTATATTTGGGTATATTCATAATATTGTTGTTGGTTGCTTAGGCTTAATGTCAAATTTAAAGTTGTGTATGTTTTAATCGGAGTTTACAAGCACTTTGTGTGTGTATGTATTTCAATAAAAATACTGATTATTTATCTTTATAGGTATACACAGTTTAAGTAGTTAGTTAAGTAGTTAAGTAGTTAGTAGTTAATAAATCAATGATGCTTAATTTTTTAGGTCTGAAATTCTTAAATTTGAGTTAATTTTTTAATCATGTATAAATTAGAAAAATTATGACGTATGCGTTTTAAATGTAGCCAAATATTTTATGTATAAGAAACTGATTGATTAACAGCAAAATTACCAATCACCAACCCACGATCATTGATAAACATTCCTTGTACAATTGTCTTTGAAAAATGGGACATTTTCAATTTGTCCATTTTTCGCGAATATGAACTACCTACTAGCTACTTGTATAGTTCATGCGTTTTCCGAAAAGATTATGTAGACGATACTTGTGTAGCGCAGTTTTTATTAGAATTTAATATATTTTAGATATTATATATTTTGACATTATATTTACGAATTTTTAAATGTTACAATAATCCACTCTTAATATTATGAGAACTAAAATAAAATATACATAATAACTAAATACTTTAGACGAGAAAGGATTTGACCTTTCTCGTCGCGTTGCTGGGCCTAAACTAAATTGTTTTGAATCCCTGGTAACCAACAACTCCCGACCGAATCTGCCTTATTTTCAAAAAAACACAACTTAAAAAAAAAGCATCATACAAAACTGAATTAAACGAATTGTTGCATCTTATGACGTTTTAAGGTCCTTTAGAATAAGACAAAATGTGTTGAAACGTGCATTTTGATTATCTTTAGATAAAGATTTCAGTAGTATTTCTCATGTACTGATGATATTCTAAAAAGAAAACCTGTTATAATTTTTTATGTGTCAATTATTCCTAGATTTTAGTTGTATTGCTCTTTTGATATATTTCTGTTTAAAGAAGAACAAAATTACCTATATATAATAGCCGAATTTAATACCAAAACTAATATTAAAAATTGAAAACTTTAAAATTTTATAATAGAAACACTAAGTAATTTAATTTTTTAAAACAAGAAAACAGATATTTTTATGAAATAAAAAATTATTATTAATCGATTGATTGAAAACAATATCTTTGATTTATGGATGTTTACATTGTCGCAAAGTACACTGTCAAGGTTAAATACACATTAAGAATTTTGAACTTTCTCTCAATATTGCTTCTCTCTACATGTTGACCTAAATATGATATTTGTGTAAAATTATTTTCTGTTATTAAATCCAAACATTTTTGTTTCTCACAATAACTTTGTGAAGTATATAACCTAGCAACAAAGAAGTCATTAGTGTGGTTTTAAGAAAAGGTAAAATAATTAAATTATCAGATATTAAAAACGGATACCTATGAAAGCAACATTATCTTATTTATTGAAAAATAGCTCAAAATTCATACTGGTCAGAAATTTAATTAAAAATTGTTCCTTCGTTTAAAAAAAGAGATACGGAAAACAGCCTTTTCGACAACACCCCCTTAAACGGCGACAGCGAAACCAGCGCTTTGCTCATCTACCAGAGTGTTTTACTACCCTGAAAATATTCAACTGGCAGCACGTGACGTAGCACACGACCACGAACAGTTTAGAGCTTTGCAGTGTTTGAGTGCGGAGCTTTCTCGTGCTACAGTTGTTTATAACTTGATGGTGCGAGCTTACGTGTAACAATACGAATATTCCCGTTCTTATCCCGCGAACAATAGATTCTTTACCCGTACGAAATGTTCAATGTTTCTTCTATACAGTTAATTAATTTAGTAAAATTTATTTAATTTGTTGTTTAAAATTTTGAAACAGTTTTCACAAGATGCAAGTTTCTGAAAAACTAACGTGGCTTTTCAATCTGGGACATTTTTAAAGAGGCAAAAAAATTTTTCCGCCTTGTTTCTTTGAATAGTTATTTAATCTATTGTTGAAAATTAAAATCAATTTTGACTCTATAAAATTTCTAAGAAACAATCGTTTTATATAATCTGTGGCATTTTCAAGGAGACAAAAACGTAAGTGATTTTCTTCTTTTTGATATCAAATTAAAAAAAAAAGTTAGAATATCGTTAAAAATAAATTTAAAACTTCCTGTCTGCTGTTTGAGCGTAAGACCAAATAAAATATTGTTTTAAATAATTAATTCCTCTTTGTATCAAAATTTATGGCCATTAGTGATAATAATTAATATTCTCTTTAAAGTTGTTCTTTTTGTTTTATATCTCACAAAGGTGTTATTAAAATTAATAAGTGATAATCAACTGAAAAATAAAACATCTGCTGAAACACCTGTGAAAAATTCCTGTAAGAAGTTATTTCTTTTCCAACAGCAACTAAATTTTGATGAATAGTTTATAAGTTGACTATAAATGCAACTGGTTTTAATTATAAAAAATTCCCATTGAACTAAAATTAAGGTTTTTGAATTTTTTGAAATTTTTAACGTTAGGTATATCTTCTAGAAACCATTGAAATACATGAAACATGAAAATTTTCCACACTGGAAGAAATTATCAGTCCAGTTGTTCTGTAACTTCAATAAATATATCATTCAGTGAGAAAAGTTTTGATTCAACTTTTATTGGAATAAATAAAGTTTTCTTTAAAAATTTAAAAAGATAACATTAAATCACAAATAAATCATCATCTGACTTTTTACAAATCAAGCATTGCAAGTTTAAGTTTCTAAGAACAAACTTCTATTAAATTTTTTGTAAAACAACATCATGCAATCGAAATGCTAGGAAGTAAACAAAGTAGAGAAATAAAAAGCCCGTAGAAAACTAGTAAAATTGGCGTCAAATAACCGACATTATTTTTCATGAGATATTTTTATTTTATTTTACTACTATATAGATAGTAACGGAAGTATTGCAATCGGGTCGAATTATCGAGTTCGAACTTTCACCGGAAATACATGTTTTGAGGTTCTCTGAGTCCAAAAAAGTGGTTTTGAGAAACATGTCTGTGTGGCTGTGTGTGACAGCCATATCGTATCGAAAGCTTTATCCGAATTTCGCCAAACTTGGAATTTTACCTCCATATTATACCAAAGCTCCACTTTATTCGAGGAGTTTTTGAGCTTTTTCAATTTTTTCGAAAACGGCTCCATCGATTTTCTTTAAACTTACTATAGTTCTTAGACTCATTAGTGGCTACAACTTTTATTTGAAACTTTTTCCTAGGAAAATTCGAATAAGGGCGGTTCTGGGGTGAAGGTTGGAAATTCGTAAATACATTTAGGTTTTATTCATAAGGTTGTTTATATGTATAGTTATAAAGTGCTTATATTTCAAATATTTTATACCAACAGCGAGTTTCATAATTGAAAGTAAAAAAAAGTACTGTGACGCCTCGCAGCAGATATTTACTTTCTTTTACTACTATATAGTAAAGGACGTAATGTAATTGGGTCGAATTTTCAAATTCGAGCTTTCACCGGAAATAGATATTTTGAAAAAATATCTGGTGCGAGGCGTCACACTACTTTCTTTTACATTTATGAAAATACTCGCTGTTAGTTAAAACAAATACAAGCACTTTGTAACTATACATATAAACAGTACTATATGCATACAACCTATAGGGCAATATGTATATACACGGATTCCCAACTTTCATCCCAGAAACGCCCTTATTCGAATTTTCCCAGGAAAAAGTTTCAAATAAAAGTTGTAGCCACCAATGAGTCTAAGAACTATAGAAAGTTTAGAGAAAATCGTTGGAGCCGTTTTTGAAAAAAATTGAAAAAGCTTAAAAACGCCAATGGTAAAGTAGAGCTTTCGGTTAACCGATTTCAACCAAAAGCTTCGCGGCACAACTAGGTATAATATGGAGGCTAGATTCCAAGTTTGGTGAAATTCGAATAAAGCTTTCGATACGATATGGCTGTCACACACAGACTAACAGCGAGTATTTTCATAAATGAAAGTAAACACACACAGACATGTTTGTAAAAACCACTTTTTTGGATTCAGAGGACCTCAAAACATGTATTTCCGGTGAAAGCTCGAATTCGAAAATTCGACCCGATTACAATACTTTCTTTACTATCTATATAGTAGTAAAAGAAAGTAAAAATGGTTTTTAAAAACATGTATGTGTGTGTGTGACAGTCATATCGTATCGAAAACTTTATCCGAATTTCACCAAACTTAGAATCTGAGCTCCATATTATACCTAGTTGTGCCGCGAAGCTTTTGGTTGAAATAGGTTAACCGAATGCTCTACTTTACTCTTGGCGTTTTTGAGCTTTTTCAATTTTTTTCGAAAACGGATCCAACGATTTTCTTTAAACTTTCTATAGTTCTTAGACTCATTAGTGGCTACAACTTTTATTTGAAACTTTTTCCTGGAAAAATTCGAATAAGGGCGGTTCTGGGATGAAGTTTAGGAATTCGTGTATATACGTACATATAGCCCTATAGGTTGTATGCATATAGTACTGTTTATATGTATTGTTACAAAGTACTTATATTTGTTTTAACTAACAGCGAGTATTTTCATAAATGAAAGTAAAAGAAAGTACTGTGACGCCTCGCAGCAGATATTTTTTTAAACAAAATAACAAACTAGTTTTTGTAAATATCATTGTAGTCTTAATATTGAGCTTTACTTTTTAAAAATCAACATTAAAGCTAATTTTAAATTATTTTTGAAAAAAGTTGTATCTGCTTAGAATTGGTTATTTGCTGAATGCTGAGTATGAGCAAATGAGCAGATTCTTACAGGAACCGTGTCTATTTTTAGGATAAATGGTATTCAATACGTAAATATCTGAGGTATCCTTAACAAAAATTCATTAAAATTAGTTTCGTTAGGTAATTGTTAATTATTTAACAATGTAATATTATACTTTTATACGTGTATTTTTAATATATCTTCAACAATTAACAATAAAGAAATTCAAATAAATAAAAAAAATTTCAGAATTTTTTATCAAGCGTCAAGTAATTGAAATTCATAATATGTAGTTTCTAGTAAACATTGTCAATTTTTTAATTTAAACTTTGTAGAGATTTCTTTTGTAATTGTGTAAAATTGATCAGGCCTTCTGGAGGAAAATGCGTTAAGATGCAATTTCACGAACTATAACAAAACATACTGAAAATACTACGAAAATACACGGTTCCTGTAGGATTCAATTGTTATGGTGTCCTATGTAGGGTGACCAACCGTACTCTTTTAACAGTACATACCTAATTGGTGTATAATTTTTCGAGTTTTTGTCCTAAATAAGGACCAACATAACCTTTTTAAATTTATAAAAAAAAAGATAGCAATAAAACAGCCACTACGTACGACGTACGTACGTATACCAACCACTCTGCCAACGCATTTTTAAATCTGTGGTATCTTATAAGATATTTATTTTCATGATATGCATTAAGGGGTAATTTTTATCTACATAAAGTGCAAAATGTATCTAATGCATTTTATTTGATAAGGACTACTTTATTGTTTAAAATAGCGTGGCAAATAACCAATATTTTTTTTTAATATGTAAAAGATAAAAATGGCTCCTGTGGGTTATCTTTAGGAGAAAGATATATACTGTCGCGGACTTTTTCATCAATCTTTTTAAGATACACAATTTCGCCGCATGTAAGTTTGTTCTATCTCGTAAGGCGTGGCCAGCGTTTGTAATGTAAGTGCACAAAAATATGCTCGTTATGACATATCACTTATTACATATCTTCCCCGACTTCTCTTTACCATAACATATATATGTTCTATACCTACAAACCTTTTTCTTGAATCACTCTATCAACTACTAAAAACGGCATTAAAATCTGTTTAGTAATTTAAAAAATCTAAGGGAACAGACAGCGGGAGAAATACTTCTGCAAGAATTTTTTTTAATAATTTTTATATTATACATTTATGTAGCTTTTTTACTTGGAGGTCCGTGGGTAATTTTTGACTATAAAAAGGGTTATGAGTCAATAAAGTTTGGGAATCACTACAGGGGTGAATGAGAAGTAGTTTTGGAAGGTTTGATTTTCCTAAGTCTTTCAGGTCATCAATTGCTCTTTTTGTTTCGGTTGAGGGTGGCATGGGAAATATATTTTCTCAAGTCGAAATTTTAAGATCTCGATTCAGCCTTGTGGAGCCTGATTTTATGCAATATGGCCATTTGCCGCTTCGATTCAAAACTTTTTTCAGTCTAACTACGCTGAAAGCTAACCAGCGACAATATGGAACTAAATTCCTTATGTTTTATTAAACAAACCCTAGTAAATGGTTAAACTAGAAAAAAGAATGTCAAAATTGAACCGTTTTAATAGAAATAGACTATAAATGTCAGAAATGTAAGAGAAAGCGTAATTAAATACCCATATTTACGAGTTGTACATTTATACATTGGGTAAGATGAGTCAAAATGTGTTTTAAATGTGGAGTTATGGTGTCAAGAGAAGGCTTTTTGGAATATGTGAGTGAGAAAAGTATATTCTAACCTCAATTTTTTACAACAAACAATGCTGAAGGGTAATAGATATAAATAAATTTTTTACAAATTGTTTTTTCTTATTACTATTCTTGAGTTGGCATTCAAGATTGCTTTTATGTGATCTCTTTATTACTCATTTGTTAGAAATGATTGAAGCCATTGAAGCCAGGTGTTATAAAGCAAAATATAAAATTAAATCTGCTTCTACATTTTAAATTATTCAAATTGGTAAAATGGTAAATACGATTATTTACTCAAAAATTTCATTTACAAACAACAATTTTCAGATAAAGTGTCGAGTAACATATTTATATGTTTATGTGGGTCACATAACAATAGATACAGAAAGCGTTCTCAGAAGTCTTTATGTAGCTTTCAAGTAAATATCACAACCAGGAAGTTCATTGTTGTAAATGTGACGCCAGTTGAAGTCCATCACTTTTTGAATAAAAGTCTTTATTTTTCCCTCACAAATATATGCAGGTATCCAAGTTCGTAGAAGAAATATTTATAAGTAAAGGCATAAGGAATGTTTTGATTTTTCAACACGAAACACTACATGAAGTGTAGTAACAATTCATGAAATTTAGATTGCCATCAAATCGGAATGTTGTAACGCGAAACGAAAATTCAATTGAAAAGATTGAAAATATGGTTATCAATCATTGAAATTTATTCAAAGGAAACGAATAAAATAAGTAAGACTATATAGTAAACATATAGTTGGAGTGTAGCAGAATGTAGAACGTATTTTTTGTGGAATCAATTCGACCAAATTTTTCCTTTTTGGAAATTGAGTGGAAAGAAATAAAACGTGTTTGAATTTTATAAATAAATTTGTCGAAACGAATGACGCTAAAAGTTTATGTTCCATTGAATTAATTTCAATTCAAAATATACAATTTAGCTAAGCGTCAATTAGAAATATCGAGACACATTAATTGAATTAAACTTATTTATTTTAAATTTTCCAGAAGTATGATTGAAATACTAGCATTTACTTTATTTGGAATTCACGTTTATTTTATAATAAGTGCAATGTAAAGGAACGAACTGCTTTTTAATAGCAATTTAGGCTTTATAGTTTGTGGTGTTTAACTTTTGCAAACTGTTTAGCAAACAACTTTTTTTATTTGAATCTTTTATGAGAAACGTTGAAAATTAACATTACAAAAAATTTTCTATAAACACTTTATTAATTAAAAATGTAGTTATATTATTTATTAATTAAAATAAATTTTACCAACTCATAATAATTGGTCTAAATTTGATATTTGTAAAATTACAAATGTTAAAGTATTTCTCTGAGTTTGTAGAACATTTATTTAAATATTTTGAGAAATATTGCTGTATATAGATTACGTGTTTAACGAATTAACCCTAGAGCATCGTTTTAATAGTGTATTGGAAAAGGGATCACTGCAAGACTAAATTTCCATTACAGCCTGTATAAACATCCGTAATTTTAAGCGTTTAGTCAATATTAGGTCACATCTTATCTAAATTCAGCATAGTTTTCAATAGTTGAATCTAAAGATACTACTATCAATAATAGTATACACAAGAAATTATTCTATATTTCAAGTGATTCTTCTTCCTCTGCTGCTTTTCCAAACTATTGCACCACCACCGTTTTATTTTGTCTCGTGTTGAGCTAATTATTTTATCAATTAAAGGTTATCTTTCTATATAAATAAAATGATAGCTGTTTTCCAATGTGCGCTTTTAACTCAAAATTTACTGGTTAGATATCAATCATTTTTTTTTTCGTTTTACTTCTTATATACTTGGTCTTTATCTAAAAAAAGAATTATCACGATATTTTCATTAAAAGCAAAGTAATTAAAGTCTTAAAAAATGCGATTTTTACAATCAAAACGCGTTGAGCGGCGGATTTTTGGTCGCGTTGATTGCGCAAACGATGTAATGCGCATGTGCTGTAGAGAATATGTTTCTCCATCCACTGCCCACTGATTATTTCATATTTGAGCGTAGACTTAATGCAGCTCATACGAGATATTAGATTAATAAAGATTTTTTGAATTCTATTTTCTATTTGTTTAGCAGTCTTATAAATATTTTTTGTAGTTTTCTTTTTAATTTTCTTTAAGCATTTTTTATATTTTACTGTAAATAAAGATTCAAAAAACATTTTTAAGTAAGAACCGTTACAATAATAAAATTACATTTCAACATTCTCTTTTATATTTGCCTATATTTTTTAACCAGAAAGGGTTAAGTAAGCGAAAAACATTATTTTTTAAATAAATTTTATGCCAAAAAATTGCACCTTTAGAATTCGCAATTTCTCCAAGCGTATAGTTATTAATTGATTAATAGTTAAATTTTCAAAAATTTGCAAACTACAAATTAAAACAGTTGTAAATTGCTCCTTAAATGCTCTTTCCGGATCCATAATTGCTCCAGATGTATAGTTGATAGTTAATTAATAATTAAATTTTCAAAAAAATTCAAACTCAAGAACTAAAATTGCTTTAAACTCCAAAATAATTTTTAATTTCGGTTTTTTATTTTTTTTATGCTCTCTATCTGCTCTTTTCATTACGCAAATAATTAATTAATCAAATTTTTGCAATATTTTTAATAATTAATTATTTGTTACTATTTATACATGTGCTGTTGTATTGTGACGTCATCAACTGTCGTTGGACCTTATAGACATGAATAATTTAAAAATTTAATTACTAATTAACTATACACCTGGAGCAATTGCGGATCCGGAAAGAGCATTTAAGGATCAATTTTTCGAAAGAAAAAAATTAAAAAGTGATTATTTGGATTATATAGAAATTCCTATTTTTGAATTATTTTTCAAGTTTTAAAGAAATGAATTATTAATTAACTAATGACTACACACTTGGAACCATAGCGGATTCTTAAGGAGTGATTTTTTGGCATATAGTTAAAAAATGTTCTACACTTAGTTTTTTCTGGTTATTTTTTATATATTTTTGCTTTCAATTTTTTAAATGTTTTTTCTCTGTAAATTAATTTTGTTCTTAACATAATAACCTACGCAGGCGACATCGCGGGTATCAGCTAGGTACATTCATAAAATAAGAGAACAGTATTTATATTTGGGTTTCATACATGAATTTATTTTGAATTTATATTTCCTGATTTCGACATAGGATTTTAGCAAAACAAATATGATTAATTTAGTAAGATGTCATCAAAAAGTCAAATACCTTGCTTAATAAACTCATTCTGGATTTCTTTCATAAAAAGATATCTTTAGGAATTCATATTTCTGACATCGGAAGTAGCAGTTCATTTTATGTTCAAATTTCTAAAGCCACATATAGCTTTTTATAAAAAAAAAAAACAGTACAAAAAGAATAAATAAAAATTCGATTGCAGGTTTTAGAAGAAACTATACAAAATGTAAACATTTTTAGTTTATGTCTCTTACTTAGTATATTTTGAATAATACTGAGAAGATGTTAAAAAATATTGCTCTTTAATTTTCCTCGAAATTAACCAACTCTTCAATCAGAAGTAGAATAATGAGCTTCTATTGAAACTTATTGAAAACTGAAATTATAATTACCTCAGGACTGCAAAAAAGCGAGTTCATAACTTCGAATTTTAAACAATGAATTCTTTTTGAGCTTTAAAACATGAATCTTTCAACACTTTAGAATTATAAACATGTCAAATACTCATTATTTGGATATCTTAAATATAACTTTTTGAAAATTAATTTTCAAAATTATCACATAAATTCATTATGGTTGTTATGCAATCTGGATTAATCTTTATTCGTTTTTTTTTTAATATCACAAAAAATGTTTCATGTTTTAAGAAAATTATCAACCTTCGTATTTTTTATTTATTTTGAAAAAAGCTTTTAAGAGAAGCTTACGTCTCTTATACACGAGAGAAAGAAGAAGAAAAAATGGTCGTTGTAATGGATCTCAGACCAGTTAAGCTCTTGCAACGTCAAGGATAAAGATTTCTATAGTTGCGTCCAAATAGGTCAGATTTATTCTTTTTTGTTCATTACTTTTCTTTTGTGCAAGTTTCTTCAGCCAAGTGGCTCACTTTCTAAGTTGTTGTAAAGTTCTGCTCTAGACTTATTTGCATTTTAGAATAATTAAATATTTAGTTGAAGATAAAGAGTTCATTTTAACAATAGTTTTACTTTAAAATTAAAAATTATCACAGTAATAAATTTTTGGATGATTTCAACCCTTATTAACGATAGAACGATATTACAATGAAATTCTCTTATTCAAATCATAAAAAATTTGATAATCTCAGAATAATTTAACATTAAGGTCTGTTTTTGGTAAAAATACAAAATACCTTTTTTTTTCACAATAATAAATTGCTTTTGTCATTGAAATTATTCCATATTTAATTTTTTTATGAAAATGTTTTCAAAATTTAAAAGTATTTGATAACTGGTACCTGATTAAAATAAAAGTTGAAGTTTTAATTTTTCTTTAGGAATACGAATAGAAATATGTAATATGTACCTGTAAATTCAAACGCGATCGATTTGAGCAAGCAAAACGAAAAATAGGACAACCTATACAAACTCCAATGTCGTCACGATATTTGCGGTTTTAGTTCAAGTTTTAATGCCATTTTTTATTTGTTCATTCTTTTTTAATTACCGTCAATCCTGTAATAAACGTGGGCGTGTCAGTGAGGGAAAACATTTCTTTATTGCACTAAAAGTGTTGAAATTAACTATATAATGTTTTTTTACGTTTTGTTTTTGTATAATTCATAATTATTCAAAGAATTACATTAGAATGGTAAGATTTATAACATGTAATGCTAGGTAACTTATAGCAAAAAAGGGCGTTTTATTTTAACGTAGTTTTCTCATTTATTATTAAATATTTCATGATTTTGACCTATTATCAAATTTTTTGAATTATTTTTAAATCAATAAAATGCTCTTGTCAATATAAGGGATCATTTTTACAAAAAAAAAGTGAACGTAATATTTATATAACAATAGGTACTTTCTTTTTTCTAAATATTAATATAACACCTTGCATTTTTATAATTTACTAACTGATACCCGCTCGTTTTGCTGAGTGTATCTAAATTTAACTGATTGATTAAAAGATTCTCTTTGTTCATAGCGAAATAAACAAAATTAACCTATTTTGACAGAAAAAGATGATAGATAGTTTCAGACTTTAGATCCAAAGATCATCAAAGTTTGTAAAACTACTTATCAAGAAACATATGTTAGCTGTCTCAAATCAATTCTATACGTTCTTTACGTTTTTTCAAATCGCATCCCCTCCTCTCCAGTAAGATGTCATGAAATTTGGCATATATCATTTCCCCAGCCCGCAATCAAATGTGATATTATTCAAAATAAAAAAAATACTTGATATTTGCAAAACCTTCCCTTTCCCCAAAGTAAGATTAAATGAGATTCGGCTCGACCCCATCGACCCCCGAACGCCTCACGTAATTAATGGAAAGTCTTAAAAGAATAGACTAGTAGCTATCCTACAAGATCTTTAGCAAAACTTCACTAAAATTCGTTCCGTTAATCAATTGTTAAATTTTGAAATTTTTAATTGACTATTTTAATGCAATTATTTCTAACTAATATCTTCGACAATGACCAATGAAAAAATTAAAATATTTAAAAAAATTTCATTATTCATTTTATCGGGTATTAAATTGAAATTTATATTTATTTTCTAGTAAAAATTTTCAATTTTTTAATTTCAACTTTGTAGGGATTTCTTTTGTTATCGTGTAAAATTCGTTTAAATTCTATATCACGAACTTTATCAAAACGTTTTAAATGTACGGTTCCTGTAGGATTAATTGATCTGCCATTCCATGGGAACCATGCATTATTTTAGTCTTAAAAGTTAAAAGTAAGCTATATCATTCTCCTTTAAACTACCACGTTGCAAAAATCAAATCAATTTTTAACTCTGTGTTAAAAACAGCATATCTATCCCACGGGAATAATAAATCTCTCCTGAGTAAAAAGTAGATCAAATCTGCTTTTAAATACACGGTTCTTATTGAATACATACTTGTTTTGCTATCCCATGGGAACTGTTTATTATTAGATTACTTCTCATTAATCTATATCATTTTCTGACCTTTAAACTACCACATTACAAAAAAGGAAGTTAATCTTTTGCTTTGTTAAAAACAAAAAAAAATTTATCCCACGGGAACCGTAAATTTTTTCTGGATATAAAGTATACTTTATGTTAAACTGGATTATAATCTATATCTATGCCAAATTTCATCCAGATCCAGCAACAAGCATGCATACTTACAAACTTTTACGTTTATAATATTAGTAAGATTTTAAATTATATGAAAACGTACCGAAAATTATGCCAATCAGACTCTAATTGAACATTATATAGCTGCAAATGCAACTAGACAATATTCCTTATGGCCCAATTACTTTCTTTCCTTTTGAGAAGAGAAGAACTGAAACAACTAAATAAAGTTCTGTCCTCAACACAAGTATCTATCGTACGATTTCTTTCTTTCTTTCAAACTTTTTATCGTTCTCTTTTATCAAGAGACTGTCTTTTCATTTTAATTTGTTTCCTTCAAATTTTTTATGATACTACTCTTTATGAAAACGAAAGAAATGCCAATGACAACTCTTTCATATTAAGTGGAAATAAGTGATTGAAAATTTGAATCAAAGCCACAAGAGAAATGGTACATTGGATAGAGCCTGTAATTAAACCATAAAGAACTTCAATTTTCAAATAGAGTAAAAGAAAAAGATAAACTTTCAGTAACAGAGTAAGTTCAAAAAGAAAAACTTTTAATAAGACTTATTGTAAGTAAAATAACTTTACAAATCTAGGGGTTGTCCAAATCTGCATTGTGAATGGTGTTTGAGTAATTTTAACCAGTTACCTGAATAATTTTTGACTTGACTGTGATTTGTAGGTAATTTAACTTAATATTAAAGCTACTTGACTTACAATACTTTAAATATGACTTACAAGTCAAGTTAAGAATTTTTTTGGAAATATTTTGTTACTATGCTTTTATAAATATTTTTTCTGATTTGTTTAAGCTTCTAAATGTATGGTAGTAGATAATTTCTGTGCTACATGAGGAGTGAAGAGGAAGAACCCGACATTATTATCATATTGTATTGTCATGTGAATTAATTTTGGCGCACAATTGCATCATAATCGACTTAGTAATCGAAAAGTTATTGTTAGATTAATACGCCATAATTCTAATACGAGATCAAGTAAAGTAGTAAAGTTAAACAATTGATCCAAAAACATTTCTAGTATAAGTTTTATGCAGTTTTAACCTCAGTCATACTTCTCTTTTACATAGATTGATTTTTTTATTGATGCTGTTAATAAAAACAATACATTTACTATTTTATTGTTTGAGTAAAGATCGTAAGTCTTCACAGTGTTGATTAAGGTCTTCCTCATCTACTTAATTGTTCAAGCCAGACAAATGTAGACATATAGTTACCACCTCTACCATTCCTTAGCTTGACTATAAGTTAACACTCGACTAGAACTGATTTTCGTAAGGCATTTTTATTTTATTATAATTATATTAATATTTTAATCTATATATGAGTATAGTTTATCTATATATATATATATATATATAATATTGCCTTGTATACGGAGTCTGACAAATAAATTATTGACACCACTGTGTTTCTCTATGAATAAAGTTTTTTATTTATAATTTCTTAAAACTATTTACATATTATTTATAAAATCTTACCTATGAATAAAGAAACGACATTTAATGTTAATAATTATAAATGCCAGTTCCCAAAATTAAAGTGTAGAATCATAATGAATATTAATAAACAAGTAACCATAGCAATATAAAAAATGAGGGATGAAACCTTACATATATATATATATATATATATATATATATATATATATATATATATATTTGTGCCAATAATAAGATAGAAGTTTTCTGCTTTTTGAATACAAACATAACAAAAATGTTCCGTCTTACCTGCGCGAGTGACCAAAAACGGGAATTATTTTTATCTAATGAAAAAATCTAAAGTATTTTGTTGAATATTCTTTATTACCTACATTTTTACATATTTGTTACAAAAACATAAATGCCATTTACATTGTAATTTTCCCAAAAAAAAAAACATTGTTTGTCCAAAATAAACTTGAAAACGGCTTGGCCAATTTCAATGAAATTTTCACAAAAATTTATTAAATATTGTAACTTACATTAAAGCTTATTTCTTTTTTATTTCGAATAGTTTTGTCTTTCTGCTTGTTTGTTCTTGGTAAACTCCAAAACGGCTTATCCGCTTGGAACGAGATGTCTCTATAAATATCTATTTCTTTTTTTTTTTTTAATAGCTGAATATCTTACTTTGGGTAAAGTTTTCTATTATTCAATCAGATTAATTTAGATACGCTCAGCAAAGCGGGCGGGTATCGGCCATGTATAATAAAGCTAATAGAAATAAACTATTAAATTACGAGATGTGAATAGTGTTGCAATCAAAATTTCAGTGTTTTAAAAAATGAAAAAGAAAATACGCTTACTTTTTACATATTGTTTAATCCGATAAGAAGGCAGTAGATCTTGTAATAGTATTGTAAATTTAAAAAATAAGACGATATAGTTAGAGGGGCAATGGTTCGGGAGTTTACAATGAAAGCAACAAGAGTATTAGGTCGAAACGTTTCACCATAAGTATTATTGCCTCATTAGGCACTCTGATGCATGCTCAGCATTCTTGTCTTTCTGAAGCTTTGCCTTTACCAATTACAAATTATATTTTTTCTATTTTAAAAATGAATTCGATAGTAATCACTATCATAATAATTATGATTATCAATCATGAGTGTCAAATTCATTTTTAAAATAGAAAAAATATTATTTGTAATTGGTATAGGCAAAGCTTTAGAAAGACAAGAATGCTGAGCATGTATCAGTGAGCCTAATGAAGCAATACTTTATGGCGAATTTATTCTTGTTGCATTCATTGTAAAATCCCAATCCATTGCCCCTCAAACTATATCTATCAATTCAAAATAACAAGGACCTGAAGAAATATAAATAAGACGATAGTTTTATTTTGCTTGAAAAAATTTGTTAGTTTAAAAATTCAAATTTTAACGTTAGGTGTTATAAATAACTTATTTTTATTGTAATATCGTATAGTCTGAAACCAGTTGTAAATTATATCTACAAAAAGCTTCCACTGTTATTGTTGTATGTTAAAGGCCAAAATTAAATTTATTACAGCAGAAAATTCATATTTAAATCTTGATTAAAACAAAGCGAGTTATCTTTAATAATAGCAAAACAGTAGAGTAGAAAAATAAGCGAAAAAAATTTACTCTCAAGTTATTAATATAAAATAAATAAATTAACAACGTATTTTTTAACATTCAAATAAGTTGCAACCTTGAAATATACTGCATTGGAAATAAAAACAGCTTCAGTCTATATATCTTTCATTAAAAAAAATAGATTGAAAATGTTTTGATATTGAAGCGTAAATTTTTAATGATTAATTTTTCTTGGCAAAAACATAGGGCTTTAATTTACTTTTTCTTAATCATTGATGCATTTCACCGGAAATTAAAGCTGAGATAATACATGGTTGCACACCCATGTATTTTCATTTAAAAAAAAATTCAATGTGATTCCTCAAAACGGCGTTATATACGCTTTTAATATCTGAGAATGTGCAGAGAAATTTCATCTAAAGTATGATTTCTGTATTTGAAATGAATATTGACTTGAATTCCGATGTAAATATTGTACTAGTTTAAACTTCTACGTATAATATACGTGATTTGAAGTTTGAAAATTGGAATTGTCCAACTAACTTTTGTGTGCAGGTAATGAAATATTACATAAACATCGTGTTTATAAAACATTTAATCAAATATAAGACCCATTTTATTTCTTCAATAGAAATTAATTGCTATGCTCGCTACATTAGCGTTATGTTTTCATTTATGTTTCGGAGATAATGGCTCGATAAAATTGAATAACATTGTTGCACTTCTCAGCAGTATACTTCGTATGTTACATGAAATATCAAATGACGGGGAATAAATTTGAACAATTTTCGCATCATATATTGTAAGTATTAATGTATTAGGAAATACAAAATGTTAGAAAACAAACATTAATGAGCTATATTTAATGGATTGTTCTATGTTTAGTAATGACAATTTTAATCCATTAAGAAAATTATTACATATATCACAAAATTTCATTCGTTATTAAAGTGTTGATTAATGCTTTGAAAAAAATAAACGAGTTCCAATTGTCACAATGTAAAAATGAGAAATTAAACATTTTCATTACTCGTTGTTGAGAATATGTAATTGATTACCTATTGAAATATCACCGTTCAACTACACACATGCAGTGCAAGTTGCGCAAAATTGGTTGGAAAATTGAATGCTATCGAATCATTCTTCGTACATTGCTCGTTTTCAATTTCCAACTCAAATACAAAATTATTCAACGTTATATGGTATGTTGAATGCTCTTCAAATAATGAAAACCGTCTTGAAACATTTATTACCAACTCCATTTTTGTTTTTATTTTTTGAATAAAATATTACTTGCACTTGAATTTTGTGGTATTGAGTAATCGGTATGTGTTCAACTGTACATAATTAACTCGCATCTCTAATAATAAATTTGGTCTTGAAATGTCAAGACGTGAATAATTAACTATTAAACCTAGACATTATTTGGAGAGCTTAACAGTTATTTGCAGGGATAATGTAGACGTATTTGACTGTTAAAAAGTTTGTAATTTGCTCATTTTAAAAAAAAATTGAGATAAAATTTGTTAATAGATTTTTAAAATTTAAAACATACAATTAGGTCAATAAAGTTGATATGTTTTCATTACAACTTATTTTTAACTAAAATCATAACATTTATTTGAAAAGATCAATGATTTAAACGTTAAATAGAAATCCTAGACCATCTTATTTACAGTGGATTTCAAGTCATTTTTAAGATTTACTGTAGAAGCCTAATATATGATTTTTTTTATAAATTTCTGATTGGTAGGTAATTCTGAAGTTTTCATGATAGATCAAAATGAAAGCTCCATAACTATGGAAAGAATTTTTATCTATTAAGAAAATATATATTTCTGTTTTTGCTTTGTTTTTATTTTATTCAGATTGATTAATCATTCAAAGTACCTTTGCTTTGTAATGTATTTTATATTAAATTTAAAGACATTAACATGCAAAGCATTCTCTTTTTTCTACGTCAACGAGACGTAGAAGAAGTACAAAAGATATTATTGTCAAAGAAGATTTAAAAAATGTCAACAACATCTATATATTGTAGCTATATTTTAGCAAGCAGAAGTACGATGCTCTCCTACTGTACACGAACCATTGGTTAGTATAAGTTACAAGTACTCGCTGTCTTCATTGGTCGATAAACTAGGTATGACTCCAAAAAAGTGTTGGTTTACTAATTGGAAAAAACCATACCATGCATATTTCTGGAATAATTAATAACATAAGCAATATGCGACCAAGTAACTTTTGTAAACAATAATGCACTTTGTTTATTTAATTTAATTTGTGTAAGAAATTGAAAATTGAGTCAATGAATATGACTAAAAAATTGACTCCGAAACATTAAAGGGAACAAAAACACGTTAGCGAATTGTTTGATTTTGGTACGAAAACCAAAAGAACCAAAAAAGGGGTCTACTTATAAATTTGTTGCAACAATTAAATCTATTTTCCAGAACAAATATCAAGATATGTCATTTTTGATCTATTAACTAATTGTTCGATAAAATTAAGTTCAATTTGTTATTTCGTTTCTGTGCAGGATTTATAAAAAGCCCTTTAGTAGCTGTCCAACGGGAAACTTTACATTTCCAGGAAAAACATAAATAAAAAAACTATATTCATACTAATTAATATTGAAATCTGTTTATTAAAAAACTGACTCACTTATGTTTGTTCCTGGCTTATAAAGAATTTATGAATCCTTCTAGAACATTCGGTTCTATTATCCCTTTACCAAACTTTCTATATTTCTCAGAAAAATTTGTTTTCAATACTTTATATTTGTTTTTCGGAACGGTCAAATATTATAGAAATTTTATCTATTTTTAATTCACCGAGTAATATCACATTCTCGCGACAGGTGGTCAAAAAGTCCCGTCTTCTTGAGAAAGAGATGTTTGATAATGCATTACTTGGCTAACGCTGTTCCCTCATTGGCTTGACTAATTAGCCAGGGAATACTTCCAGACTCTCAAAATGGCGATACCCGTGCATCTTTAAAATCTTAGAATGTGACAGTATAATGTTTGGTTTCATTTTAATCTAGAACAATTCTAATAAAATTTTAGGTTTGATGCTACTAACCCGTTTCATTGAGCATTAAATTAATATTTTTGATATATTGAATTTTCATATGGAAGTAAAAATTATTTTTGGCTACTAGAATTTAATAATATTACTTTTTTTTACTACTATATACTTAGTAAAGGAAGTATTGTAATTGGGTCGAATTTTCGATTTTGAGCTTTCACCGAAAATACACGTTTTAAGGTTCCCTGAGTCTAAATAGTGGTTTTTAGAAACATCTTTGTGTGTATGACAGCCATAACGTATCGAAGGCTTTATCCGAATTTCACCAAACGTGTTGAAATCGGTGAATCGAAAGCTCCACTTTATTCTAGGAGTTTTTAAGATTTTAAAATTTTTTTTTAAAATGGTTTCAACGATTTTCTTAAAACTAACTATAGTTCTTAGACTCATTAGTGGCTAAAACTTTTATTTAAAACTTTTTCCTGGGAAAATTGGAATATGGATGAATCTGGGGTGACGTTTGGGAAATCGTATATATGTTATATGTATGTTACATATAGGTTGCATGCATATAGTTCTGTTAATATTTATAGTTATAAAGTGCTTAAATTTCATATATTTTATACCAACAGCGAGTTTCATAAGTGAAAGAAAAAAAAGTAATGTGACGCCTCGCAGCAGATATTTTCTTTTAATTTCATAAACACATTCAAAGATTCAATGTATAAGTAACGACAATATTCAAAATATTTCTTTTAGTTAACGAGGTCAAAGAAATTGAAATCACAATAGGCGTAAAAAATATTAAATGTCATAATCAACAAATTAACGCACCCATAAAATCAGCATTCATCACTTTATAAATCAAAAAATCGCTTAAAAAATTATTTGTCATGTAACGTTTAAAAAGTATAAAATGCCATTATGTAAACGCTGAAATATTACTACAAATCTGCAAAAAAAATTGGATGTTTTAATGACTATATATCCCACATTATATGTGGGGGTATATAATCGGTACGTGACATTTTGGCGCCGGTGTTTTGGCGCGGCACGTTTTGACGCAGTACGTTTTCTCACGGGGGGTTTCGCTCCACTGTACCGTGATCCTAAGACTTTGCGGGGGTGGGTTTGTTATATGAACTTTCGGTTTCCAATTTAAAACATCAGTGGTTCAGTGGCACCAAAACGTCCTGCTTCGGTATATAAAATGTATTTCCTTGGTTGGTTCCAATTGTCCTTCTGGTGATATTCAAACATTGACCAATAGACAAACAACAAGACAACATTGCCCAAGAAATAAGAGTGAGTGAAGAACATAAAGTGACAAGTTCGCTTGAGTTACAAACCGGTTAACCAGTGCGTTTACATTGCCAAAACATTGTCGATATAAGCGCTTGTCTCGAAAATTTACGGACATGGGTCGACTCTGGCTTATTGCGGTCGAGCGGTTTTTTACCTGAAATAGTTCTTTACAGTTCTCAGTTCTTCTCTCTTGGGCATTGTTGTCTTGCTCTTTGTCTGTTGGTGATGCTTAAGATCGCCATGACTGGATGATTGGAACAAAACTTACTTGTCATCTAATTTTTGTTTCAAGAGAAAATAATTTTTAAGCGATTTTTTCCTTAGTTGCCTTTCGTTTTTAAAATGTTATTTTCTAAATAAGTAAATGAAAATAATTATATTTATGTGATATTTTATTAATTTGATATACATATATATATTTTATCTTACTGTATCTTATTTTTGAGTTAAAGTTATTTTATTTTTTTGCAAAAACAACATTTATTTAATATTTTCTAAATTTCTTGGGATTCCCGGAACAAAAATAATCCGGGAAAAATTACCCTCTCAATATAACTAAATATTAATTTCTGTGAATTGACTCGGAAGAAATTAAATTTTTGTCACCGTGCAACCAAAGAAAGTATAATAAACTACATTTTGAAGACCAAAGGCCAGTAACGATTTACTCCTTTAAAAATTGTAGTAAATTAATTTTACTGTTTTAAAGGTAATTACCATTCAATAAGATAAGAAATTTAGCAAATCTTCATGCAAATTTAATTTTTAATACGACTAATACTCAGTTTTAATTAAGTTCAACAACTTTTGTTCAATATGAATGTCTGAAACATATTGATTACTAAACATATTCACGGTAAGATGAGAAAGTATTAATATTATTGATGCTTATGCTTAATTAATTTTCAAAAAATTAAGACAAAGCAATTACATACTCAAAACCAGAAAATTGAATAAGGAAAATGTGTGGGTTTAAACAAGAAGAATATTAAAAACTGCACAATTTAAAGAAAATATGTTTTTGAAAACCAAATGTAATTGAAAATTTTCTACAGTTTAAAACTAATTTTTTCAATTTTTCACTTCATATTTTACCATAGATAAAATGCTAATTGAAATGTACTGGTTTTAATTTTCGAAACAATTACTAAAGCTTAGTTGCGCTTTATAACGCAGCATAAAATATATAATTTAGTAGAGTTTCTCAGAGAATTTAATGCATTGTCAAATGAATATATTATAGTTATAGCTGTTTCATAATTGTAATTTTCTATTAATGGCATATACAATTAATGGTTTTTGCTAATCAACGTAAATGTTTGCACTAATGCATCTTATCAATTATAGGTTGGAGAAAATGACGTCAATCAAGTTGATATATTTAAAAACTTTTTTATTTGAAATGTTGCTTTTTACATATAAAATAATAATGATTTGTTTCTGTATGGGGTTCCTATATGGAATAAAAAACCTTTTAAGCTTCCTTTGAATGTTTTTGTATTTATGGGAGCATTAAAAATTCAAAAATCAACATCAGTGGGATGGATAGACAACAAAAGAGTGAAAAGCTCATTAAATGAGTCATTAAAAATATCGTATATGTGTATAAAATATAATCAATTTCACAAAACAATTATTTAAAGATTAGCACAAAAACTTTTGACTCTCTAAATAATGAGGTTTTTTTATGCCTCATGGTTAGTATCTTGAAGTCATTGTTCTTCTATTTTTTGTTCGGTTAATTTATTTATGGCTTACGGACAATTAAAGATAACAATAGGCATGAATAAATACAAAACATATTTTACTAAGAATATTAAATTGAAATGAAACGAACAATTAGTTGTTTATGTTAAATCGTCTATGTTTGCGTGAAATTACGAAAATAATTGTACTAGTCTATAAAAAAAGCAAATTAAAAGGTATTGGGTGTTGAAAATTTAAAATATTAGGTACGAGCAACTATTACAGTGAAATTACAACACAGAATTTCAAAGGCATTGATCATAAAAAACGAAGAATTTGGGATTTTTGTTGCTGCTGGTCGTCTTTTATTACTAATTAAAAAAAAAACTAGAAAGTCAAAGCTCCATTTTTCTTCCTTGGAGGAGACTGCACACACCTATTTTCTTCTGAGCTTTCTGAAAATCTTGCAATATTTGTAATTTTTTGAGGCTTATGTACATGTTACCAATCTAGAATTCATTTCATACTTAAAAATGTTTAGCTTTATAATTTATTCATACAGTTAACACCTACCGCATGCCACTGTGGAAAAGAAACATTTTTTTTTGTTTTTAAAAGTATTTTGATTTACAAACGAACAACTTTTTTGGAAACTTTGACTTAAATTGACTAAAGTTTGACTTGATTTTTATTTTTTGCAGATACAAAGTGTTTTATTTATTCAAACACATTTTTATTTCCGCATGGGAGCAGGCACAGTTAGTTATATAACCAGGAAGTCACTATTGAGCAAGCAGAGCGCGATTTATCGACCACTTTCTCCATTTCTTCATGGAACCCTTAAATTTATGTACTTTCTAAATTTAAAAACTATATTCTTAATGCGATGTTCACATCTAAGTTGCTATTTTCTCTTGAAAAATAAGTTGGGCTGGATTTCTTTTTGTTTTGGGGGCTCTGCCTAACGGCTTCACCTCTCTTAATCAAACTCCTAATTGGGATCACTTAAGTCAAACTGTCTGTTTTTGTTATTTATTCTTACGGGTTTCATTTTTGAACAAAGATATTTCTTTTTATGAATGAAATCATATTTACTGCAGAAGATTTCCTTCTCCTTCCTCGAAAATTCGAACGTTTATTTATTATTTACTCAGCCGAACTATTAATAATATGTTAACTACCCGTAAATTCACAATGGAGTTATGGTTTATAGGAATTTAACCTATCGCTATACTTCTATCATGGTTATAATTTTCAAATTTGCGAACATTAATTTATAAGAATAACAAATTACATAGTTTAAAATCATATCGTCTCTACGATATGGTAGTTTATGTACATTGTATCACAACTGCCTGCCGATGTGTGTTTTTCATTGCGCAGTTTTTATAGTTTTTATTTTTTTAAAAAGTTTAATAAAAAGTTTTTTAAAGCACGTTTCAAAATATTTACTACTTGTAATGAAAATATTGTCCAAATCGGACTAGCCGTTTTTAAGTTTGCCAAGAACAAACAAATAGACAGGGACAGAGACAAAACTATTCGAAATAAAAATTAGCCTATAATGTACGTTACAATATTTAATAACTTTCTGTGAAAATTTCATTGAAATCGGCTCAGCTGTTTTTAAGTTTACCCTGAACAAACCCTGTTATTACCTTGTTTTTTTGGGGAAAGTTACAATTTAAATAGCATTTATTTTTTTGTATTAAATATATGAAAATGTAGGCAATAAACAGTATTCAACAAAACACCTTAAATTTTTTAGATTAGATAAAAATCTTAGCTGGGAAAATGATTCCGTTTTTCGTTCTTTCGCACAGGAGAGATGGAACGTTTTTATTATATAGGCATTCAAGGTATTCAATGGTATAGATTAATAGCGTCTTGTAGTTTATGAATGAATCTAAATTCGCACTGAGTTAATATCTTTGAATATAGTTATATTTACTATTATTTTTATAATATTAAATAATGGTTACTTATTTCTTTTGGCCACAAGATATTGTAACTTCTAAGAAAAATGTATTACATGATATTTATTTGTGTTGGAATTGGTTGAAAAATCTTGTTGTAATGACAGCGCAGTGGGTTGCTCAGGGCGTAGTGCATAGCACGTTTCGTTCCATATTTATATTATATACTGTAATAATGTTTTTTTCCAAGGCTCCTAAAGATGTTTCGCTTCAAAAATCCCTAACATATTTCATCAATTGTTACATTTGGACGTCTTCATTGTTGCAGTTTCATGAAATGTCTCAGATGTACGCATAAATTTCTTTTTTTGGAACTCTAACAAATTCATTTTAGAGGAATATTTTTGACTGAACCACCCTATAAAGCTTTGTGAATTTTATTTTACAGTGTTTAAAATTTTTCTTTTTACAAGAGAAAATTTGATAGTTCAACATTAAAATAAACAGTTATTAGGTTTTACATTAAATTAATGTGAAACATTTTTTAAGCCTTCAATTACATATATTTTGCACTAATTTAATGATATTGGCTTTATTTTCTTCTTATTGGAAATATTAATGATAAAATCGTACAAGTTACTAATTTTGAATATAATCCAAGTAGAGTGTATCTGCATCTGATATTTTTTAGTTATTGAATAAACATTTCTTTAGACCAACTAGAGTATGTTTTAGAAAATGTACTGGAATTTGCTGTTGTTAAATATTAGAAAACGTTCTACAATAAATATGAAAATTTAGTAACCAATACAGATTTTAGAACTTTTAAATGAAAAAATACTGAAAAATTTAAAAAAAAAACTTTTGTTAAATTTACCTATTAAAAGCTAAAGGTTTATACTAATTTAATGATTCAAGTCAGCGCATTTATTTATGTCCTCTAAATTATGAGAGTTTAGTGACAAATTCGTGCAATTTTATATTTTCGTATGTAACTCACGTAAATTATATCGGCATTCGCATATTTTCATGTATTGAATAAACGCTGAACTAAGCAGGTTAAGTGGAACGAAAAAGAGGGTAGCTCATTAAGGTGCTCAACCATGAATAGCAAATATTGTCGGAGACTTTATCTAGCACAGAGCTTTTGTCATATTATGGCACTACACTTTACACAAGAAGTAAAATTTTGAAGTTTATTTAACTACTTTTCAGCTATTCTAACTCTCTCTCGTTGAATGATAAAATAAAAAATAAAACTGTTTGTCATTTCAGACATTGGTTTTTGAAACATTTTATGTTTAATATCTTTGGTTGAAAAGGTTATTTGCATTGTGTTAAGCAAGTTTTATTACCTTTAGTTTTTTAATTAGTGCCGTTATCTGAAGCTTGATGTAATTTAAATATTATTCTCTGTTTAGTTAGGTTGTAAGTATTAAAGGTAAATCAATTAAGTATATGTTGACGTGTGATTTCGATTTCTATTTATAAATGAACTTTAAAGATTATTTTTAGTTGAATTCGTTGAATCCGAATTTCTACATCATTCATATTTT
The DNA here is from genome assembly GCA_958496155.1 of Sisyra nigra. Classification (NCBI taxonomy): domain Eukaryota; kingdom Metazoa; phylum Arthropoda; class Insecta; order Neuroptera; family Sisyridae; genus Sisyra; species Sisyra nigra. The sequence continues at coordinate 62,844,842 of OY292313.1, forward strand.
TCAAGGAATCTGTTTTTTTTTTTAATAAACCACAATGTTGCATGGATTGTATGCACAAAAAGCTACTTAAAACAGTGATTTTATGTATAGGCACACAATGAAAGTTTTATATGTCTGCTGGAATTGATTTATATTTTTGAAATATTTTTTTTCTTTTAAACTGATTTTGTAGCTTTTTCTACGATGCATCGCCTTCTGAACTTCCAGTTGAAGTGACCAATAATAGTTTTCCATAATGTTGGTGTTCCAACGGCCCTGGTTACGTTTTTCTATCACTTTGATGTCCTGATCACCTTTGTTGATTCACCTTGTTCCTCACTTACATTTCCTAAACTGCCCGGGAATTAGTCTTAGTGCTGCTGAAAAAGAGAACTTTGAGACTCATCAAACACCCTTAATTTTAACTTTTCAAGTATATTAACTGCAAAAGAAACATGAATAGGTGATTTTAATTTCCAAAAAAAAACTTTTTAACAACTTGCTTAAACAAAACTTTCATTCGTACTTCAAATCAAAGTTAACGTTAAACATTATCTTTCTATTATGGTCTTATGGTTAGGTCTTACAAAGCCGTTTTCGTTCAGTTTAACTTTTGAAATGCACGGGAATTTTTGACAGAAATATTTGAAACATGATCCATTTTTAAGTAAAATATTTGCAAACTGTTTCATGAGGAACAATTTTATATGTGGAAGGAGTAAGTGTTTTCTTTTATCAACAAGGTTCTTACGGAAAATGTATTTTGTTGCATATATTAACATGCAGTCTTGTTTTATTACATTTAACGACTTTGTTAAAACTGGACGAGGATGTTAATCTTAGAAGTAACTATTTTTATTTTTATTTTGTTTTATATGTCAAAAAATGTTTAAATTAATGGCACTGTTTATTGTTATAGTTTGTCTGATGAAGCTTAAATAAAGTCGAGGAAACGAAGCATTTATTTTTATAATCTAACATCATAATTTTTTTGTCGAAACTTCCAAGATTTCATTATTTAAGTTACTCCTATTTCTCTCGTTTATTTATTTCGTAAAGCATTTTAGTCTTTCTTCATTTATTGGTAAATGTAAATTGTTTATTAATCATTATGCTAGGAACAAGAGTCAACTTTATTTATAATATCTGAGGATTTTATTTTTTTTTACGCAGAGAAAAATTATTTGTTATCAATCAAAATACTTATTTTAACAATCTCAGGATTTATCTTGATCTAGTTAAATTAAATTTGAATACATACAAAAGAACAACTGTATGTAAATGAAATATTTCGAAGATTAAAGACATTTTACGATAAATATACGATGTACTCATCAAGTTGTCATCATTTTAAGATAAAATTAATTGTTAATTGGAAAATTTATTGTTCTCATTTGAAAACAAACAATGAAAGAGGACTTGAAAGTATAGATATTTGAACAATTTTTTAAAGGGCATTTATCTGATAATGAAAAGTGAATCAAACGGTTCAGAAACATTTATGTGGAAAATGTTACCAGGATTTCAGTTAATTATACTTCATTTCAGTTGCAATTGTGCAAATGATAGATTTATCTCGTAAAAATTAAATAATTAAAACATTTCATATTTTGCAAAATAATAGAACTGAAAATTAAAATAATATTCATTAAGTGTACTTGCATATCAATCATAATAAAGTTAACAATTTACCAAATGTTGGGTTTGATACAAAGCTCAAGAGCTTCCGTTTGTTAAAAAAAGCTATGCCTCAAAGGAAATTAAGTAAGATGAGTAATTATTGCGAGAAAAGCATTTAATAAAATTCAATTTAAATTTCAGTAAAATTATTGAACTATAAATTTTAATTCAGTGAATTGCAATTTTAACCCTTGTTGATAACTGTAAGAAGTAGCAAACTTTATTTGTTGCCAATTTTGAAAACATATAACTCTTCTTCAAGCTTCAAAACAACTTTTAACTATCTATAAGTTACAAACTAGAGCATGAAAAAGATAAAAGTCAACCTTGCATTTTTCCTTCATTTCAAATTCTAGGACATACATACAAATATGAAAGTAGATATTGAAACCTATTTAAATTTAACATTCACTCTCTTTTTATTTATTTTATCAATTGTTCGTATTTATTTTATTCCGTAGAAACCAATCTTGAGACTAAAAAGAGTCTGGAAAATACTTTTATGGGGTAAATCGTTATTGTTAAGTAATTTAAAAGTAGAACAATTTGATTCATATGACAATATATTTTATGAATACATAATGGTGTTTTTCAAGTTGAAGCAACAGCTATGAGAGGGCCACAGGTGTTTGTTTTTACGTCATAGAAATGCTCCAACGAGCTACAGCTTTCAGCAAACAAATGGGTATTAGAGCTTTAGAGGTCGTGCAGTTGTGGCGCTTGCTTGGCGGTGAGGTTGTTGCGACATCTCGTAATAAAAGCCTGAAGAGCATTGTGAACAAACAGCTTTCATCCGATACTGTTTGCCAAGCTCTTAGTTTGAACATAGAACTTGTACTTTTGAACCACATGCTCGAGATAAAAATGTTTTATATCTTCAAGCACGATCGTTGAAAATTGTTGAAAATTTTTAGCATGACTAATACCTAGCTTAAATGTGATTCTGTATTAAGAAAAAATATATGTTTAAAATAAAACTGTACCTGTACATGGAAAGAAAATATACTTGAGAAATAAATGCACAGTGCAAAAACTCTAAGCTTTGAATTATTAAAAATACGTGTTTAAAGATCCAAATATTCAAACAGTAAGTGGTTTGACTTATGGTAACTTTTATTTAATATTTATTTTTGTAAGTTTGTGATAAAAGCTGACTTTAGTAAGATTCATAAATATAAATAAACTAGAAACTAGTTACAATTTAATGAGATAGATACATAGATTTTTGATTTTAAATAGTAATATATTTTCTGTCAATGCTAGATAGTAAACGTTTTGAATCAAGACAAAAAACTATAAGTAACTTTTATTAATAGTTGTGAAACCAAAAACAAAGTTTCTTTCAACAGTTATTAAAAATAAGTTTGCATCAATTTTTCCGGAATAAATCCTCAATTTTTCTTTTTGATCCAAGGTTTCTTATGAACTCTATTATTCTGACTATGCTATGGACCATGTTTATCAACTTAAACTTTTCTTTAAATTTTTCAAAACAGTTTAAACCCTTTTATTCCACTCTATTTGATTTGAGTTTTTATTTAAATTTAAAGTGTGATCAATTTAAGTATGTTCTACGAGTAATAAATTGCAACCAATAGAATTAAATTTATCGGTGCTCCATTTTTTACAAAATAGAAATTAGACTTATACAATATAATAACTCACCAAATAAATAAATCACAATGGGGTGATTCCGTAAAAAGTAAGATTCATAATAAGCTTGTTTTCCATCCAAATTATACGCATACTGAAAATATTTTCATTGGTATTTGCTTATCAAATACAAAAAGTTGTTCGTTATTTTAATTAAATCAAGTCTACCACTAAATCCATCGTTGTACCTACTGATTTGTCCTGAAATTTAATAGCTCTCGGTAAAATTACAATTATAGGCAGTGTCACTAATAAATGGCTTTACCTAACATGTTTTATTTTATAATTTCTGTCACTGTATCAAGTTATAATTTAGAGTTGCATATTTAATAGTTGTACCCATTTATTAGAAGGTTTCTAATTTAACAGACTTAATTAAACAAAAAGCTATATGCAAGTAATTAAATAGCTGTAAAAACCTGAACTGATGCAATCTAAATAATTTAAGTGTTACAAGATTTCTTAATTTTAAATGGCTTTTTAGTAAGGCCTTTGATTTTTTTGAGTGATGAAATACTAAATGTATGTAAAGAATATGAATTAAAAAAAGTAGCTTGTTAAATTTATTAAAAGAGAAATATTTTTTTCAAATTTCTTACTCCCAATTTCTATAAATAAAAATTTATAATAACCAAATGTTTGACTTGTTACGTGTTTTGACGATAAAAATATAAAAAGGTGTACCTATTTAGATTGTGAATGGTAAAGGTTTTACCTTTAAAGATAAGTAAATATGAAACAATACAAAACACTTTTCTGCCAATAGTATTTTTTTTTATATTTAATAATATTCATAAAAAGAATATTTTAAATACTTGATCCTTTCATAATAAAATAGTTTTTATAAAGATTTAAAGACCGAACGGACGTACGTTTTAAACTTCTCCACCTGAAAAAAATCTTAAATCTAATATTGAGGTTATAATTTATTTTAAAATCTATAAGTAAGAATCTCAAGATAAATTATCTCATATTTGTTGTCTATTACAGACAAATTGCAAAATACATAGAGAGAAGCTTCTATTATCAGAAATTGAAAATAGCCAAACTTTGTCTGTTAAAACTCTGTAAATTGGGTGAAAATTAAAATAAATGTTAAATCAAACGTTTTTTATACAGTTGAGCAAACAAAATTAATTTTTAAAATTCATAATTTCTACACGAACCCTTAACTAGTCGAAATTATGTCATTTATTTTGTCATTATGTCATTAATCAAGTAGCTGGAAATTTTTGAAACAATTATTATTGTAGACATTTTTATTAAAATAAGAAATAACATGCAACATAAATTCTTGACTCGATTTTGTGTTTAAAAATTAAGATTTGAATTGAGTTAGATGTGATTTAAAGTCAATTTCAAGTCAAGTAGTAAATCTCAAATGCTTTGTTAAAATATGATAATTTTTTTTTATCCGTAACTTTTCTGTTAGTTGATAAAAATGATTCATAACACAACTTTATAAGGATCAGGGTTTATAAGAAACCTTAGATAAAAAAAAAAGTGGTTGCGTGTACTCATGTACGCGCGTAAGAAGTTATACTTCTTTAGCATCATTAAAAATAAGTTTTTATTAATTTTATTCAAATGATCAATTTTAAAAAACTGTAATTTAATATTTAATAATATATATTGTCACAAATCCAAGACACCCATTTGTGTCTGGCGCCTGAGGGCAAGATTAAACAATCACCGGCGAAAGATGGACAAAAGGATGTACAAAAGGATGGACCACCTGAAGTTCTTTTATGAACACGGATTAACAGTACAAAGGATTAGACGAGGAACGAGTGTTCTAGAATTCTCTCCATTGGTAAATCAATGGAGGAGAGAAAGACAGGCGCTATAATTATCAAATAGAAAAATCTAGAAACGGGTGATCACTTACTATAAATATTCCGAAAGAGGAGCCAACAGTTCAGTATTCAAATAAATGTCGAAGAGTATTCAAATAAATGTTCTAGAGTAATCTTCAACATCGTGAAAAGTGATCAGTGCATTGTTAAATAAAGTGAATAGTGAATCGCGAGTATAAATAAATTGTGATTATTGTAAACATTGTAAATAGAGTTAACAGTGTAATAGTGAATAAGTGACTGTAAAAAATAACTAATTGTTAACGTGTAGTGCATAAGCAACAAAAGTGTAAGATAAATAAATAAACAATTATTTAAAAATAAATTCGTAGTCATTATACACAAACCAACGAACCCGTAAAAACGTTACAATATATATATATTTAAAGATATAATTATTAAAAATAAAATTAGGATATTAATATTTTAATTTGTATCAATAAATAATATCCAAAGAAAGCTGCAAGACGTTTATAAAATTTGTCAGGATCATTTTTCTGGTTAACAATTCATGCATGTGATGAAAACGAAGCTTCATAGAAATTGCGAAATAAAGTAAGTAGCTACTTGTCAAAGTAAATGTCGTAATCTTATTCTTATCTTGACCTACTTAATTATTATTCTAAGATGGTTGAATCATTTCAGAATCCCAGATTTTGTGGTAATTAAGAATATGCATGGAATGTAGACGTCATTTTCATCATTTAATTTCAAATATTATAACAGCTACTGCGAAGTTCGAGAAAAGTAATATCTTCTTTTTTAATAATATGTGTCATTTTTTTTTTTTTTTTTTTTTTTTTTTAAATTAACTTTATTTATAGTCGCATCAACTACTAGGAAAATATAAATATTTTCAAAATAAAATATAAAAAATATATTTAAATAATTAATTATTTTTAATTTAAATAAATAAATAAGTAAATAAATACAACAAAAATTCAAATTACGCGCGCCCAGAAATCCAGTGGTTTTGTGGCTAACTTTAGTTTGTTAATTTTTGTCTCAAGATGGCCGCCCATCTATAAATTTTACTCTCATCATTTTTTCATAACGCGCCTAGAGAAGTATAATTTCAAAAATCCAGGATTTGTATCCCGGAAAAATTGATTGAAACTTAATTTAAAGGCTAGTAGAAAAGAATTTTGTTTTTTACCACTATGTAATAAAATAAAAGGTACTTGCAGTTTTTTGTCTCGATTCAAAACGTTGTTAATCAAACTTATATTAAATACGTCGAGGGTTACTATTTAATGCCAATTTTTATTACAAACTTACAGAAATAAATATTAAATAAAAGTTACCATAAGTCAAACCACTTACTGTTTGAATATAGAATATTTAATTCAAAACTTAGATTTTACCTATGGATTCATCATTTCAAGTAGTAAGACATTTTTTTAAGTAACTATTCTGCATATTTGCTACTTGTAAACAAAATAATTTGATTGACTTGATTTGTGATATAAATATGTGATTTGCTTTAATTTCAAATCCAGTTTCAAATAAAAAGCTCAAATAAACATCCATTCAGGAAAAAATGATTTTGTTTTTGTTTTTGAAACGCAAACTCTTTTACACATATTTTTATAGATTTTAGAATACACTACTTGTTCCAATGTAAAAATTACCAGCGATTAACGTATTAAGTATACAATTTGAATTGTTTTCAAGTGATATGACGGTATATGACGGTAACTCTTCTTCTTTAAATTAAAAAGTTATTTCGAGTTTTTACGCAAGTTTTGGATGTATTCCAAAATTGTATTTACAAATTTTTCTGACTTTTAACTAACTGCCATCACCCAATTTTGCAGACAATATTAGTTAACTTATTCGCTTTTTATTGCCCTTACAATTGTACCATTCGAGGTCATAACCCCCTTTGCCTTTCGAGAATTTCAAAATGCAGGTAAACATAAAATACATTAGATTTAAAAATTAACTTAATTTAGGATAATGGACTTTGCCAAAAATAATTCACCATTCATCCCTCAAACGAACGAACTAAATCAACTTAACTTAAATCAACTAAGAATCAACAAAAACAAAAGTTCTTTATTTTTAAATGTAAATTCATAGTTGCAAAAGTACCTAGTACTTACGAGAATTTGATAGTTTTGAAATTGAACTCATAAAGTGCAAAACTGATATCAAAAATGATAAACTAATAGTTATTCTTTGTACGTTTTTTTAAATTTTTTGTACAATTGTTTTTTGCTTCTAATTTATTATAATTTTGTTATAGTTTCTGATGACCCCTTAATCAAATAAGCTGTTAAATCTGGAGAACCAACGGCGTGATACTAAAACGGAGTCCTCGACTCGGAGAGGACGTCCACGATTACAGCGTTCTGAACGTGTTTTGAGCGAAAGTCAATTAAATTCTTGGGAATTATTTGTACGTGACTCGCTATTGACGATCGCCTGGCCAGATTTAATAAGTTCTGCAATCACAGCCCAAGGAAGGTAAGTGAGCTTCAATAGAAACATTCTTTAAATATTTTACAAAACAAACACCAATTTCCCAATATGACTGAGACAGTTTTATAACTATTAAAAAAAAATTAAATGGTATTATTCCTGAAATAAAACCAAGCCACGTTCTTTTCATCAATTATCCGTAGCGTGACATAGTATTACAGAAAGTGGAGATTGTCTGCGAGATGCGGCTTATTCCGATTCAGTGTCGTGTTTCGCCTCGTGTTATGTGAATTGCAAGTTGTTTTCAACTTCATCACATAAGGTTGGAAATCTAATGCTTATACTATGTCGAAAACTTCAGATGAGCATAATTTGTAGCCGTTTAAGTTTCTTCTTTCTACTTGTCTAAGTGAATCAATTTATGCGTTTCACCATTGAAATTGCCCTATTTGAGATTCATGAAGACTATTAAATGGACGATTTAAGAATTGCTTTTAAATCTTATTTGATATTGAAGCTGACGTTTTGAGTTTATTTGTATACTGTCTAACTTGTTTTTAAGGGCTCTATTACAGGATGATTTCACTATGTTCTTAATATAAAAATATTTGATTCTGATTTGAGTAGAAGAACTATGTACTCACATTTATATTTCAGTTGTGAGTAAATCTTATACTTGTCCAGTTTTTTTAAGAAAAAATTGATTGAACTGGAATAGCACAGTTTAATTAACTCAAGAACGTTTGGTAAAAATTGAAAAGTTTTAATCGAAGTTATCATAAGACACTAGAGACATATCCAAGTATAATGAATTTATCAAACTTTCCCACAATTTAATTTAATATTTCCAAAAATTATCGTTTATAAGGTAGCTAAAAACTTATGCTTAACCATCACTAATATTATTTGTATTATTTACGTCATTTTAACGTATAAAAACGATTGCCCATTTGAAAGGAGACAAAAAACTTAGCATTTAAGAGGAATGAAGAGGGATGAAGTTGAAGGGAGAAATCGTCAAGTCGACGAATTGCGAGTAGAGCGATGTTAGTGAGAAAGGGGCGAACGCGAAAAGCTCGACGATTGCCGTAACTCAGTGCTTGTTGTCGTTCCGTTTCGAGTTGGTCAAAATCGTGTCGCTTGCGGTTGTTCATCGGTACGAATTTTAATCAAGCTTTTAGCGATTATTGTTTTTAGTTTAACCACACGTTTGATTACCATATTTCATTTTCAGCTTAAACTATTTTGTGATTAAGTACTAAATTGTAAGTATTTCAAGTATCTCACGCTTTAATACAACAATGAAATAAATAAATATTACGTAAACTTGTTGAATTTTTTCTTTTAACTTAGAAAAAAATAGTTCAGCATGGGTTTTGACTGAGTTTAATACTAATTTTAAATTTAATAAAAAAAATTTTTTTTCTAACATTTGGTTGTGATGTGAACATTTTATAAGTTTATATTTATTCATGTTAGAGGGAATTTTTTCCCGGATTATTTTTGTTCCCGGGAAACTCAAAAATGAGTTTTTGAATTTTCGGGAATCTCGGAAAATTTAAAAAAAAAATGAATGTGTGGCGCAAATTGTAAAAGTTTTTGGAAAAAATAAATGTTATTTTTGCAAAAAAAATAAAATAACTAACTCAAAAATAAAATAAATACAGTAAGATACCTAAAATACCTAATCAATCAAATATAGCATATACGTAATTATTTCCATTTAGGTACTTGTTTAGAAAATAACATTTTAGAAACGAGAGGTAATTTTAAAATAATAAAAAAGTCGCTTAAAGATGATAATTTCTTGAAACAAAAATTTGATGACACAGAAGATTTGTTCCAATCATCCAACAGACAAAGAGCAAGACCACATTGCCCAAGAGACAAGAGTGAGCGAAGAACTATTTCAGGTTAAAAGGGCTCGACGACATTAGGCTGAAAATCGACCCATATCCGTATATTTTCGTGACAAGCGCTTACATCGACACTGTTTTGGCAATGTTTAAGCACTGGTTAACCGGTTTGTAACTCGAGCGAACTTGTCACGTTATGTTCTTCACTTACTCTTGTCTCTTGGTCAATATTGTCTTGTTCTTTGTCTGTTGGTCAATTTTTGTACATCGCCAGAAAGACAATTGGAACAAACTTAGAGAATACATTTTATATACCGAAGCAGGCCGTTTTGGCGCCACTAAACCACTGATGTTTTTAATGGGAAACCAAAAAGTTGATACAAAAAACCACTCCCGCAAAGTCTTAGAACCACGGTACAATGTAGCGAAAACCCCTGTGAGAAAACGCCCTGCGTCAAAACATCTCACGCCAAAACGATGACGCCAAAATGTCACGTACCGATAATATACCCCTACATAAAATGAGAGATATATAATCATTGAAACATCCAATTTCTTTCGCAGATTTGTAGTAATATTTCAGCATATACGTATATAATGGCATTTTATAATTTTTCCACGTAATATTAATAATTAATTTATTTTTGTTAGGTGATTTTTTGATTTATAAAGTGATGAATTCTGATTTGATACGTGCGTTAATATGTAGTTCATAAAATTTTATATTTTTTACGACTATAACAGTTAACTAACCAAAGATTTTGATATCGGTATCGCAATCGGGATGAAAAATATTTTTTTTTGAGAAATGTTTTGATTTTTCCCGGGAAACGAGAAAAAAAATTAAAGAATTTTCCCGGGAACTCCCGAGAATAACCATCTGTTTATGTGTTTCATATAACTAGGTATAAAAAGCGTTATTTTAAAAAAAATGCTTTTTAATAACAAATAATATATAGAATTGTGTAATAATGTTTTATAAAAGTAAAAAAAGAAGCGAAGAAAATCTCGATCTTTCGATGAAATTATATTAACTGACGTTCTAAGTTATTGCTTTTGTAAAATCAAAATTGGTTCTCTTACTGATATAACTCTGAATAATAACAACATACTTTTTAAAAGGATGAAATGGAACAGTAATATAAGATCTGTAATCAGTAATATTAGTGAAAACCTAAAGACCTAAAGCTCTCTCCTCGTGTTTAGTGTGCTCTATTAACTTTGTGAAAACTTGTCAATTAGTTAGTAACTGACTTAGTTTTGTTTAGGTTTCTTTTTATAAAATTTAAAGTTGAACCACCTGTGAGTTACGTTTATCTTCAGTTTTAAATAAATAGTTTGTGTTTTATTGTAAAAACTTTAAGTTAAGAAACTATATTTAGCTTTGAATGCAACAATTGCACCTTATAATTTTTGAAAAATATTATTTAAACTAATAATTAAATTTGCTACTCGTTAAATGAGCATTGGATCATTATTTGTTACTGAGCTTAGTTATTTATTTCAAGATTAAAAAACCCTTTTTTTTAACAGTTCTAAATTTTGACATAAGCTTTTATATTAAGTACATTTGTTTATATATTTTATGAAGCGAGAAAAAAATTGTATTCTATAGAATTTTAATTCATTACAAATAAAAGAAAATAGCTACCCGTAATTGTATTTAACAAAATAAGTAAGCACAGTTTTTTTTTTTAGCTAATTAAAACTCTGTCTATGTACAGAGATATTACAAAATCACCTAATTGCTAATCGTAAAAACAAATTTAGAATTTTTAGAATTTTTACAAAAATTGGACATTTAACTTAGTACCTACGTTAAGTATTCAGATAATAAAGTTAAAAAATAATAGATTTATTGTAAGGGAAATAATTTTAAGTACTTTTTGAGCCTTGAATGAACCAATTAAAAAATAACATTTGTAGAAGTCTTTGAAATTTTCATGTTGATTTGAAGGTGCAAAATTAGAATTTAGGACAATTTATTATTAAACTGAAGAAAAACAAAACTTTTAATTCTTTGTTTCAATCATTAAAAGCTGGAATTTTAAAAAAGTATTTCCGTGGAGGAAATCGTAGCCGTACCAAGAAAAACATTTTTAAATTTAGAATTTTTCCTCTCAGCATTTTATCATTAACAGCGTATCTGTTCGTCAATCACGGTACTGTTTTTATGTAAAGAAAATAACTTAAAAACATTCCATAGCACAGTGACTTTCAAAATTTTTCAAAAGATTGGCCTGTTTCAATTCGAGTTTAGTTCAAAGCGAACTTAAAGTTGATAGAATTTTTTCCAGTTACTATTATTCCGCAAAGCTTTGCTTTTATCAGAGGTCTAATAATTTATGTATTAAGTATTTATCCTTTCCTAATACTTGTCTAAAATCGAATCTGGAATCAAACAACAATCTTATACCTCATATAATTTAATACCAATATAATTTAAACGATGCTAGTTTGATATCATTATATCTTTAATCCAGAGGCATTTGTCGCCAAGAGCCTAACACTTTGGACTTTTACCATAGGCTTCTTTGACATAAGGAGCTTTAAGAGTTGTCAACAAAAATAAATTAAAAGAGCAATTATTATTTCTATTGGTTTATATTATTCCGATAACATTTGGGTTTGATAATTTTAACTGTCCACTAGACTTTAATTATAAAAACCAATTAGAATAGTTTTAAAATGGTACTAGTTTCCACGTTAGTGACATCTTGTTAAAGTTTGTTACGAATAGTTTTAGACCAGGGGCTCTATTTTTGAATCAATGCGAAATTGAGAGTCGCACTTCTACGCTTAATGCCAAAATTCAAGTAAAAACCCATTAATTAAAATCATCAATCAAAGGATAATTTTTTAATGAATTCGCGTATGCTGTAGATTTTAGCAGTACTCCAGTTTTATGTTGTTGGCAGCTATCAAAACTGCATTGGACAAAATATTTAATTAGGATTGAGTCAACCATCCGTAAGCCCAATTCATAAAAACGCGATCTTTACTTGGTTATTTTATTGGCCAGACAACTTGTTTACCATTGGTTAATTCTTTTTTGTCAGGGTGACAAATAATAAAAAAAAATCCAATCGATGCCAATCGTACCAACTGTTCAAAAAATTTTCACTCTCACATGGTTTCAAGAATAGGGCCCCAGAGCTAAAGCCTTTGAAAATGATAAAAAGTGAAAAAAGTTATAGGGGGATGAAACCCATTAGATAAGGAAGAAAATATAACAAAAATGAAATGAAAAATAAATAACGGTCGATTTGTGGTGGGGAAGTGGAAAAGTGGGAGAGGTTTAAGGTAGGGATGTTAAAAAAATAATCAATTTTTATTTAAATCGACTATTATTTTCTAATAATCGATTTTTTATAATCGATTTTCATAGTAATATTAACCGATTTTTAAATAATCGATTACATAAATTACGCGTTTAAATCGATTTTCATAAATAGCACAAACTTAAATGCAAACTAGCTGTAACGGTTTTTTTTTTCATTCTTGTCATTTAAATATAATTAATAGACATTCATTCAAATATTTGATTGTTGAATTTAAAATTCATTATTAAAAAATTGAAATCGAAAATAGTTTTTGAGGCAATAAGGTTGTAGGTAATTTTGTTAGGATGCTCATCATCTCATTTTTATTATAATAAAACGTTTAATGGTACTGAAATTGTGTATCAATAATCATAATATTTGCTTTATTCCTTACCTTGAAAGTTTAACGGAAGATTCGCTTTAATTTTTAGTTTTAAATTGGTTATTTCTTTATTCATATCATTTTATTTGATTTTTAATCTGATAATTTGTTAATATGAATCTCTTAGGTTTCATCATTATTGGAATATGAAAAGCAAGTAGAATTTTAAATAATAGAAAAAATCGATTTTTTCGCTTGAATCGATTTTTTTTATTAAAATCGATTTTTGACAAATTGATTTATATTGAATAAAGAAAAATAGATTTTTATTTAATCGATTGTTTTCCATTAATCTCACATCCCTAGTTTAAGGGTAGAAACGGTTTATCTCGATGCCCGACAAAACTACAAGCCCTTTGGAAAAAAAATAAATTACAAAGATGTAGATGATAAGAAGATTTACAACTTTTGTGCGTACACTTTTTACACATAACCTCAAAATTTATGTGAAAAATTTCAATTAACTAAGTTTTTGGTTTATTTTTATATTTTAGAAAAAATAATTTCATGAAATTTGGTAAAAACTTACCTTTTAATGTCCCAAATACACTGTATTTTTTTTTTATTAAAAATATTTATTTTTTCATCTTATTTTGACTTTATATTGAAAAAGCAACTAATTTGCAATCGAAAATTTTCACGTCAAAATATCTACTTTTTGATGGTGCAAAAATATATACATAACATTGTTAAATGTTCTCAGAAAATGCAATAGTTAAAGTGTAAAGTTTAATAAATTGCTCAAAATTGTCTGTACAATATTATATTTAATTATTGCATAAAAGCAACATTAAGAATTGGTATTAAAAACAATTTCAGCAGCCCAGTAGTGCAACTACGTTAACAATTTATACGAGATAGTTTTGTATAAGGAATTTTTCGTGATGTCATTTTTTAAGACTTGTAACCATCACCAGCTTCCAAATTGACTTTCAAGGATTTTTAGTTAATTCAACTTTCACAGCCGCAACATTTCAGGTGATGGCAAAGAAACAATGTGGTCTTATCGTTTTTTACTGTTAGCTGTCTCCGATTCTTAAAACCATATCAATTAGGTGAATGATCCATCCTTCACACGGTGAATATTGAAATGTAAAATATCCGCCTAGTATCCATTAAAAAGTTGTTAGAATTTAAATATGTTCAACTACAAAAGCTCGATGTATCCCTGTCCAAGTCACCATGATAACTTATAAATTTTTAAAACACGCATCAAAAACCCCTTACCTCAGTACTTAAACATATGTAGCCTAAAAATAAACGAATTTAAACTTGAAAATCTACTAATGGAATCCTGGTATTTAAAAAAAGATTTTTTGTTTGATTCAGACTAACGTTGATTGAGCTTTTTTAAAAGAAGACTTCATTTGATGAATTAAACACAAGTCTCGCCTCAAATGGTATAAAGTTACGTCATTGTGTAGCAAAGTAATTTTACAAAATATAGCTTGACTAAATTAATCTTTGAACTTTGTTGGATTTATGTAAAAAGCACTCTTGAATTTCTTCTAAATTTTTACTTTTTCATGAATTATTATCATTTTAATAGTTATTATTCGTTAATTAATTAGGAACGTATCATTATAATATTTAAATATAGGTGGACGTTAAAGTCAAATATTCTGTTTTAGGTAATCCAAAATGCTAATAACATTCTATCACGGCATTATTATGAATTCCCTTTTTAACAATTATAAAGTATTACATTTTAACTGCGAATTTTTTTTTCTTTTTTACATTCGAAGGTATTTTTCCATTCCTAATTTACAAAACTGAAATAATTATTATATAATTAATCAAACAAAAAAGGCTACATAACACATCATTATATAACATTTTCAAAGTCCAATACCCCCTAACTGAAACGGGTGGAAACGTTAATTGTTTTGACGTACTAACTTTTATTGATTATAATTTAATGTGAATTTGAAATACGTAACTAAAGAGTTATTTATTTGGTTTATAGATTATATTAACTAGTCATCATTCATCTTATACGATACATTATAGGTTTGGAATTCAATTTGAAGATATTATATGAAATTCTCGAGTTTCAAGACAAAAAGTTTCTGCTTTGGATATTTTGAAATGAGAATTATGTCATCATTTAGACGAGGAAATATAAATTTTCATTGTATTTTATTGGCTTTGAAGTCGGTTATGTAAAGCTAATAGTGGGATAGTTGGGTGAGAGATGGACCAACATAAACGTAATGAAACTTAAAACTTGAGTTATTAGAATAAGGAAGTTGTTTGACTTAGGTAATGAAAATACTTTTTAAATAAAATAATAAAAATGAGAGGTATAACACGTAAGACACCCGGTTGAAAGGAAGCTCTTTTTGCTATACATTATCCTGTTAAAACACTTTATGTTAAATGGGTTACCAAACCTCATAAGTTAATAAAGTTTTCACTGTTAAAAAGTTATCAGGCTTTATGAAGAAGCTTTACAACTCTACAAATTTTAAATCTTGGTCGTTTCATGGATTGATGGTAAAAAATAAAATAATAAACTTGCATCTTCTATCATGAGAGTTAGGGTGTTAACATTCAAGATAGCCCATGTTTAACCCATCCTAGGGCAAATTTACGTATAATGTATTGCACAATTTAAAAAAAAAATGCTGAAACTTGAAAGATCTATTACTCGGTAACCATATAAGTAAGAAATTTTATTTAAGCTTTAAACTATTCGAAATTTATTTTTGTAAAAATTAAAGACAATAATTTTTCTGTTACGTTAACCATTTAGGATATTTTTAACAAATTCATAGATAAGGTTAACATTTTGATAATTTTGAGTTTAGACCGAGACTTGGAATCAAAAGTAAAAACATAACAATGAAAATATATCATACGAGTAAATACCCGACCTTTTCCTTATTGAATTGACTAATTCACTGCTGAGTTGCTCTAGTTAAATTATTAAACCATTACTAACCTTTCAAAGAGTTGAAAGATGAAAGTTACAAATTTCTTGATGTAATTGTTGCGTTTTCAGTAGTAAAGATTTCAACAAATAAAAAGCCTACCAAGTTAAAAAAAATAAATATTTCAACAAAAGAATTTTCGATTTAAAATTAAGGTGCTTTGGGTAATTTAAATTTTTCAAATACTTGTAGTTTTGTCGGAAATTGAGATAAACCGTTTCTACTCTTGAACGCCTCCCCCTTTTCTACTTATCCACCTCAAATCGACCGTAAGTTATTTTTCTTTTCCTTTTTGCAATATTTTCTTCCTTTTCCAATGGATTTCATCCTACTATAATTTTTTTTTGGTTTTTAGCATTTTCAAAGGCTCACCTCTTTCAAGGTCTCGTCTATTATAGTAATCTATCAAAATGTTTGTGAGTTTCAACATTCAGGTTTATGATCTTTCATTTTAAAGGTTTCTTAAGGTTATCAACATCTATTTGACAACATTCAATATGTTTTGAAATATTTTCCAAATATTAATTCCAAACTTTTGAACCCAATGCATCACCCACGTTCCGTACGGAAGAATAATAACTGTCCTTATACTATGAAGGCTATGACGCCATGAAAATAAAAAAAATATAGCAAATTTATATACAACTACATAAATCATAATACCAAGAAAACAGTTTGGAGTCAACCACAAATATGAAAAGACATAAACTCAAAATGGGAACTGATCGAATATTATAATGTTCCATAGAAGAATGTTCCTTCATATACAAAAGAACGTGATATTTTTTATATATGTATTTATGTTTATATTTAACGCTTGCTTTAAAATATTTACTATTAAATTCAATACGATATGTTAATTGAAACATCGTAAAACAAATATTTTATTGGTTGTAATTGGATATATTTGGGTTGTGGTGCTGGGCGATAGTGTGGCTTACGTGTGCCCGCAATTTGATAATTTAAGAACGATTGTACCCACTATCGTCAATACATAACCTGTTGAGAGCCTAGTTAGCTCCCAGGTAGGTTCAAGTAGGGCCAAGCTTTGAGTGGGCTCCAGGTAGTTTCAAATCCAGCGAGCCTTGAGCGTAGCCCAATGTTCCACCACATATAAAACTAAATAACTTTACAACACCAAGCAATTCATAATACAAATAATAAGAGAAATCTTAAAAGTAGGAAGGATTTATGCCATAGTGCTTTTTTCCCGAAAAATGGTGTTTTATTTACTAATTTTAAAATTTTTTAAGAACTACGAGAAAATTCCATGTTGGAGGATTTTCGACGATACAACCCTATTTTGCCTAGTTAAAAGAAGCCATAGTTCACGGTGCGGTGTTTCAGTTTTTCTCTTTAGTCTTCGCGTCAGCGATTCTCGGTTCGATTTCCGTTAAATCATAAATATTTTTAGAATTAGCAGATTAGAGACATTTTTTTTGTTAAGGCTAAATAGTAAGATTACAAAGTAGAACTGTCATTTAAAAGTAAAATTATGTTGTAGTTTTGAAAATAATAAAACTTTCCATTTGTCTTTTCACTGCTGAGATAGGCTTAAAATTAAATTGTAAACCACGACCTTTTTGTCTTGACATTGACAAAACCATTTCCACAACTCTAATTTTGTTATTTCATTTATTATTCAAATAAGTTACTTTTGAACTAGACGATGTAATATGATCTTTTGTAAGGCATCTGAGACCCTGAAAGCATTCTTAACTGTTGAAGAGGTTGATTCAATATAAATGATTATCTCCCCGTTAAACTTTAATTCGTTAATCAGCACTTTGCTGGCATTGAACTACTTATAATACACAGCGAATGTAACATTTTTTTTTTTCAAGAACAAGAACATTTAAAAGACAAATTTTTATTTATTTTAACATAACTAGTTAATCTCTAAAAAGTTACCATTTTTTTTAAGATTTAAAACGTCGAGACATTATTTAAATCGTTTGTAATTTAAAATTGTTACAAAATTTATTTGCGTCTTGGATTTAAATAAAATGTTGTGGAAACATTTTCTTAATTTCTTTTGTAGCAATTTATTTTAATTGAATGAGGTTTTGTGTTTGATGCAATACCTTCGAAAACGAGCGCTGGAGAAATGGTATGGCAAATGGGTATTTATGAAAACAATACTGCCAGAGATAAATTAATTTCAACATAAATAATAACATTTAACCTTTCCATGTTGACTATAGATACGATCATTAAGAACATAATTAAGTTTGTAATGAAACTAATAGATGTAAATAAATAAGACAAAACATAAAATATATTTAAGAAATTACAATAAACGAATGATTGTAAATATAATTTCGTGATTGCCAGAAATTTAGTTTAAAATGAAAATTTCAAAGAAAAAAACAGCTAGAATTTTGAATGAAGTTATCACAAGTTTATATAATTAGATTTCAACTGAAGTCAATCGTAAAAAATCAATTTTATAAAATTGGATTGATTTTATTTTTATGAGTCGAGGCAAAAATGCTTAATAAGTTTTCAAGTTTTCGATTACACGTAGAAACGATGAAAATTCTTAAATGAAAACAGTGAAAATTAACAGTCCAATGGCAGCATTTTGTGTTTATGGAAGCTTTTCATTGTCTTTTATCATGAAAAGCTGCAAAAAACGTTGATTGAAAGACTTTATTGCAGTGTAGGTCAGTATATTGTGCACATGTGCATACATAATGCAAGTGAAACCACTGAAAACAATTTAAAATATACATTTGATTTCATATAAACTCCAATCTAACTGAAAACAATCGGTTGAAATTCTCATTTCTCGTTTTAATCACGAGATTTATAATTTTCATGATTGCAATTGTTAGAGCAATGGTTTCACATAAAGATATTTACTCAGCTCTTTGATAAAATATATTTTTAAATTGAGAATTTTATGTTTTTCACACTCACTGAATTGTTTGTAAATCTTAAACAAAAAACTTTAAAAAAATTTCTCTGACAAGTTGAGCTTAAATCCTTTCATATCGCTAGCTCATATATAAGTTGTTAATAAATATAAAATGATAAAATTGCTTCAGGTTAAAACGCGTTTGTGACAGATGAGAATTTTTATTTTATTCACAAAGACCAAGAGAGTATAATGAACAAGTCAAAGCTATTGCACATTCGATTCTAACTCAAAAGGTTATTTATAAATTTTAAATTGATTTTCAGGTATTATTACGCCAAAATGAAGCTTGTTAAAAAGTTTCAATGTTCCTCTTGATCATTAAAAATATTGTTGATATTGTCAATTTGTCAGTTTATCATTGTTATAAAGTTTGCGAATAATTTTTTGTGGTTTATATTTACAATTTTATACAAAACTGTATCGTGGATAAAAAATATGATTCAGTTTTGTTATTTTGATTTTGGGATTGCGGATCTAAAAGCCTAAGAATTAATTTTAGTAGTAACGGTTCCAATATTGTTATGTTGTTATATCCAATATTGTTACGTACTAATTTAAATAATTTTACTATGAACTAAACGTTAGAAAAATGGACAAAAAATAAAACAACTATTCAAGCGACGGTTTGACTTCTTCAAGGACTTGATGTTAAAATAAAAGGTGT
The DNA here is from genome assembly GCA_958496155.1 of Sisyra nigra. Lineage (NCBI taxonomy): Eukaryota > Metazoa > Arthropoda > Insecta > Neuroptera > Sisyridae > Sisyra > Sisyra nigra. The sequence continues at coordinate 62,864,515 of OY292313.1, forward strand.
ACAAATAAGTTTCAAGTTTTTTTTTTTTAAAGATTTATTCAAAATATTTTTCACCACTATTTATCACCTTCTTTCATTTTTCGAGCAGCAAATTGCTTTTTCATCGAAAAAATTTCTTGTCTTTTGAGATGATTCAAGAATTGACCGAATGTTCGTAAGAAGTGAAATGTGCGTGAATTTTTTTAAATATAGTTATTATCAACTTTTCTGTAAAACATAATTACATCACTATTAAGTGGATCTCACGTGATAGTGTGATTAGACTGGAGTAGCTCATATATAAGTGTTCACTCCGAACTGATCATATCAAATGCACATTAGTAACTTGAGGTCGTCCATTTCAAAGGTGAATAAATGATTTTTTTTTAAATCAAGATAAAGATTGAATTATATAATAGATATTGTTCTAAATTGAAAGAATCAAATTTTTTGCATCAAATACGAACAGAAGATCTTGAACAAAGACAGGCCATAGCTTGTTGACTTACTGCTTACTTATAAGAAGTCTCTTTTTGAGTTTGCCATTAATCTAAGTTTAATAACACCTCTAGTCATAGATCATAAATATGTACCACAAAAAACGAATTTTTTTTTTACTGAAAACAATAAACGTGCACTTACCAAATAATGCCGTTTAAATATGGTCAAATGCGATTTCAATCATTGAAGGTTTCTTTTTGTTAAGTCCTCAAAATTAATTTGTACACCTTCTATCATAAAAGCTCCCAACAAAAATTATAATTGTTATTTTACTTACAATCAGTATTTTATATTTTGACATAAAACTGTGTGTTGGATCTTTTTTGTGTTCTAAAAAAAGTAACATTTAATTTGAATTGCAGGTACAGGTAATGTCGAGATTAAGAAATATAAAATTGGCTTATTCTTTAATGTTTGGATGAATAGTCTATTTCATAAATATATTTTTTACATTTGTCATATTTAATAACAAAAAATCTGAAAAGTTTTTAAGAATTCAAAAATTCTAGAAAACGCATGAGGAATTTTACAAAAATTGTATTTTAGATTTAACGGTAAAAAGGCTTCAGTTTTATTTTTTCGGGTGCAGGATTGAACACAATCATAACAATATCGATACAATTAAGTTATTTTGAGAAAAAATTAATAATAAAATCAATAAACCGGAAACGTTGAAAGGAAGAGAATGATTGACTCTGGGGTCTTGTTAAGCTTAGTTAGGAGGTAAACATATTAAATATTAACGTTCCTTGGGGTCGTGCTTGTTTTTCATTTTAATGTTTAAATCTTGAACCCGGGGATTAAAACAGTAAACATATTACAAACGAATTTTAACTTAATAAAATTCACAACGAGTTTGTTGCTATTTATTTTTCCTCTTTTTGTGGTAACTTCTAAGATATATTCATACTATATACTCGTATGACGCAAAAATTCCAATTCTTATTTAAACATTTTTGCAGCTTGTTTTTCTTCAACTTTTTCACTGCACCATTCAACGCTTCATTTAACCATAAATTACTCAGAAAAGAAGTTAAAGCGCTTTTCAATTTTTTTATATGATAGTAATTTTTTTTATCCCAATTGCTTTTCAAAAGTTTCAACTATCTAAAATTTGTCACAAAATGTTAAGACTATACAAATATCTACGCAGAATTCCTTGAAAACAGGTTATTACAAACTTTTTACTTTTTTTTTACTATGAAAAATATATGAAAATAATCGTTAAGCGACTTTTTTTTAAATTTAATCAAAAATGTTATTGTTATATTATGTCCATACTTTGTAAAAATCCTTAGTTGATTAGTGGCTACTTACTTTTATATTACTTATAGTTATTGTCTTAGAGTCAAGAACCAGTGATGCATGGAGTGGAGATTTAAAAGATCTCTTTGCCTTGCTTCTTAGAAAATATTTAGAAAATATTTTTTCCTAATCACAGAGGTCTCTTTCAATATCCAAATCCACTATTTATTTATACTTTTTCCCAAATATAATTGGACAAATTTTGACGCTTTTATTTATAATATTTTCATATAAAAATCATCTACTTGCAAATAAATTCAGATGCCTCTTTTTTTCTTTTGAATCTAAGAATTTAGATTCAACGAACAGAATTTTTTTTCATTTTTATTGTGTCAATCACAAAACTCTCAAGACCAAGAGTTTGAAGTACTGAGATTTTGATATTCTAATATCTTTCCGAAGAAAAAAAAACTGTAATGCCTGTATAAACGTGGAAAAAAAAACAGACAATTTTTGCTTAAAACTAATTAAATTCATATCCTATCATGTACGGCATGTACGGTTTTAAGTTAAATAAATAACTCATTATGTATTAACAATTTAATTGGTACCTTGAAGGCGTTTTTGTTCTTTTGCTCTTCAAATTTATATACACTGAGGTGAAACTACAAAGTAAACAAACAGTTTTGTTTGAATCCATTTAGCACAACACTGCTGGCGTATTTATTTTGTAGACGAACGTCTCGAAGAAATTCTAAGAATCGACGAGAATTTACGATCGTTGAGATATTAAAAAATAGATAAGCTTTCATAAAAGGAAACGAAAGATGTTGGTTGTTATCTGTGTTTATTTTACAAACTTTAAAATAGACAGTACCAAATTGTGAAATTGATATCTCGAATTAAAGTTCTAGTTATTTAATTTTGAACTATGTACATATAATCATTATAATTTTCTGATATTTTTCCGGAAAACGTAGCTTTTTAAAGGGTTGTGAATGATTTATAGTGTATAACTATAAATTCAATATCTTACCCACTGGTTTTAGTTACTATTGAACCTAAAGAAGTTTCACTTCCAAATAAAAATTATAAGGTTGTTAATAATATTAACATTCGAGAGACAATATTGCATCACCAAAAAATAAAGTCTAAACTTTCACATTATTTCGAAAGTTTCTTTGACCATTGAAGCATCACAAATCAAATTATTTCTGTGTTACTGCTTCCATTTAATAACAAATAATTTAAGCTCCTCCTATTAATTTCAATCATTAATTCTGTAAAGAACTGAATTTTTTCTTCTGTTTTCCAATCTTCAATCAACTAAAGCGAATCATTCTAAAAATAACACATACGAAATTATTATAAAATTTTCACATTTACACTGCATTGCTTTTTTCAATAATTTTTACGTGAAAGAAACTTTTTGTTTGAAAACTTGTCGGAAAGATTTTCCTATAAAACGTTATCGATAAATAGGAAATTTCCAACCGACAACATTTCAAAGATTTCACACTCAAATCTTTAACATTTTTCGATTTCAGTTACCGATTGAATTTCGTTTTTTTTTTTTAACAAACATTTATCGTTTGATATTATATTAAAGGTTCAACAATTTTTCATGATAATTGCAAATAATAAGACGGAAATAGGAAAAGTCCGTTGCAACTAGAGCTTTTTAGAATTCTATCAAATCGTTGGAAATATTTTTATGTTTGATGAAAATCCCAGAAGATTTTATTGTGATTTGAATAAATATTGGTAGAAAATAAAATAAAATATCTCTGTATTTAAATTGTATGGAAGAAAAGAGATATAAAAAACACGTTAAATGGTTTCATTGTATCTTTTTCAAGGAGTGCTATCAAAAGGTTTGATATAATAGTAAACTTCAATTCGATTTTACGTCATTTTAAAACTATTTCATTGTAAAAAAGCTTTGTATTTACTTTTGAAATATTCAAATTGTAATTATTTTCTATTTTGTTTGATGCTTAAGTACCTATAAAACGAAAAAAAAATAAATAAAATCTCAACATTTACTGTTTGTTTAGCCAAGTTTTTAACAGTCAGTGTAAAAGTATGAAATAATTTAATTAATTCTCGTAGACTATTAAACAAATGTGGTTTATATAAAAGTTAAACTGTTTAAAAGAATTGTTTTGGAATAAATATGAGTGTACGGTATCCAAAAGGCGTTAAGGTGGGAGCTTTTCGCGGGCGACGTCCTGCAGTTATAGCGGAAACAGCGACACGAAACCCAGCTTTAAATCATCACAAATACCACGTACAAAGTGCAAGTTTCGAAAGCTGGACAAGGTGAGTTTTTTCCAATTACTTAATCTTTCCAACCAAAGCGTGTGCTTTAATTACGCAGTAATTAAAATAATGGAATTCTCAGCTTTTTAATGATGCTAAATTACAATTAAATTCATGCAACAAAGCATTTCAAAGAAAAGTGACAAAATATTCTTTATACAGGTGACTATGTTGTCAATATCTCTTTCAACAGTTAATTACATTTAAGATTATTTTAATACTAAATATATTGTTGATTTGAGGCTTCAACTTTTCCTAGATAGTTGTTTACAACCTTGAGTATGGAAATATAAGTCTAAATAAACTCAAAATATTTAGAAGTTGAGTTTGTAAAATAGGTTGCAACTAAAAACACAGAAAACTCAGTAACTGTTAATGAAATTTGCAAACAAAAAGTTTTTATTAGTCTATTTTGTTCTGGTTTTGAAATAAAACAAACAAGCCCTTTGAACCATTAGCTTAATAAATTATTTCATTTCAAAATAAATATCAAGCTTAATTAAATTCTTAAATACTTAATTGGGGGAATCCTTATTGGCAAGAACTTTTTGGTTGGATATTTGTGGTCAAGTTTTTGATTTATTTTTTTTTTAGGTTTTTTTAGTCGCTTTAACGTCTAAGGTCATATCGCGACTGTCAAAACACAGAAAACTGTTGATCAATTTTTAACCGACTTCAAAAAAGGAGGTTCTCAATTCGGCTGTATTTTTTTATGTTTATTATCCCAGAACTTTAGACTGGGTAATCCGATTTTAATAATTTTTTAAGCTGGTGCTTCCTTTGTGGTTTTAATACAAAAACAATTTTAATATAAGAGAAAACGTTTACTTCTAAGGGGTTGAAAACTAAGGGATTAAATATTACTTTTTATTGGATAGCTCAATTTTGAAAAAATTTTTTTATTAATTGGTAGAACATAATTTTAAATTAATCGCATATCTATTTTTATGGAAAACTCCACCCATTAGGGGTTAAAAATTAGGGATGATATAATAAATTTTTTCTGGCCAACCCGATTTCGATAATTTTTTTTCTATTACTTACATCGTACCTTTACATTATTCATATTTCAAATTGAAGAAAAAAATCTACCCTCTAAGAATGAAAATAGAGGATGACAAGTGAAATCATCGAATCTTAATAATTTTTTTCTATTGGAAAGAGTATTCCACTTAGTTCTTTCATTACATTTAAGCAAAAAATTTCAACCTTTAAAAACAAAAGGAGATGAAGTAGTACTTTTAACATTCAACGGCGCTGCTTTATATACCTCATATGAGCAGCGCGTTTAGATTTACCCATATCTTAAAAAATAAAATCAGTTGTTATACTTCAGATCACTAAAAACTCGAGAAATAAAAAAAAAATTTGTGGGTTTTACGAAACCACGATGAAAGTGAATCTTTTTTCGGATTGTCGACTTATAAGTAGGTAACTGAATTTTTTCAGAAAATTATTCGATTAAGTAAGTAGTGTAAAGCAAGGCCAAAAAATTTGATACGATGTTTAAAAAGTTTCAATTTAAAAGAAATTTAGTGAATGAAAAACCGACCTCAAAATAAATAAAAAATCTTAAACAAACAATGTACTTAAAAGTAAAAAAATAATTTCGTATTCTTGCAGTGTCTACACCAGCCCCCTGTCACTTAGATACGAGAAAGGCTAAAAAACGTGACCGATTTCTACGGAAATCGGTGTTGTTATAAGAGTCATACGTCTCAAACAGCCCCCTACCACTTAAACTTATCAGAGTTATTATAATTATTATATAAAAATACTTATCATAATTATTCTCATATAAAAACAATAATAATGAAAACATTTAAAAAAGTTTAATTTTAATAACTTGCCTGACGTTTAAAAAAAATTATTTCTAACCTCCGACTTCCATAAATTCTTCGGTCTTCGTCAGTCTTTGTGGTCTTCTTCGTTCAACTCGTTGGCAACTAAATGGCAACTAGTGACTGCAAATCCAGTAAAAATGGTCACATTTTTGTAACATGGAGTTGTAGGGGGCTGGTCTACACCTTACAAATTATTAGCACCATATAATGTACAGATATTGCTTTTTTGGAGTTGGTGTCAGCCAAGGAAATAAAAAATTAATATTCATTTGTAAAAAGGTTTAGTTGGTTATTGGTATTTGGTAGTTTAAAAGTCACTAGATATTGTCACAGTACTAGTATATTGTATAAAAGTTAATTTGAAAAATAAATTTTATAAGGTTTTCTCGTTTATTGCTAAGTACCAATATAGTTATATTTCCTTGGCTAACACCAACTCCACAAATAACAATAGTTGTACATTATATAATCTTATTAATTGTTAAGTTGTAGACACTGGAATGATACGCAATTATTTTTTTCCTTTTAGCGCATATTTTGTTTAAGATTTTTTTATTTATTTTGAAGTCGGTTTTTCAATTTGTTATAATTTTTATATTAGGTCTATGATAAAGTATGGGGATATTAATTACTAACCATTGCGCTAATATTTGGTACTGATTTCTAATAGTTGTGTTTATATAAAAATATCTTTTAAACTCTTATTCTAAAAAAATAACAGAAAAGCTCATTTATGAAATTATCGAAACGTTTTCATTTATTCTCGAGATTTTCACACTTCTACGCATACAAATCAAGTGTTTTAGATTAAACGATGAAACTAGGTGCGTTCTGTCTCATTTAAAAACAGTGAACAGTCGTAGGTACGTATGATTTAATAGAAATGGTGAGACGGCTTTATATGTTAGTTTTAACCGAGTGAAATCAAGAGCGTTTTGTACACGGGAGGCCAAAAAATTACGAAAGAAATAATTTAAATTCTAAATGTTAATGCGTAGGACTACAAAACGAGGGAAATGATTTATGCATTAGAGAAATAAACACGTAGAACAAAAAATAAATTTGGTTGATAAAAAAAAGTTTTTTTTTTTTTTTTGTAAAATTCAATTAAAAATCAAAATATGCAAATTTTTTCTTGGTGTTGTAAGAAATTCACTTCCAAGTATTTGTAGATTGGTCCAAATATAAACGTAATCAAATTTAGTTGAAAATGTGAAATAAAATAATTTGATTTATACACAGTATGTATTTTAAAAATTAGCTTTATCGAAGTCAATATTTACTTTGTCTGTTAATAACATGTAGATAATGTAAAAGCTGGCGCTTTTTAACAGCAATAAACGTTATGTAACTAAAGAGATTATAGTCAGCTTAACATTTCGTTAAAATACTGTTTCGAGCTTCTGCTGACAGCAGGATATAAAGCAAAAATTTAAATATTTAATTACTATTTTTGATATAAGCTTTGATAATGTGATATATATATTATGTGATTATGTACGTAATTAAATTTCTTCTGAAGGTATTATTTACAGCTCAATAACCTTTGATGACTTTGAAGGCCTTAAAAATAAAATAGTAATTAATATATATTTGATTTTGTTTTTTATAAGCATACTTAGGTGGTGGTGGTTCTATTACTATTTCATCGACAATTTTACGAATCCAATCATACACTCGTCCTAAGTCGACAACAAATGCGGGCATTCGATCAATGTCTTCGACACTTTTTTTACAGGTATACAATGTTCCATTAATCGGTGGTGCTAGTAAACCTTGAATCAATCTTCCATCAGGTTTTTTAGGCTCACACGTAATCGGAGCACCCGTATCCTTTTCACATGTGAAATCATCAATCACATGACACCAAGTCTTGGGCTTTGTCTCAGGTTTCCTTATCAAAAGCTGACGACAATCGCTCTCCGGTAGAATCATCTCACTTAGCTTTTGAATCACATGAACAGTTTGATAAATATCGCCATAACTGCATAAGAAAATCTAAGGTGTTATTTTCACATTAACAATCATTAGTAAACAATCGCTTTATTAGTAAAAAAAAGTGACAAAATATGAAATTGGACCTCAATTATGGAATATCATTATTTCTATACAAAAGCTTACATTCTAATCAATATGAAAGATTCACTACTTGACTACTTGAATACCATTAGCTTAAAATCAGGTCAAATGTAAAAATTTAAATATCAAGTCAATTAAAGCATTGATTCTAAAAATTAATTCATTTCATAGCTTGAATGAATGGTGAATTGCCATTTATCGCAAAAATATGAAGTTTTATCTGCTGTTCCTCAAAGCTCACATTTGGGCCTAATATTATTCAACATTTTCACTAACGACATTGAAAGTAACATAAAATCTGAATTTCTTTTGTGCTCTGATGACTTAAAAATATTCTTTTAGGGAGTATTCTAGTCTAGAGGCCCGAATTTTGAGCGTTTTTTGGCAATTGATAAAAAAAAGCATTTGATATTATTTTATTGAGTTTATTTACGGTCGCCCTAACATCTAGGGTCATTGACGACCTACATTACAACTTATTTACATTTTATTGTAAATTACAGATATGAAATTTGACTATAAAAAAGAAATGTTTTTTTTCATAGAGCCATTCATTGTCGCCATGATTTCTACCCTTGTGGTCATTTAAAAAATTAACTAGGATGAATTCTTGATAATTGTACAAATGTCGCTTCGCATGAACCTCCAAAACTGAAAAAAAATTGTTTTTTTCATAAAATGGTGGCTACTCAAAAATAAAGGTCGGTTTCTTCACGAATTATTTAACTTTGTCAATTTTTTTAAAAATATTACAAATTTAAAATTTTAATTTTTTGTTAGTTCATGCGATAGAGAAATATTTAAAGATTATTCATGCCAAATTTCAAGTAAATTGGCTGATTAAAACGAGATATTGTGGCTACCGCATCGAAAAAAGTAGTTTCGTGAAAAACGCGTTTTAAATTTTACGTTACGTCTTAGTCGGTATAGTTGCCACGACACTAAAACGGCTATAACTGTGGAAATAATTTGAATTTTGAAAAATCCTTCTAGGGAGATATTTTTGAATATATAAACTATTGAAATATGAAAAAAAAAATTTCGATTTTTTCAAATTCCTAAACTAGAATATCCTCTTTAAGATTTTTAAACAACTATATTTGACATTTAAATAAATCAAAATATCAAACATAATTGATTTGAAAAAATCAAACTACTTGACTTGATAAATTCCTTCAAGTTTTTGATAGATTTACATTATCAAAATCAAGAATACAGTTTATCTATCAAAGCAATATTTAACATTTAATTAATATTCTATTAATAAATAATTTTATTTGTATACATATATCTAATCCATATAGTTGTTAATCGGCGAATAAGGGAGGGGGAGGTGGCGTTTACAAGTATTATGCCCTTGGCACCAGTTATGCTCGCTACGCCACTACACATAAAAGAAGCAAAATGATAAAAGATTAAATTTCAATCAAAGGCTTTGAATATTTTTTCGCCTTAAATGAACGATTAAAGTGCAAAAAAGTCTGAGCTGCTCAAAATAAAATTATTATTTTATAAAAGATTAGAAGAAAATAGTCAAGATAAAATTAATTTTAAATGTTTTTGAAAAATTTTAAATGAATATTTAACTCTTTAATAGCCAAAAGTATAATCAGGTAAAATAACAAAAATTGATATTTTAAAGGTCGTTAATATTACTACTTCTGATAAGTGGGCTCAACAAATTATCCCTTTAGTGTTATGTTTATGAAAAAATAAAAAATAAAAACTTTTTCCCACCGTAAAATAGCACACATGTAATAATCCGATCGAAGAGGAGTTGCTTTTATAATCGGAGCAAAGTCCTTATTGAAACAAAACATGCTATTTACCTAAAAAATAATTTATCAATTTTATGCAATGGTTCTCATTGATATCTTCACCTTTAGCAGTGCCACATTGTTGTTATTGCTTTCAACTTCATAATCGGGATTGATGATAATTTGTAAGATCAAATAATTGTTTGAAAAATGATTAATACCGTAATATTCTGTATTGTTTCCATAAAGGAAAAATGGACGCGCTAAAGTGATCGCCCATTCCGGGTTTATAACGGTAACCGTTCCGACTTCCTCGGGTTTTTCTCTTTTATAGATCAAACGACCTATAAAAAATCCACTGGAAGGATAAAGCCCCTTTTTTGAAAGTAATAAAAACCATCGACGACATTCTATGTATAACAAAAATTGGAAAAAAACGTCAATTTTTCTTTTTCCATTTGGAATTCTTTACATACTTGAGCTTTCGTGTGTGTTCTCGATAGCGTTAGTGAAAATAAGTAACTGACAAAGCACAGTTAAAGAGATGTAGAAATGAAAGAACATGATTAAAAAGTAAGAATTTTTGTGACAAACTAATTTTATCAGGAAGGCGAATATTGAACGTACTTGTCAAATTAAATCAGCGTTTTATAAATCAAGAATGACAGGGCCTTTGATTATTTATCAACTATTGTCAAAGCTGTATCCTAGCAGAACTGTTCATCTAGAAATTACTTTTTTATGCTGAATTAAACATTTCACATCGAAATTGAAGCCTCGTGAAGCAAACAGTATTTTGGTATTTAGTAAAGAGAATTTTTTATGTATGTAAACTTTTATAAAACAATTTTTTTTTCAATAAAATTTCTCTTTTCTTCATTGCCAGTAGGTACCTATGTTAATATTTGTGTATCTCAACTCAAACAATATTAAGTTAATTTTAATATCTAAAAACGAGGGTTTTATTAGCTTGATCTTATCAGCGTAAACAAAAGTATACATATGTAATTGCTTTTTTTGGGGAGAGTAAGGTTATCGTGCTGCCAAGAATTGACGACGGTTCTTGATAAAACAAGTCAAAAGAAAAAGAAGAGTGGTAATTTGCGAGTTTTCCCTCCATTTTTGCTAAAAACCGGATTTTCAGACGTATTTTGCTTATGGGAAATGATTTTGATAAATCTGTCAATTAAGAAGACGTAACTATGGGAACTGTCATTTATTATAAGTTAACTCATATAAATTCATCCAACAATTTTCTACCACAAATGCCAAGGGGTCCAAAGGGCCCCCCTAGCAAGGGCTTAGAGGAGGAGCCCGCAATGAAAGAAATTGTAGTCTCCCGAATTTTTATTATTTAACTGAATGTGCACTTCCTAACACCACAAAGTTCTACACAAAACTAAATGTTTTAACATAAAAATTATGCTGCAAATATCTATGAGTTTTCAGTATTCGTTGAAAATCTTTATGAATACAGATTCTAGACTATTATTAGAGCATTTTAAATTTCGATAACATTTTTAAAATTAAGTCATATTTAAAATACGTGGTATCGAAGGATTGTTTATTTTGCTAATTATATTTTCTATATTACTTGAGTCCAAGCTCGAATCGCAACAGTTGGAATTTTATTAACTTTATGGTGTTTTCTGTGTTTTATTCCTTAAATTTTGTTTTATTTGTGGTATTTATAAAATATGTTAAAAACGTGTTCGCAAATAAAAAAGTGGTTGCGTGTATTTATGTACGCGCGCGAAAAGTTATAGTTTTTTGGTATCATTAAATATTAGTTATTATTAATTTTATTCAATTTTAAAAAACTGTAATTTAATATTTAATAATAATAATAAATATTTAAAGATATGATTATTAAAAATAAAATTAAGAGAATAATATTTTAATTTGTATCAATAAATAATATCCAAAGAAAGCTGCAAGACGTTTATAAAATTTGTCAGGATCATTTTTCTGATTAACAATTCATGCATGTCATGGAAACGAAGCTTCATATAGAAATTGGGAAATAAAGTAAGTAGCTACTTGTCAAAGTAAATGTCTTAATCTTATTCATATCTTGTGTTACTAAATTATTATTCTAAGATGGTGAATCATTTCAGAATCCCAGATTTTGTAATAACTAAGAATATGCATGGAATACAGATGTCATTTTCATCATTAAATTTCAAATAGTATAACAGCTACTGCAAAATTCAATAAAATTTATAATTCATTTTTTAATCATATGTGTCATTTCTATATATAAATATTTTCTAAATAAAATATAAAAAATATATTTAAAGAATTAATTATTTTTAATATAAATATAAAAATAAGTAAATAAATAAAACAAAAATTTAAATTACGCGCGCATAGTTAAAAATACCGAGCCGTTTTGCGGGCTACTTCATCTTGTTAATTTGTGATGATTAAATAGAACGCTACTAATGCTTCTAAAACCGCGCCGCGATGCAGACGTCATTTTCATCATTAAATTTCAAATAGTATAACAGCTACTGCAAAATTCGAGAAAAGTACTTATTTATTAATAGTATGTTTCATTTGTATATATAATTATTTTTAATTTAAATATAAAAATAAATAAATAAGTAAATAAATAAATAAATTAATATAAAATCAAATTACGCGCGCCAAGAAACCTAGTGGTTTTGCGGCTAACTTCATTTTGTTAATTTTTGTCTCAAGATGGCCGTCCATCTAAAAATTTCACTCTTATCATTTTTTCATAACGCGCCTAAAGAAGTATAACTTCAAAAATATTGAGTGTTCAAATTGGACCATGTAAGTTCCCATAGTTATTCATACCTTGAATTTTGCAAATGGCTTGCTTAGGCCTTATGCTGACGTCAAAATTTATCGATTTCTATTAAAATTTCGATTTTTGATTTTGGGATAATTAAGACGTTATTTAGCTTCTATTGGCTTTACTTTATGTTTTGGCAAAAGCATAAAGTTGGGCAATTTCAAATACTCAATGCGCCACACTAATCTTACTCGTGCCGATTTTTTAATGTTAAAATTCATTTTTGGACATTGGTTGAGTTTAATAATTTTTTTCTACAAGCCTGATGATTAATAACATTGTATTGCACATATCAGGCACCTAAAAAAAAGAAATCGACACCGACTTAGTATGATAAAGCGGTCACAAATTGCTTATATATTGGTCAAAATTGGTCATCTAGTTTCAGTAATTGTTCAGGATTTATAGATTTTATTACAATATCACTTGACAAAAGGACTGTTGGCGTCTTGGTAGCTTAAATTACCATTTTCATAAGATGAAGGCAGTTGAGACGGTGGAGAATATACTGTGTTTAAGTGAAGAAGCTTTCAAAAGAAGACTAAAGAACCCTGGACTGCCGGCCATAACACCTGGTGAGATAGCAGAAACTGACTTTCATTAAAAACCTGATACTCCCCTAGAAAGAATTGAGGATTTGATCATAATAAATCTTATTAAATGCGGTGATTAATGGAAAGAAAAATTCTTCTACTCATTAACAAAATAAAAAGATTCCATAGTAAATTGTGTATAGGCATTACTTCATTTAAACAAGTCAATGTGAACCCTAGATAGATTAATTAGTCTCTTATTGGCCATAATTGGTCAGATGGTTTTGTAAATTCGTCAACAATACTTATTTTGGCTAATTTTTAGTTCATTATTTGCATAACATTCAAGTTTTGCGAAACAGATGATTCAAAATATTTTCATTTCATGATTAATAATGTAAGTAAGTAGGTCACTTAGAGGCGTGGTGGCAAACTTTCACATTTTGTAATATTAGTAGGATATTGTAATCCTTTGTACATAAAATCAGACATTTAACAAAACATTTTCAAATTTTTACTTATGTTAGAATTCAAGTCTTACGCAGTGATTATTGTTGGTTATCATTATATTTTATAGATTTTTAAACTTAAATGTAGTTATAACTTTTTACGATTATCAGCTTTTCATCTTTACTTTGATTCCGATATTTCAAGAAAAAAATCGATAAATTTCTCTCAAACATGTCTCTGTCATTATACATTTAGTTTGCAAACTGATGTTGGAGCAAAGTTCAAATAGTTAATTTTAAATTATTAAACTTTTTCAAACTGTTAACGTCATGAATTGTAAGAAATCGTTTTGTGAACAATTTACATTATAATGAGAAAATGATTTTTCTTATAAATATGCAGATGTTATCAGAACGCAGTTAAATCTAAAGATTCTGAACAAATTTCCTCACGATTAGTATGCAGCTAAGGTGTAAAATATTACAAATAGAGTTATAAATCTAAATTATATTTGAGAAATGAATAGTTTTTTTGAAGTATAATACCGGTAAGAGAGTTTTTATATACTTTCTATATAACTATGCAAATATATTGAAAATGTAATTGTTAAATACTTTATTATATCTTATTATTCTGTTAATTCTTATTTAAAAAATGAGTCTCACACAAGAGCATGTAACAGATATTGATTTATAAACTGTTACAGGTTATCACTTAAAAATTATTACTGTTTGTTGAATATCGCCAAAGTCGTTCACTGGATGATTGGTTACCCCAACTAATTTGTGTGAATATTGCCAAACACAGCTTATGTTTTAATGAACAACGGCGCTATCGTGATTTCAGTCACAATATAGTTAGTTAATCGCTATTCAACCAACAGGTATAATATTGGTGAGCATTTAATTTCCGCTTCGTGTACTTTGAATGCCTAAATCTGTTATTGTCCTATTAACAGGAGGAATTGGTTTAGGATGTCACTAGATAATTCTCGAAATGACCTAAAATTTGGAATAGATACAAGACCATTAAATCTTTGTTCACAGCTTTCATGTATATACCGATTAAAATTATATTAAAATTAAATTTAATTTCCTTAGAATCTAGTTGAAATATTTTATTTTTATACAAACACCATAAATCATTATTAATACTATTACAGTTATAACAGTAGTAATGTTTTGTGTTAGAATTATAAAAAAAATGCAATAACCGATCATTTAATGGAAAATTCAGATATAACATGAAAACAAGAAAATTTAATCAACGATTCAAACCATTTTATGTTAGCAAGCTCCAGCGGCAAAGCTTCAAACATAGCTTGATATTTCAACAGTTCGACATTTCCCTTCGTTCGTTTACGTGGGTTTTATTTTCCTATGTTTTTCATGAATTCCATCATTATTCGATAGATGGCAGTTACTGTTTACTTTGGTCTAAGCTCAAAGCTCGAACTTTTACCTCAATAGTTCCTATTGAACTCTTCCGGTAATGATAAATTCAAAACGTTTTTATATTTGAACCTCATCTTTTTGACTCAAGATTTTTACCAAAATTATTTTTATCTTATGCAACAAAAAACTTAGTTTTTTACTGGTAAAATCTTCTTTATTTTAAAATAAAGCTTTAATAAACTTTAACTAATATGGTCTCTCGGTTTTTCTAAAAGTATACTTTTTATTATGTAACTCAAAATAAAATTACCTTCAAACTACTTCGTAGATGATATTTTTCAACTTCTATAAATAGAGATATATAGTTTCTAAAATATAATTTTCCTATCTTGCTGAATAAATATACGTTTAAATAGCTCCCATAAGAACCATATTACTTTTAAGAAGAAGTAAATATGGTCCTCAAAGCATATAAATATTTCACTTTCAGTAACGATCTGATAAACTTTTTTTTTTGTAATAGGTACATACGTATATCATAATACTCTCTTATGTCGTTACCTTCAAATATTAACAAGACTTTAATTTATATTTTTATTTTTGTAGTTTTACTTATATTTAGGCGCGTTATGAAAAAATGATGAGAGTGCATTTTTTAGATGGGTGGCCACCTTGAGACAAAAATTAACAAAACGAAGTTGGCCGCAAAAACACTCGGTTTCTTGTCGCGCGTAATTTGAATTTTTATTTTATTTAATTAATTATTTATTTATTTTTATATTTAAATTAAAAATAATTATTTATACAAATGACACATATTATTAAAAAATAAGTAATTACTTTTCTCGAATTTTGCAGTAGCTGTTAAACTAGTTTGAGGTTAGTCATGAAAATGATGTCTGCATTTCATGCATACTCTTGGTTATCACGAAATCTGGCATTCTGAAATGATTCAACCATCTTAGAATAATAATTTAGTAAAATTATTTCTATGAAGCTTCGTTTTCATGGCATGCATAAATTGTTAACCAGAAAAATGATCCTGACAAATTTTATAAACATCTTGCAGCTTTTTTTGGATATTATTTATTGATATTAAATGTAAAATATTCTCTTAATTTTATTTTTAATAAATATATATATATATATATATATATATTTATTACTAAATATTTATTTACAATTTTTAAAATTTATTATTTGAATGCAATTAATAAAAACTAATTTTTAATTACGCAAAAGAAGTATAACTTCTCACGCGCGTACTAATAGGTATATTATAAATAAAGGTATATAAAATATATAATATATAAAGGTATAAATAAATATATATTTATATATAAATCGTATATATAAAGGTACACGCAACTACTATTTTTTGTAAAATGCTCGAAAAGAAAAACTTCATTTAAATACGGTAATTTATACTTCCTGTAACCTTAAAATTTAAGAATTTGTAAGCAATAGAATTTACAACTACATACCTACGCGGTTTTAGTAGGTATTTATAACTTAAAGTTAACCCAATATAATAAATTTATTTAATTTGATAATAAAAAACCAATTAAATTGAATCTTAAGAGAGCATAATATTTTTTAGTACTAAACGAATTTTGTCTTAAAAGGGTGAATTGTATAGTCGATATTTGATATAGCGCATTAAAGAGATCACATTACTAAGGACACTTGAACCGATTGTAGTTAGAAGCAATATAAGGATGGATCAATTTTCTTTGGGAATGTAATAATGACAACGATTTTTCTTAATACGAGTAATTTTTTTATAACTTAAAAATTATTTATAATATAAGTGTTAATATAAATTTTAGAGGTACAATTAGTTAAATTCTGGCGTTGTACTCGGTTCGATTCCTGTTGAACCCTTAAAATTTTTAATTTTATAAATTATAGTTTCAAGTACAGAAATCTGTTTTAAGGCAGTTGATGTAGTGGCCGATGAATTTTGATACCTTTCATGCATAAAGCGTTATGTAGGTATATTAAGAGTGTCGATGTTTTAATGAAAATTTTGGTAAGACGTTACTCTTAAAGGTCTATTCAGACATTCATCGCAGTCACGGTCAGTCTAAACAAATCTTTTGAGTATTGAGAATTAAATGACGATTGATACCCTAAGTTGACGCCGTCACGAATCAAAACCGTGACAGTGACCGTTCCTTAAAATACATGAACCGATTCGTCTTCATTAAGCCAAGTATCTGAACATTTTGTGCATAGCATGGAGCTTTATTTTTAGACTTAAAAATGAAATAAATTGAAAATTCAGTGGATTTATAGGTGTGCTTTCAAGTCAAGTATCTTTAAGTAGAATCTTTAATTGCATATGCAAAAAAATCTATAATTTTGATTCCACGTTAACCATTTCTTTAAACAATCTCATGAACTGCCCATTTGTTTCTGTTTTTTTAAGAATTGCACATGTCCAAAAACGAGAAACAAACCTGGTCATTCGTCGCTTCAGTAAAAGCAATTTTGTTTGCAAAATTGCAACAAAAAATTTTTTGAAGTTTGGCATATTTGTAGAGTTGGGTGAAGACTTGACAGATCGCTATCGAAAAAAAATGCCAACACGTTTTTGTGTTTCTCTAACTGTTCAAGCCTCGAATATTTATTAAAAGTATTATCTTCTCTCTTATTTGTTAATCCTTAAACACATTTTGTTTCAGTAATATATTGCAAACAGTTCAATCGCCATATGAAATCCTTCTACCGTGAGTTGTTATATTCACACTTCGCCGATTTTTTTCTTTCTTTCATGTGCCCGTTTTCTCTTTTTCTTCAGTTTTATTTCCTCTTTATCATTGAAAACTATTGCTTATTCTTTAAAAGTATAATTAAATTAATTTTAAATCATTGATTCGAGTAAAGTTGACTATACGCTAGTTAACAATTTAATGTTAACAAGAGTAATAACTATTTATTTAACTTAAAAAATATTCATCATAGGAAATTCAGGATTTTTAGGGAAATTAGGTCTTTAAAGGATAAATAAATGAAATAAAAAATAAATAAAAAGACTAATTAATTATGATTATATACAACAATGTAATGAGTATTAAAAAATAAATAATAACAGTGAAAATTTTTTTTATATTTTTATTAGGACTATGTTTTAGAAATGTTCATTTTCCGATCTCTTAACCGGGTTTTGGTAGTTACAACCATTGTAGTTTTTCGTAGTTAAGAAAGTATTCTTTAACTTCATATGCTAAACATTTTAAAGGACTTAACCGACGCACTTGTCTCATTTTCCATTTTCACTTCTATCACAATTCACAGTCACAAGCACATGATTTGTAAATTACTTTCGCTCACAAATATTTAAAAAAAAACGATATTAATTTATAATAACAATTTGTAAATAGTTGTTAACTTCCCGTAATGGTGGGACTGAGTGAATCGCACGCACGCCGAATTAGAACTAAGAAGCGTAACAAAACGAAATGTGGTTTGAAACAGAATAGGAAATTACTAAGCGTATAGTATTTTTTGTATATTATATGCCTAGTAGTATTTCATTTGCGCATAGTAAAATTCGTAAAATGTGTAGTAAATTTTATAAAGTCTTTGTAGAAATTATTATCCGTTTAGTAAATTTTTTTTCATGAATAGTTAAAATTATATTTTGTTTAATAATTTTTGAAATCTTAAAATTTAATACCTACGTACTAAATATTCTTTGTAAAATATACTTTTTGTAAATTGAATTTATTGAAAACTAATGTAACAAAATTTACAACTTTATTAATAAAAAATGCAATCATGATAGTAAAAATTCTAATACATATAAGAGTTTTTAAAATCTGTGTATTGTAATAATTACTGTACAGTAAATTTTACTAAAAATTAAAATATAAAATTTATTTATTCATTTCTTGTAGTAAATTTTACTAAGAAATTGTAATTTTTACTATCTTTTCGTGATTCGTTTTCACCGTGTTGAGTGTTAAGTGTAAATTTTAAGCCGTAATAACCGATTTGTCGTTGTAAACGATATATTTTTAAGGAAGATGGTCTTTCATTGTTATTATTTAATTGCATATTAATCCCTTTGTTCACTATTCCATCGTTCTTTATTGTTTACTAGACATTGATATTTACTAGATATAAATCTACATATACCTACATTAGGTATCTAAAATATAACTTAATTGACGCAATAACGCAGAATGTAGCAATGAAGGCGATAGCTTCGGGTTGCACAAATATGGGGGGGGGTGACAAAAATTATTAAGTTTACTATCTCCAAAATCAGGCAAAGATAGTTAATTTAAAATAAGATGAAGATTAGAGCTAAGCTCGAAAGGCTGTTAATAGGCCTATAAAAAATTTCAAAAATTAATTTCTCTCTAAGGACTTTTTTTCTTGACGAAACTCATATTATGGCATATATAATATACAAGCCATAAAGCAATAAATGCATTTACGAAATGCGCTGTCTATTACAAACCTGTCTCTGGATGACCTCATTTTGGTGGTGAGCGACAACTAATTTCTTAATGCGACTATTTTTAAATGAAAGATGGATAATAAATGCCCTAATCGCATTTTTAAAAAAAGGTGTCACTTTAAAGGTTGATGTAAAAAACCGCCCTCAAAAAATAAAATAATATTTTTCATCATTTATTGATTTACAAAAATTCTGAAAAAAATATATATTATGCGTTTTATCTATATCTACGTATAGTTTTAACTTCATGAAAAAATCTTTAGTAGTTTTCTAGAAAAAAAAATTTAACTTCTGGGGTAGTTTCCCCCGTAACTCCAATACAAGTGGGGGTAGTGGGTTAAAATTGTGCGACAATAAGTTTTTCATGAAGAGGAATCAGCACACGGAAGCATTTTTCAAAAACCGCCTGGGGCACTTTTCTTATGGCTATTGGGCTAAAGCCTTTGCGTAAGGCACTTACAATATTTTTTTAATCTCCCAGCCAAATAATAGAGGCAAATTTTTTGCAATGGCATTACTAACACCGGTTAATCACACGAAAATATTTTTTTTTACTATACAAAGTAGTTTGCTGTGAGCAATAAAGAGAAACATTGGCTCTGCATTTATGTTTGAAATTTTAATTTAGAAATGAAAAAATTGCTCGTCTTGAACCGATATTTTAATATTAATATTTGACTCAAGTTTGATATGAATTCTGGTCATTTTTAGAGCAAATTGCTTTTCACAATCTGGTTCCTTTCCTAAATTGTTTTATCTTTTTTATTAATAAAAACGAATTTTAATAATGCCAAAGAAGTATAACTTCTCACGCGCGTACAGAAGTACACTCACCTTTTTTTTATAATAATGCAATTTCTTAAGCATTCCGACTATGTACTGACAAAAAAAATACCCTAAGGATGCATTTTACTTTCTTATTCGTATCTCAATGTTATTTGATTGTTAAGTTAAGAGACTTAACTTTTCTACAAAAAAACAAAATAAATTATTCTCTATTATATTTAATCTCGTCGAACCTATCCAGAGGGACATTATCTGATGTCATTAATAAAATACCATTAAATTTTGAAAATATAGAGAAATATTTGTGTCTAATTGAAACAATTTCATTGTTCTTATTGAATTGTTCAATTTTTAATATGGATAAAGAGAAGTTTCACAATATGTTTTTCCGTTGGGCATAAAATGGCAATAAATAAATCAATCCTGTTTAAGGGTGAAATTGGGGTGTAGATTGCGTGTGACGGTGATTTAACGAGTAGATATTTATCAGTTTCGCCTCGAGTTTCACCAACAATCAGATGCTAACAAATAGCCATAAAACATACGATTTTCGACAATGTGAAAAACAGAACGATGCGTTGCTGTGTATTCCTGCGCGTTTTAGTCAACGTTCACAATCATCCCCCAACCAGTGTTGGGAATGATTGTGCTTCACCTCCCGCCTGTACGTGTACTTAATGCAAGCAGAAAAGCACGCAAAAGCTCAGTCGACGCTGTGCTTTGTTGCAGCTTTATTTGGCAAAGACACCCGCTTTGCTCTATACTAAGATCGATATATATATTCGTGTTTCTGTGCCGTGTACGACGTGAAGTTTCGGCGCGGAATCTCTCATTTGAAAATTTTAATTAAGCATCCCAAGTGAAAATATCTGTTTTCAACTTAAATTTATAATTAAACAATTGCAAACTGTAAGTATGAAAACGTGTTTAACAATAATTTAACAAAATTTAATATATTATGCATATCAATATTATAACTGTTCATTTGCAACACAAGTAAAACCTTTTAAAACTTTCGATTGAATTTTTAAATTAAATGAAAAACAAAAAATTATTTTTCTTTTCGTAAAAAAAAAAAGATTACGTATTTTACATACCATTAAAATATTATAACAGAGACAAAAATCAAAGACCCTAAACAGTTCTTGTAAATAAAACTAGGAAATTAAGCATTTTAAAAATTAGATTAAAACGTCTAATTTTTCTAATGTTTTAGTTTTATATTGAAATTAAATAAGTTTTTCACTGTGATTGAAAAACTTGACAACAAATTGAATGAAAATATCTCTTCTTGCATTGACAACAAGATTTATAAAGTTTTTACAGTGGATAAAGTTTAACCGCAAAATACGATTTATTACACTGAAAAATAATATTCATGAAAACTGATTAAATCAATAATTCGATTAAGTTCCAGCCAATGAAATCTCATTTCTTATACATTTGAATTTCCTTATTAAAATAAAAATGAACGCCGGAACTAGTTATCATAACGTAACTAATGGCAAACTTTTTACCTGGCTTTAATTTTCACGAATCGTTCATAAAAAATTATACAAGTTATTGCTAAGATTATCTTTAAAAAAATTTAAATTGAAGGTAATAACTCACAAAAATTTTATTTTTTAGTATACTAATCATCGATTAAACTTAAATTTAAGAAATACTATTTAAATATAGTCGTGAAGTCTAAAATAATTCTTCATATTCAGGGAATAGGGAGAGATTATACACCACATTTCATATTATACTTAAGAAGCGTTTAATTTAAAAATATTTTTTTAAAAGTTTTTCATTTAAACATTTTATAATATTTTGTTTTTAGTGCATATTTAATAAAAAATATGATTTTTCTATTAAATAACGACAGAAGAAATTAAATTTGAAGAATAATAGTTATTTGTAAATATGTTTAAATGATGAAAGTACTTGTTCGTATAAAAATACTTATGATATAAGTAATCTAGTGTCTACTCTAAAATTTAAAAAAATAAATAATCATAAACAGACTTAACAGACTTAAATCAAACTTCTGTTGAAGAAGAGAGGTGCTATAAAATAGTTTCCAGGACCTTTACCTTTCGAAATCTTATCTAAGAAAGATCAGATTGATTATCAACAAAAATAGAGTTTAGAAAGTTGATTATGTTGTAGAACTCACAAAAGGCAAAATTTCTTATCCTCTTTTTTTTATTCACTGACAAATGGAATTTTGAAAAAACCTTCTTTGTTTAAAGCTCTTTAAGAAATAACATTAAAACTTTTTATGTGTTTTTTGGTGGTTTAACTTCCTGTCGTTATAAAAGTCAATCACGATATTGTTTTATACATTTAGGTAGCTTAAAAGCCAACATTATCATAATTAAAACTTAATGAATATAGATAGAAACATTATTGTGATTAAAACCTTGTCGTGCTTAAATTTTTTTTAAACACAGTCAAGGTATGAGCTTTTAATAAATTGTTGTGAAACCAAAAAATTGTAATGAAAACTTTAAAAGTCTAACGATTCAATATACAAATAATATTTTCACTCTTTGAAACGTAAAATTTATACTATTTATAACGGATATTTTTAGTAGAAATATTGGATTAATACGTTATAAATGTAAAAATAAACAAATTATTTTTCGTTTTATGCAACATTATTTCTAAATAAAACAATTTTTTTAAAGATCAGACGTTGTCCTCACGTCTTAAATACAAAAATTTCAAATTTTTTTAAATAACTTATAACAATCTAAACAATATTAATGTATCAAAAGCTAGCAAATGTACAGAACAGTACAGAACATTTTCTTAAATCTGATCTCAGCCCTATCTACCGGAAAAAAAAGAATTAAAAAATATTAATTGTTAACCGAAACTATTTTCGAATAAAAAGAATTAAAAATTATCTAATTTTAAATCTTAAACATTCTTGAATCCACTTGAATACACAAAAAATTTCATCAAACTCGGTCCAGCCGTTTAGGAGGAGTTTAATTGCAAACACACGCACAGAAGATTGTTATATATAAAGTTTAAAATACTAACTAAAACTCGTTAAAACGTTATTGGAATCTACCAAGATTTTTTTTTGTAAGTTATAAAATATACTCCTAATTTATATAAATGAATCTCAAAAATGATAATAAATATTAATAAGAAATCACAACTTTTCAAAATCATGTAAAATACCTATATAGGTAATTTTTAGGATTTTTTAATTGGACACACGCAAAGCATCTATCATAAAGTATTTAGGTTTAGGTCTATCAAGAAAATAACAAACCCCTGAAATATTAAAAACAGTGAACCGTAAAATTAAAAAATTTTTTCATCATCAATAGAGAAATTGGAATCTAATCAGAAAAATAAAAATACCTTGTCATAGCGACGATTGAGGTTTGGTTCAGGGAATAAAGACATTGCACTTTTGAAAAACTAAGGGAAAGCTGCGTTTTGCATGAAGCTTCCTTTTGTTGTTCTAAACAACACATAAAGTCCCCGACGATATATGCGCCGCTAAAATTCTCGCTTATAGTAACCTTAATCGAAAAAATACCAGTTATTAAATTTGAGGTTAGGAAAGAATCTACAAAAATTATTCTGATGCTTTTTTTCGTAAGACTAACGGATTTTAAGAAAATTTGATTCAAAAAGTTGTAACGTTCATTATACACTCCTTAATGGCATATGTATGTCGAATGTGATATTTGTAATTAAACGTTAAATGTGACTTGAAATATTAGAAAATTTATTTTCGTGAAACTTTCAAAGCCCATAGTAATTTAAACTAACGCATATGTATTACACAAAAGTGTAAACTTTTATTGTTAAGAACCACAAAAAGAAGCTTTATTAACTTTTTTGTTTGACAAAGAGATATCTCCCCTATTAAATTATTAATTTCACAAAATTAACTTATAAATTCAAGTAATAAGGAAAAGTAAATGTTAATTATCCATTTACAAAACAACACAACAACAATATGAAAACAGAGTTATAGGAAACATGTACCTATTAGGGATTTATTTTGAAAATTGTATTCATCCTCTAAATGAAAAGTTTTAGAAGATGAAAGTTTTCTGAAACAGAAGGAGTTTGAGCAAAGTGAGAATCGTATAACGTAAATAATAATATTTACGTTACAACGTAATTAGCATTAATCGATGTTTAATAAAAATAATCTAATATATATTTTTAAGTTTGCATCGCTTACGACCTGTGATCGACGTTAATTTTTTGATTAGTTGAAATAAATACGCTTTTAACTTATCCTTTTATCTGACAAAGAAAACATAACGCATATTATTAGACTAGGGAAAATAATTTTTTTAGAGAAATAAAATTATAGTAGAATGAAACCCAATGGAAAAGGAAAAGAATATAACAAAAATATAAGAAAAAATAAATGATGTCAATCTGCGGTGGGAATGTGGAATGGGGGGTATAGATAAAAATGGTTTATCTCGATTTCCGACAAAACTACAAGCCCTATGGAAAAAAGTTAAGCTAAAAGTTAGTTCTACGGAAAATTTCAATAAATTAGTTTTTCGTTTTTTTAGTTTTATCTTTTACAAAAAAAATCATGATATTTGGCAAAAACTTACCTATTAATGTCCCAAACATAATGTAATTTTTTTGATTTAAAATATTATTTTTTTCACCTTATAATGACCTACTATCGAAAAAGCACCCTAATTTTCAATCGAAAATTCTCAAGTCAAAACATCTGATTTTTTTAAGAACTCGGTTAGTTTTTTTATTTGTTGAAACTTCTACTTTTTGATGATGCAAAAAATATATACGTGACAATGTAAAATGTTCTCAGAAAATGCAATAATTAAAATGTAAATTTAATTAATTGCTCAAAATTGTACATAATACAATTTTACATAACACAATTTTGAGCAATTCATTAAAATTTACACTTTAATTAGGTATTGCATTTTCTGAGAACATTTAACATTATAATGTATATATGTTTTTGCACCATCAGAAAGTAGAGATTTCAACGAACAAAAAGCTCACCGACTTTTTTAAAAAAATCAGATGCTTTGATGTGAGAATTTTAGATTGAAAACGTGGGTGCTTTTTCGATATTACGTCATTAAAAGGTGAAAAAATTAATATTTTAAATCAAAAATATTACAGTAGATTTGGGACATAAAGAGGTAAGTTTTTGCCAAATTTCATGATTTTTTTTTGTAAAAGATAAAAAAAAATACAAACTTGATTATTGGAATTTTTCACGTAAATTTTGAGGTTATGTGAAAAAGGTGTCAGCACAAAAAGTGTAGATCTACTTATTATCTACAACGTTGGCATTTAACTTTTTTCCATAGGACTTGTAGTTTTGTCGAAAATTGAGATAAATAATAATTTTTAGTCCTCAAAACCCCTATTAAACTAACCTGAATAAGCCTTAGAATCTTCAGGTAAAGTATTTTTTTTTTATTACACCAACAAAAATATCTGCTGCGAGGCGTCACAGTACTTTCGTTGGTTAAGAGAACTATAAGTACATTATAACTATACATATAAACACAACTATAGGCAGGGTTTGCATACTAAAACCAAAAAACGAGAAAATTATGTAATTTTTTATTGAGTACTTTTAGATATGAAATGTCGATTAATAAGTTAAACTGCAATCTTCTTCGTATATTTTTCAAAAAATATAAAAGTAAAATTTACTTGAAAAATGTTAGTCCATAAACTTTAAAAGTCACATTCAAAGAAAATATTTCTTAGATCCAAAATAATAATTTAATCGTCGACAAAGGGGAAAATATATAAGGAATCAAATGCTTTTAGGATTTTCAAATCGCTTGCATGTATAAACCATCTTTCTAGTGAGCTTTAGCTTTAAAATCTTTCGTTTATATAATCTTTTAAGTCTTTATTCATTTCTCAAATCATGTTTTTCCAGAAGATATTTTTACGTTTTTATTTTTAAAATTGAATTTTAAGTTTACTCAGTTGACGTTTCAGGATTAAAATGACTTATACGAGATTTTTTATTTAACTTTAATAATTAAATTAGCATGATATTTGAATGCAAACTCTTCATCATGCTTCTAGGAGATTTTTTGACAATTTGCCTAGAGTTCTGATTTTATTGCACGTTTTCCAGTGCAACTATCGAAAAAATTGGGTTACGTCAAACATTAAAGCTAAAAAAATCTTCAAAAATACCATGAATCTAATTTAAGTTTATATAAAACTATATGAACGTGTTTAGAACATTATTTCTATTGTTTGAAAAATAGGTCAATATCGATTTGTAAAACGGATTTAATTAAATAATTTTTTTTTCTTATCAAATTATATTTATCATTCACAAGCTTATTCAATTCGCAGTCTAATCACGATAATTTAATTTGTTTTTATCGATAATTTTGTCCTCGTTTAAGTTCAAATATTGAATGGTGCTTGCGTTATTCAGTAACATCAATTTGTGATAGATTATACCTAATAAACCCTTTATTACGATATATTGATCAGAAGCAGTATTATTTATATACGAAACAACGTCATTAGAATATTAAATTAACGAATTTCAAATGTCCGTGATGAATTTCTAAGCTCATTGCTTACTCAAGGGGTTGAAAAGTCGGTAAACTGCGTTGACCGCACTTATACATGATCGATATTTCGTAGTTGAAAATTGAGCTCCGAGTTCAATATTCTTTGGGTTAAAAGGACATTTGAAAAAAACACCTGTCACTTTAATATATGTGTAATATACAAACAAAGACTTAGTGAATTTGTATAGGTTTTGTTTCTTTCAAAAACTTTGTTATTGAAAAAAAAATTATTGTGTGATTTATCGAAACCACAATGCAAGTGAAACTTTTTTTTTTGGATTATAGGTAACTGAAAATTTTCGGAAAATTATTCGATTTAGGGTATGAAAATAAACGATATAACTGATTTTATAAGTTTTGCATTTATCTCCATTTGCTACGCCTTCAACACAATTTTTCTACTACTTGCAACTAATTTTGAATTTTCATTATTGATAATAATACTCGAATGTTATTTTCATTAATGAATTATTATTATTAAATCGATCATCTACCTGTTGTTATGTATTGTAAAGTTACTTAAAAAACACCTATCATGTTCAATCATTGTTAAATAAAGTTTGTTGTGGCGAGAAAATTGTTTCTGGAAGAAAGGGCTACACACCAACATAAACATCACACTAAACAACCTGTCGCTTCGACATATATAAACATATACACCTGCAAAAAGTTCTTATAATTTTAATAAATTCACTATAAAAATTAAATCAACCAACCAGGAGCCTTTTTCCTGTCTCTTTAAGCACGAACTCTGTTGGCAGTCTTTCTCTTACGGTGTAAAATTAATTCATCGTCAGATATTTTCGCACTATCTTAACAACCTGTATCTTTATCTATCATGATAAGTGAACAACAATATTTATATCAATATATTGATAAAACACACAAATACCAATACAAATATGATTGAAAATTAATAACAACTTATAATACACTAAAACGTTGCGTTGTGATGGAGACAAAAATAGCCATTTAGCAATATAACTCGCGCAACAACTCTGGCAAAACGACATGGTATATACCTAACAAGCTTGCCGAGCTTTGCCAAACACTTGCCGATTCCCTGCCGGGAATGTGACACAAATTTAGTGACATGCTAAAGACAGACCAAAAAATGTATGTCCAAATATAAAAAGTTTCACTTTAAAAATTATGAAGTTTTTAAGGGGATATTAATTATAGATTTTTGGGAAATTTTTTTTTCTATAATCATGATGTGTTTTTAAATTGAATATTATTTATTTTGAGTTATATATGTCTAAGTTAAAGATCATAAACATATATAATTTCGTAATAATGTAATAATAAATGCACAGGCAATGTATATAAGATCTAATATGATATAATAACCGTTACATTTCTGCAGTTGCATATATAAGCTCCAATAAGTTGATATTTTAAAAAATTACCTCATTTAAATATTGCATATTTACCTATTTTCAAGCAAAATGCAAACTTAAAATGAAAATGTTTAGTTAAATAAATTTTAATTTCAAGCTATTTTCAATTTGCGAAGATTTTTCTATTCCTTAGATTAGATGTTTTAAAAATAACTTCTTTCAACTTCCATTACCTTAATTGAAAACGGTGATCTTTTCCTAAGTGAGTGACAAAGCCTTTTAGCCTAGTGCATCCGTGCATCAACATAACAATATTAATGTTACATGATTTTTGAAAAGTATAAGCATCCACTTTCAACAAGTAAAATAATTAAATTTTACTGGTACATACATGATTTTAAAAAGGACAACAAAATAAAAAAAAATACTCTATTTTATTTAAAAAAAAGTTATAATAGGTGCATAATTGTTATATCAACATGAGAGCATTTTTGTAAAATAATTTATTTTGTTTAATAAGAGAAATTTGATTCTGAGTTTGGTTTTTAGGTTTAATAATTAATTTCATTTACGAGCTTTATGCTTTATATCTCTCTAAAGCATTAAATTTCAATTTTGAAACTGAATTTGTATATACTATAAAATAATTATTTAAACATTCGTGTATTCCAGTTAATTCTATTAGTAGAAAATATTGATTATAACCAATTATATTAACCTCACATAGTTTGAATTTAAGTGCAAAAACCTTTGAAAATCTAATTATTCATACACTTGTTTAATGATAAGAACCTCTTATTTTGAAAAATGTCATTGATCAGCGACGATAAGCAATTTTTTACAATGCAAATATTGTCTTTATACAAACTTTTCATTTTCTTTGATATATAAACTTTTTAAGTAAATTCAAATTGAAGGCAAGCAAAAAACTTGTCGATAAATAGAAAATATTTACGTCTCATACGTGTCTTTATTATCATTCCTAATGTACACCGTATAGAAATCAATTTAACCAAATATTCTCCTTCATTTTTCTCACCCCTTTTTCGTCGTCGTTAAACCGCCAAGTTAACTGACCTTTTGGTTAGAAGTGGGTAGGGCATTGTTAGCATATATTGCGGTTTTAAAGTAATTTTAATGCGTCTGTCTGTACGATTAAAAACTATTTACAACTTAATTTATTTTCATACTTTCATTTTAGTTTTGGATTATGTTATTTACTGTCTATGTTTATGTTTGAATTCTTTTAACGGAATATTTCAATCTATGATAAAATTAATAATCTTTCAATTATCATTTAATCAAAGTTTATGTTAAAATTAATTTAAATTATAAAATTAAGTTTCGAAATTCCTTACTGTTGTACATATAAAATCGTTGTCACATGTCAGTAGCATTTAATTGAAAACTAGTAAGAGAAAATCTCTATGTCTTCAGTAAGCTCACCAAAAATTAAAAAATTTCTGTTTTATTGACTGATATTCAATCTAAACATCAATTTTAATTTTTATCAAAAAATTTGATAAAATTATTTGAAAATTTCAAGCAAAATTTCTACAGTAAATAGAGATCGATAATTAAGTATATCTCATTTTCATATCACAATTGAGAACTGTGAATGAAACAGATGTCAGTGTATATTACTTTCAATAGAAATATGGAGAAATAAGACGGGTTTTAAAATAAGCTGGATACGAGAAGATTTGAAAAGAAACGTTATTGATATATTTTATTAATGAGTAGGTGTATTTAAAGACTAACAAAAGCACCTTCATATCATATGTGATGGAAAGAAAATATGTACCTAACAGAACTTTGAATTTTAATGAAAGCAAAGTATTTCTTATGTGATTGTTTTGAAAACTATTAAACCAACAAGAAACAGATTAAATAATAAACTTTTCACTTATCCATATTAATAAGGTTTTATTTTACAGTTTACATTTTATTTGGGTTTAATGGAAGTCGATTTATTTTAAAAAAACGATGTTTCATGTTGTTGCAGCTAATGTAAAAATAGGACAAAAATATGTTCAACTTTAGTTAATAACTTAACCATTGAATCACAGACATGCCGAAGGCTAAGCCACTAAAGATAAGAACATGAAACTTGAAAGTGTTCGTACTTTGTCGGAGAATTGGAGAAGACTGTAGCATCCACCAAAGGAGAATTTTTCAGAATTTCACTCCTTAGTAGCTCAAGGGAGGGGGTGACAATCTTTAATCTTACTTCTAAAAAATAAATTTTCTCAAATACTTATCTTGTAATTATGAATCAATATACAAATATGAAGAAACTTTAATTTATTGTAGTTTCCTAATTCCTGAGTGTATCTAAATTTAACTGATTGAATAAAAGATTCTCTGCGTTCATGGACTTTAGATCCAAAGAAAGTTCATCAAAATTCGTAAAACTACTTTTCAAGAAAGAGATGTTAGCTGTCCCACATCAGCTTCTATACGATTTTTAGTAAAAAAGTAACTGTATTTCTTTCTTTAGGACTTGAAAATCTTTCATACCAAATGTCATTTAAAACCCTACAGCTATTTTAGGAGGTATCCATTAATTACGCTAGGCGTTTTTTGCGATTTTTGTAATCCTCTCCCTTCTGGTAAGATGTCATCAGATTTAGCATATATCTTTCCCCCAACCTGCAATCTAATGTGATATTTTTCAAAACAAAAAAATACGTGATATTTGCGAGACCTTCCCTTCGCCCAAAGTAAGATTAGATGAGATTCGGCTCGACCCCATCGGCCCCTGAACTCCTCAAGTAATAATTAATGGATGCTCCCTTAAAAGAATAGATTAGTAGCTATCCTACTGGATCCTTAGCAAAACTTCATTAAAATTCATTCCGTTAAGTAATTGTTAATTATTTGAAATTTTTAGTTTATTATTTTAATACGTTTATTTCTAATTAATATCTTCGGCAATGAACATTGAAAAAATTCAAATATTTTAAACCATTACATTATTAATTTTATCGGGTGTTAAATTGAAATTCATATTTATTATCCAGTAAAAATTGTCAATTTTTTAATTTCAACTTTGTAGAGATTTATTTCGTTATCGTGTAAAATTGAAGGAAAATGCGTTAAAATTCTATTTCACGAATTTTACCGAAACTTTTTAAATGTACGGTTCCTGTAGGATATAATTGTTTTGCCATCCCATGCATTATTCTAGCCTTCAAAGTAAACTATATCATTCTCCCCCAAACTACCACATTGCAAAAATTATATCAATCTTTAACTCTGTGATAAACAAAAAACATATCTATCCCACGGGAATAGTACATCTCTCCTGTGTAAAAAGGAGATCAAGTCTTCTTAAAGAAAATGAGTTAAGACTCTATTTCGTGGATTTTAATGAAACTGCATTTAAATACACGGTTATTATAAAATACATACTTGTTTTGCTATCCCATGGGAACCGTTTATTTATCTGGTATGAAAAGTAATCTTTATCATTTTCTGGCCTCTAAACTACCACATTACAAAAAAAGAAGTTAATCTTTTGCTCTGTGAAATAACAAAAAAATACCTATCCCACGGGAACCGTACATTTTCTCTGGATAAAAAGTATACTATATATTAAACTGGATTATATTCACTTTTTGAGTGAAAGGACAACAAACATCCACACTTACAAACTTTCACGTTTATAATATAAGTAAGATAATAATTCGTTGGGTATTAACTATCGCAATATTTAAGTACATGTGATTCGCTATAAGTTTAATTTTGAACAAGAATAAGATAGGACTAATCATGATAAGAAACGTTTGTGTAAAGTGTTAACAACTAGCATTACATTTTTACTTTACCCGTTAACTCTTTCTAACACAGCGACAAAAATTCGGGATACAATCGCTATATAAATGCATTAGAATTGTCACTAATAGTTTTCATTTGTCAAATAAACAGTAATTTAATTATTACTTATGCCCAGTTTCACAGCGAATGTTTGAACTCCACTTTTGGTTCAAACTTCAGTTCAAAAAGAGATATTAAAAATAATATAAATGAACAATGATTATACTTGATAACGTATAAAAATGGAGCTGCCAAATCTTGAACTGTTGTGAGTTCAATCATTTTGTTTAAATTAACGACAGAATTCTTTCGTTTAAACAACAGTCCAACGTTTGAAAACGCCATTTTTATACGCAATTATAAAACGCAATTAAAACGACGTTCAATTTTGGACTGGCGTTTAAATTATACTGTGAAAGTGAATGATTTAAACTCCAAATTCGAACTCCAATTTAGGTACAGCTGCGCTTAAATTTAAACGACCATTGTGAAACGGGGCATTATTATTTTTTTTTTTGGTGATAATGTAAATAATGAAAAATACATGTAACAAAATTTTTCTAAAAATATTTATTTAGACCAGAAATTAACTAGTTGGCTTGATTTTCAAGCAGTTTGATTTAAATTTGACTTGACATTAAATCAAGAGTAATATTTTAGTACCAATTCAAGTCAAATATTGATTTCACAATTTATTTTACGTCAAAATATCAATCGGAAGTTATTTAAATAAATATTCAACTTCTTGATTTGATCAATCTCTAGTTTAAATATTACAATTAAAATCTATCGTTGGTGAGGGCTGATATAAAAAGAAAACTTTTGAAATGCGTTTTCTTTTTTTGAGACATTGAGACCATTATGAAAATTTATATATATATATATATATATATATATAGGTATTTCCTGTTATTCGGGTAAGATAAATTACTTCACTAAGGCCTTATTATAACCATATTTTGGAGCTTCTGAAAGGAACTCATTGTTTCGTATTTTCATCGAATATAATGGATGATTACAAATTAACTATTTGTGGAGTTTCTCTCAAATGTTCAAAGATTTTCTTTCTCATTGAATGTTTTTTGTTATAACGAAATCGTCTAAATTTTCTTTGTTAGACTTTTACTTTTTCATTAAATTACTTGGAATATAACATAACATAATATGTTCTAATTTCAAAAGCTTTGATAATTTTGAGCTTTCTAGTGTTTACTTTTATTTTCTAAATTTCAATAAAGTTTTTTAAGTGATTTTTATGATTCGTTTAATCTAAAGTTTCTAGCACTTTAATTAAGCAATAATTTCCTAGATGTTAAATATAGTTGGACATAATAAAGATTATTTTTGACAGACTCTGTCAATTTAATATTTTAATTAAACTTTCGATTTCAATCCCATATTATAATTACAAACCATTTATTTTTACTTTTTGAATAATATTTATTAACTTTTACTATATTACTAGATTAAGAATCTTCAAACGGACAATGAAAGACATGAATATTTCTCTGTTTCTTTCTCATCATAAACTCTTTACAAGTCAGGTCTGCAATGTGCAAAACCTTTTTAAATTAAATTTTAAATATTTTCCAATCTAATATAAAATAAATAATCCAATACCATAATTTACTATATAACTTCAATTATTACATTTAATGCCACAAAACGGAATTTTGCTTGAAAAGGTCAATTTGTCTCCGAGGGATATTTAGTTGTAAAACATGATGAGTTGAACCAGAAGTTACGATTAAATTAATTAGAAAATAGGAGAATGACATATTTAACTAGAACGAAATTAACTTGAAATTAATAAGAGTTACTAGCAAATCTTAATTAAAATGTACATTTTTCTGGGCAATATGTTACCTTAATGTTTTTCTACATAAATAGTTGTGGGAGTACGTAAGTGAGTAATATTAATACGTTATTTTTATAGGAACCGAAAAAAAATTGACTTATTACAATAAATAAAAAGACGTCAACCAATTTTACCCTAAGCTTACTCGTTTTAGGCTTATGTACAGGACAAAACGGGGTTTTGATAATTTTGTTATTTTTTTAAAATAAACAATTGAATAATTCTCATGAAATCATGAAATTTCTGTCTTAGTAGTTTTTAGAATAAACCTTATCGACTTAAGATGTTTTTTTTTCGAAAGAACTTCATCAAGGTTAAAAATGTTGGTAAAAACTTTGGGATTGTACGGGCATTTGTGAGGAGTAATAAATATATAGTACTCTAAAAATCATTCCCTCACTATGTCCCAAACCTCAGATAGAACATTGTCTAAAGCTTTTATTGAGAAGTTCTTAAAGAATCTGTTTGTAACTATGACTTGTCTATTGTAAATATAATAAATTTTCAAAATTTCTCTGAATTTAGGGTCATAAGTCATCAACAACTTGTCTAATGTTAACTCAACACTTGTCCCATGAAAAATAATCATTCCCTCACAGCATTACCAACAGTCGATAAGTAGGTATAATTTTGTTAGAGTAATTGTTGGAAGAAGATTTCATTGCAATTTCATTAAAGATTACATTTTATTCAATCATTTCCTCAAAGTGAAGAATAAAAAAGGTTATTATAATATTTCAATCTTTATGACACACGAAAGTATGTTTTTAGAGGTAGAAAGCGTAGCAAAAAGCTAGCTGGTAACGAGCGGTTATGTTGCGAGATTTTTTTGGGTTATGATTTGTTTTGTCATTCTCTCACCGTCATTTCCTCATTTTGATCAAAAGTGAGGGGATGATGAGTTATGAGGTAATGACTTTCAGACTAGATCGACTCGGTTTTCGTACATCTTTGCTTACAGAAACTCTTTATTGTGTAAGTTAATATAACCTAGTAGAATTCAGAATATATTTTAAAAATAAATAAAACGATTACATATGAAAAATAAATATATAATTTTCATTCCCTCACATTTAAATCGTCAAAACTCATTTATTCTGGGCACCAAGATATTTTTCATTTCTAGTAAGATAAATAATAAGTACACATTTAAGAGCAAATAAAGATGAATTAATTTAAATATTATGCATTAATTTATTGGTAGGATATTTCGAGATTTTATAAGAACTACCCAATTACCGGACATAAAATGTGGTCATTTATAAGTTTAATTGTTATACTGTATTATAAAGTAAACCAAACTACTGCATAATACGAATGCTACACTTTTTTTTACCTTTGCGCTTATCTTACCCGTTTTGGGCTATATATTTATAATATATATAGATAAATCCGTAAATTTTAATTATATTTTGAAAAAAAAATTGATATTTATTTCTATAATTTCGAAAGAATCAAGGAAAGCGGCGCTTCCATAACTTCCATGGATTGCACGCCACTGTTTGAAATCTACTAGTTTTTATAAAGTTGTTATTTTTTTTTCCTTAGATGAGCAATTTTCTGAACCTTTTTTTTTTGGTTATTGCTTTTACAAAATCTTTTAATAAAAACAACTCAGCTTCAGGACGAATTGTCTTCAGCAAACGTTAGAAAATTATTTTTTTTAAATATTTTGTTTTAAACTCCAATAGAAGTTTGCACAAGTCAGTATGATTAATATTTTCTAGAAAATTGAATTTTAACTGCAATTAATTACTTTAATATTATTAAATAGCAGACTTTAACTTAACCTTTTTTTCTTGGTTTGCATTTAACTTATTACAAACAAATAAAATGATACATAAAACGTTGAAAGTTTTTTCCCTTTATCGCTATATACATATTAGAACAACATCGACAGTTTAATTTTTAACGAAAAAAGCCGCGTTAATTGGAAGCGTTATGAAATTTAGGTTATAGAGTACTCATTACATTAAAACATATTTTTCATGTGCTTTTTTTTGATTCGATTCGTGAACGTTACTTATCGTGACCGAAAGCAATTTGCAGATCTTTATAAAGCTGTTTTTTCTCTGTGCATAAAACATGTATATTAATGTATTTATATTTAAGTGAAAACTGCACAACTCAACTAAAAACTAAGTAAGTAATTGGATTATATGAAAACACTTTTATTACTCATAAAGATTACATGGTTTTAATGATTTTTTTATTTTCTCGGAACATTTAGTAAAGAGGGATTCATTGAATTATTTAATAGTGCATTTTATTGTGTGGTTTATTAAGAGGCAACTTCGATAATGTATCGTGAGTGCAATATTGATAAAAAGGAAATCTTTTAAACTATTGTTTTTTAATTTTTTTAAATTTTCATTCGAAATGATTATAAATATAACAAAACTGTTATATAACAAAACAATTACAAATATTTTAGATTGGGTTTCTGTTTGAAACTGTACCTTCGAAAAGCTTTTGCTGGATAATGAATTTAATATTGGTAATAACATGATTGAGAGGATTCCAGATACAATCGAATTGAGTTATTGACAAATTGTAACCATTATTAATTTAGTAATATCTCTTTGTTAATGTTGTGTAACTAATAAACGTTTGTTTGATTGTTAATTAGAAGATTCTATATAAACCAAAGCTTTACCTTCATCGAAAACAGTTACTAAATTTTTAAATTTTTAGATTTTCAAACTGGTATTATTTTCAAAAACAATAAATAATGGTTTTATAATTATTAAAAATCAATTTTATGATGAATATTAGATATCATGTTTGTCTATATCTAATAATTTTCTTGTATCCATTTCGATTGATCATTTAATTAATTTCCGTTAGAAACAAAGGTTCGTGTCTTAATACACCGTTATTAATTATAACAAGATAGATTGATTTTAATCAAACAAATTTTGAAATCTTTAAAGAAAAAATCAAATATCCCAAACAACTATATCTGCAGTCTCGTTTTTCACGTTTTCCTGTTCTTTTTTATCCTTATCCACGTTAAAAATAGATTTGAGATAAAAAACAAATAATAAGCGCAAATATAAGGAAAATACAAAAGTTTACCTACCACGATAATAAAATATTTATCAATTTTTATGTTCAGGAATACAACCTTTACAAAATTTCAACTAAATTTTTCAAATTATTCTAGTTGGTAAAGTAAAACATTTTTGTAAGTTTAACAAGCAATCAATTTGAAAATGTGCTAACGAAAAACTTTGATAATAAATTCATTTAAGTTTTTACATTAATTTAAGAAACATTTCATTTCAAATATGTGTCATTGGTACTTTGAGTAATTAGGTTAATGCATGCAGATTCTGAAATTTCATTTAATGCTGTCAAGCTTTGTCTTATGTAAACGGTGCATTTTTTTCACACAGCCAAATAACTTACTAAAATTAAAAATAAAACGCCAACAAAATGAGAAAGATTTAGTACAATTAGGCTTTATCATCTCAAACAAGGATTGGGATGTGCAAAGTTTGAAATTTACATGAAACTCAAATATTTGGCCTCCCTTGAAGTTTTGTAAGTCTTGTGAACGTTTGCTAACAATAAGACTTTTACTTATTTGTTCTTTCGACTGATTTAGTTCAAATCGTTGTGATGATAATAGACAAGGGTTG
Source organism: Sisyra nigra (assembly GCA_958496155.1). Lineage (NCBI taxonomy): Eukaryota > Metazoa > Arthropoda > Insecta > Neuroptera > Sisyridae > Sisyra > Sisyra nigra. Next base: position 62,901,933 of record OY292313.1, read on the forward strand.
ATAATTTTTGAAACAAAAAAAAAGTTATAGTAGGATTAAAACCCATAAGAAAAGGAAGAAACTATAACAAAAATTAAAGGAAAAATAAATTACGCTTGATCTGAAGTCGGGAAGTGGAAAAGTTTGAAATGGTATTTAAACGGTTTTTGCCAATACTACAAGTCCTATGTAAAACAGTTAAATAGCAAAGTTGTAAGTAATAAAAAGATCTACAACTTTTGTACTTACATTTTTTCACATAACCTCACAATTTTTGTGAAAAATTTTTAAAATTTCTTTTACAAAAAAAAATTCTTGAAATTTGGTAAAAACTTACTTTTTAACGTCTCAAATATACTGTAATTTTTTCGATTTAAAATATTTATATTTTTACTTTATTTTGACATAATATTAAAAAAGCACCCTAATTTTCAATCAAAAATTCTCACGTCATCATATCCTTTTTTTTTTAAAGTCAGTGAGCTTTTTTCTCATAAAAATCTCTTATTTCTGATGGTGCAAAAAATAAACATAACAATGTTAAATGTTCCCAGAAAATGCAATAATCAAAGTGTAAATTTTAATAAATTGCTCAAAGTTGTATTTGTGCAATTGTATTATGTACAATTTTGAGCAATTTATTAAAAATGTACACGTTAATTTTTGCATTTTCTGGGAACATTTAACATTATATTGTTTTTTTTTCGCACCGTCAGAAAGTAGAGATTTCATCGAACAAAAAGCTCACTGACTTTTTTAAAAAAATCACATGTTTTGAGGTGAGAATTTTCGATTGAAAAAAAGGGTGGTTTTTCAATATTAAGTCAAAATAAGGTTCAAAAGTAATATTTTAAATCAAAAAAATTACAGTGTGTTTGGGACATTAAAATATAAGTTTCTACCTTTTCAGGTGTCTTAAGAAGACCCTACCAAAATGCCACCACTATCTGATCTGTAGTTTAGAAAAGCATATAGGACAAAGATTTGGATTTGAATATTGCCTTTATATTAGGAAAGTGGAAAGAAATTACGTTTTTTTAATAGTAACTGACGAAAAGTTAATTTATAGAAAAAAAAATCATGCTATTTATTTTAATAAATAGCTTCCGTTATTTGTTATATTATCTTTTTACAATTCGGGACACTTTGCGATACCTTTTTTGAAGAAATTTGGTTCCTTTGAATCAAATAAGAAATCAAAGTGTTTTTGCATTTCGTTTTCGGAGGTGAATTTTTAATTTCGAAGAAAATGTTCCAGACTTCGAAATAAATGATTATTGGAGGGTTCAATATAAAGGGAGTAAGGTGAATGAGGCAGCAATTCCAAATCAAGCTCTTTGATATTTTGTTGAGTGAATTTTGATGCGTCCGTGTAGATTGTAGAATACGCCACTGATTATTCACCCAAATTTCTTGCCTGCTTTTTTCACCGTCGCTTCTTTTGATTTTAACCATTTGTCAAATAAAAAATAATTAAACACATTGCAATAATAAATTACATCTTGTCAATCTCTGGCCGTGATATTTTTTATGGGTTAAAAGAAGAAAAGGAATAAAAATCGTTACAGGATGCTTCAAACGGAGCTTCAAAATAATAACAATATTGATGTACTTACGCAAACAAGAGCAAAAGCTTCAAAAAAAGGACACAAAAAACGTCAATAATTATTCCCGCTTTACAGTACATATTGAAATCTTATGGTTAGTATAACGAACCTCAATATAATGATTGTTCCTATTTAATAAATAGATTCTCGGTAATTTCTTGAAACTGTAATAGTTAAAGAGCAAAATATACCCTTTCATAACGAATACTTTTTGGAAAAACTTCTTTACCAAGATCTTTCAATTATTGCAAAACATAAACTGAAGTACACTTCTGGTTAATTAACCATTGTTTATCAATTTTTGTTAGTCTATAACCTTTGCATAACGTATTCTAACAATTTTCTAACAATAGTTGATGTATCAAGAGATTCAGATACTTTATGAAGTATCTCCTTCAGATTAATTGTATCAAAGTTTCACTGTTTAAACAGCAAAATACTAAGAATTAAACGAATCAATTACCTACAACAAACATTTACACATTATTTGAATCAAACAGAAGACACATGGAAAATGTTTCATGCAATAAGTGTTCTGTAAGAAACACCAAAAGTACCCACTCCTTTATTTAAGTATAAATGAAAAAATAAGAAAAAACTAGTTTAAACTTCAATAATGAATGTTTTTAACACTCAGTAATAATGCTGAATTAAATTTATTTTTACTTCTGTTTCAATGTAACAGAAAAATAACCAAAAAAGTTTATAATAAAATTTTAACTATGGAAAGGTTTCATTATGAATCCCTAACAGTATTGTTTTCATATTTGCAGCAGAGTAAAGTCCAACTCTATTATCTCAGAAAGCACCAAAATGTTATTAACATGTCTTTTATATAACCAGGTTTATTGTGCTGCAATGGGTTCTTTAGAAGGGTAATAATATCATCATTTAGCTGATACCCTTATTATGTTGACATATTTTTTTTACCAAGGAGAAACATTTACAAATGGAAAGTAAAAATATATTAACAATAACCGGAAAGAATTTGGCATAGAACATTTTTAACATATATGTCAAAAAAATTGCTCCTAAATGTCTCCTCAGAATCCGCTATTGTCCAAGTAGATAGTAATTAGTTAATTTATAAATAATTTTTCAAAAATTTGTAAATTAAAAAGTAAAAATTCCTATAGAATCCAAAATATACACTGTTTTTAATTTTCCTAAAATACTCTTTCCGAATTCGCAATTGCTCCAGGTGTATAGATAATTAGTTATTCAACTTTTAAAGTATTCATGTTTATAAGATCCAACGGCAGTTGATGACGTCATAATACAACAACACACAACATGTATAAATAGTTAAAAATTATTAGTTATTAAAAATATTGCAATGATCAATTATTTGCGTAACGAAAAGAGCATAAAAAAGTTCAATTAAAAATTATTATGGTTTTTATTGCGACTTTTTAATTTCTTAAGTTTGATAATTTTTAAAAAATTTAATTATTAATTAGCTATTTACTAAAATTTGTTCACCTGGAGCAATTGCGGATCCGGAGAAAACATTTAAGGAGCAATAAAAAAAACTATAAAAAAGTGAATTTTTTAGTAATTTACAGCAATTGTAATTTTTAGTTTGCGAATTGTTGAAAAATTAATTATTATATAATTGATAAGTATCTATACACTTGGAAAAATTGCGGATTCTTAGGGAGCAATTTTTTGGTATATAGTTTAGATAAAAAAAAAAATTTCTCGCCAACTTAACTTTTTCTGGTTAAAAAAAAGCAATAAAAACGGTTGTTGAAATTAAATTTAATTACTGCTACGTTTGTAACTTAAAAATTTATTTTGTATCTTTATTCAGAGTAAAATATTTAAAAATATCTAAAAGAGAAATAAAAAACAAGCTATAAAACTAATTTTAAAACTGCTGAACAAATAAAAAACAGAATTCAAAAAAGCTTTATTAATCTAATATCTCACTGAGTTGCAGTCAGTCTACGCTCAAATATGTAATAATCAGTAGGTAGTGGAAGGAGAAATATTCTCTTTCCAGCCCATGCGCATTACACGGTTTGCCCCATTCTATCAAAGCGCCGAAAAATCCACAGTTTAACGCGTCTTGCTTGTAAAAATCACATTTTTAAAGCTTTAATTACTTTGCTTTAAATGAAGATATCGTGATGATTTTTTTTTCTAGATAAGGACCAAATATATAAGTAAAACAAAAAAAAATTAAGATATCCATCCAGTAGTTTTAAATTTAAAACCAAACATTGTAAAACAGCTATCATTTTACTTATATAGATAAGTAATAAGAAACTTCATTCCACCAAGTGTTCACAAATCACGACACTTCTTTTTTTATTAATAAAACTTTTTGTTCATTGAATTGAATTGAAACTATTTTTCCAATTAAGTGCAATGAAAATACATCCGCAAACGTTATCATTGTTATCAATTCCATTTAATTTTTCTCGCCTATGAAAGATTTACTTGAACTCTAATAAGTTTTTTGAAATGGAATTTTTTCTCATTGATAAGGTAAAACAAAAAGAAAAAAGTTTAAATAAGCACTTTAATGTATGAGAAATAATTTCTTTCAAATAAGAAATGTGCCATAAACAGTTTAATCACCGTTCAAGAGTGAATTTTCAATACTGACATGATCAATATGCAACAATTTCTGATTAATAAAACATTTTTAAGTTAACCTGTAATATTGATTTTTTTATAAATTCTCAATGAAGTTGATAAAATATTTTTTTTAAGTGTACTGGAAAAATATTTTGGTGAATTGTCCCAAATAAAAATATTTAGGGGATTAACATGTAATTTTCTTAAAAGCATTTTGTTAAATAAATAATCATTCCATGGGTTTGAAAGCAAATGAACAGTTCTATACAAAGAATGATTTGTTTATATTAAATGAATATGTTGAAATAAGGTTGTTAATGTAAGTGAAAATGTGAATAAGAACGTCTCGATTGGCCTAAACATTTGGACTAAAGCGAGCCTTTTTCAACTAATTGAGCGTTTTGTGAGAGTATGCTGTGCTTGGACATGCGGTTGGTGCAACGTTTACGTGGTGATCGCAATGGATCCGGAAATGATAGTGGCTCACGAGACCGATCCAAGAGTGTTTGTGTCACGTCATTCCGGTCTACAAGTAATGGTGTTAGTGCTTTCAAAATGTTCCACAGACGTGCCAGCAATGCCATGTAAGCATAATTTGTTTGAATTATTTTCAACAATAACCGTATTAAGAGCTTAATTTTTAATTAAGTTTCTCCTTACACACAAGTACCTACTGACGCTGGAGAATTGATCCAGAAGAAACATTTTCGTTTCGGTTCGAGAAAACCTTTTATTATTCATTCTTTTTCGTCCCAGATAAATATAATCCGGGTTCAAATTTAATCAAGGTACACGATACAAAATTCTGTATCAACAAAGTTCAGTTAATTTTAGTAAATTTTCGTTTTGAAACTTGGTTTTAGTTAAAATATATCGACAACTGTTTATGGAGGAAAATAGTTTCAAATACAATTTGCTGATTTTTCGGAGCGAGTTTTTGATAATTTTTATATTTCGTTTATTTGTTTTTATCTAAGCCCTTTTCGTATACGGAAATTGAAAACATTTTGAAAATGATGGACGGGAAATTAAATTGAATTTAAATGTCAACTACAATGTACGTACATACATATGCATGAAATCTGAACAAACCGTTTAAAACAGTTAAAAATTAAGAGCGGCAAAACCTCAAATAGGTATTTTATTTACAATTTGATGTCACTTTTTTAATTAAAATCAATTTAATGTATTATTTTAATGCCAAATCAATAAATTTTTCAAACTACTAATGTACACAAAAGTTTTCAATTTTAACTAACAGTAAATATGATAGAGGGTTCCTTTTCCGGTTTTGTTTTGTTTTTCTAAGGATTGTGGTGTGCTGTTAATAGAATTATCGAAGGGTTTTATGTAAAAGTTGAAGTTTTTAAGCTTTTAATTAAAAAAAATTATTTATTAGAGTTAAAGACTCACGAACTACTTTGAATTAAAACTACTTCGCCTGAGTTTGACTGAATTTTAAATCACCCCAATTTACTGATCCGGGAAATCACCAACGACAAGCCTTTATCAAGGGACCAAAGGCGACTAAAACGCAAAAGACCTCCTGACGTCTTAGACTCGACAGGGGAACAGAAGAACTTGAATAACTCCGCGGGTTGGGATAAATATACAAACACACATTTGATTAATATGTTTTTGATTTTATATGTAAGATAGATTTAAGTTGGTTTATGTGTGTATAAGATGCTGTAAGAGGAATATCAATGGATGTATTCTTTCCCCCATATTTCATGTAATCTTGAAATTTCTGTCCTAGTGTTTTTTAAATAAACCTTACCGACTTAAGTTGTTTTTTTTTCGAATGAACATCATCAAGGCTAAAAATGTTCGTAATAACTTTGGGATTGTACGGGCATTTGTGAGTAGTAAAAAATATATAGTTCTCTGAAAATCATTCCCTCACTATGTCTCAAACTCCAGATTAGAACATTGTCTAAAGCTTTTATTGAGAAGTTCTTAAAAAATCCGTTTGTAACTATGACTTGTCTATTGTAAATATAATAAATTTTTAAAATTTCTCTGAATTTAGGGTCATAAGTCATCAACAAATTGTCTTATGTTAACTCAACACTTGTCCCATGAAAAATAATCATTCCCTCACAGCATTACCAACAGTCGATAAGTAGGTATAATTTTGTTGGAGTAATTGTTGGAAGAAGATTTCATTGCAATTTCATTAAAGATTACATTTTATTCAATCATTCCCTCAAAGTGAAGAATAAAAAAGGTTATTATAATATTTCAATTTTATGACACACGAAAGTATGTTTTTAGAGGTAGAAAGCGTAGCAAAAAGCTAGCTGGTAACGAGCGGTTATGTTGCGAGATTTTTTAGGCTTATGATTTGTTTTATCATTTCCTCATCGTCATTTCCTCATTTTTAACAAAAGTAAGGGGATGATGAGTTATGAGGTAATTATTTTTAGACTAGATCGACTCGGTTTTCGTACATCTTTGCTTACAGAAACTTTTTAATGTGTAAGTTAATATAACCTAGTAGAATTCAGTATATATTTTAAAAATAAATAAAACGATTTCATATGGAAAATAAATATATAATTATCATTTCCTCACTTCAGTCATCATTCCCTCACAGTTAAATTGTCAAAACTCATTTATTCTGGGGACCACGATATTTTTCACTTCTAGTAAGATACATAGTATAAATTTAAGAGCAAATTATGCTGCATTCATTAAAATTTTTTTCATTAATTTATTGATAGCTTAATTCGAGATTTTATAAGAACTAACCGTATGTTTTATATTGCTTTATGAGCTTTTAAATTAAGTTTAAATTATAAAAAAAATAATTACCAAAAATTTAATTTAAAACACAGTAAGCGAATTATTGATAACATTTCAAGTTGACGAGCTTTAAACTTTATAATATTAAATGGCACACTCACATGAGATTTAGAGAAACATTTAAGCTAATTTATATATTTCTCAAATAAATATAATTTAAGAACGCTTTTAGCTCTTTTATTCCGTGTCTTAATGGCAAAAGTCTCTTAAATATCTTGGATTTCAAATCCAATTCACACAGAGATTACATCGCCTGTTACGATACGAAAGCATTGCGTAAGGTTGGAACCTTGTGTCACAATAGGTTTGTTCGCGGATTTGATAATGAATCGGTGACGGATCAGTTACAGACCAATTTAGGATCATTGCCAAGCGCATGCAAGTTTATGAGCCGAGTTACGGTCCGATATTCGCGGTTTACACGAAATGCGTTCGTTACCGATTCATAATTGGTTCTAGCGATCCTAAGATTTTTGTTTGGATAAAAAATTAGATTCTCTTACTCATGCGGAGTTTGCTAAATTGTGGCTAATTCTTAATCCAGTTTTGCTGTCATGCTGCGTTCACACAAATTAATTATAGTAGGCTGTTTTAAGTTGATCAAAAAAATTTGAATAAAAAACCTCGTGTGAGAACCGTAATCAACTATTTAGTGGATCAAAAAAAGTTTGAACAAGTCATCACACTTGGTTTTTCATTCCACTTTTGATCGATTAACTAAAATCGGTTAATTAAAGTTGACTCGTGTGAACGAGGCATCAACTCCAATTCATATAACAATTTTCGTGGGTTCTTGTTAATCCTCGTCTTACTTCCAAACATTTTCAAACTTGTTCACGGGAAAATAACCCTTAATCAGTCATAAGCGTGTATGCGTTTGGCGATTATCCTATCTAATGATTCTTTACCAGTTCCGGATCAGTACCATCAATACCATTAACGAACCTATTATGACTTAATCAAACAGAATGCAACATAAAGCAAGCGCTTATTTTTTTTTTTTTTTTTTGAAAATATTGAAAAATGTATTCATATAACCTCTTAAAATTTACCAATCTTAAAGATGATCAATCCTTTAAAATGTCTTATTTTGAATAAACAATAGCAAATTTAAAAAATCGCATTAATACAGTTTTATTAGGTAACTTCGAGGATATATTTCAATAAGAAAGAGGTGTCAATGAAAAATAACATCTCAACGTGAATGAAACCGTTGTGGAAGATCTATAATTTCTTACTTATGATCAAATTAAACGTTCAATTTGTCATACAAATGAAAAATCTTTTCCGAATTTCACAACCGTAAATTACAGTCATTTTCGTAACATTAAACTGACGTGATTTATTGCAAAGTATACAAAGTCGAGGCTTACCTACAAAACTACCTTATCGCAAGGAAACATTTACGGCATTTAGGAAATACGAACACCATTTAATTGAATATGGAAAGTGGTGAAAAACCAGCGTTAATATTATATGTTTACCACGACTCTTTTTTTTTGTTGGTTGCAGATATAAGACATAATCGATACACAAACATTTCATTTTCACCATCCTTTTGTATGTGAAGAGCTTTATAAGTTCACCTTTGTTTTAAAAGGACTCTTTTTCAGGTTGTATAATAATCCGTTGATAACGATACGTTCTTGTAAGGTTAAATCGAAACAATGGATTGTTTTCTAAAAAATAAATATTAAAAATCTCTTTTTATAGGCACTTGAAATTACTTCAACAATGAAATTTGTATTCTATGTAAGTGGATGTATAAAATGTATAAAAAGCGTTTAAATTATAACTATCCGTATATACTGCTTATATATCTATATATACATATTACATACCTATATATGTAAAAATAATATAAAAATGTATTATAATATATAAAAAAAAACATATAAAGCTATTCAAGTACCTACGGGATATTCATTGGCTTGTTTCCTTCAATACAAAATTCAATAAAAACTTGCGAAACGACACAATTTGTACTCAAATATTTCAGATCAATTTCAAGAGCTGTACACAAATTGAAATTAGGTCACAATCAGCAATATGGATTTATTTATGAGGACAACGAATGCAGTATTATTGCACGTATAATTTTTTACTCCTTTTTTGACAATTTTCATTAAAGATTTAATAATTTATTATTATTGTACATACAGATAAAAAAATTATAACCTGAGTTTCATAAAACCATAAATAGTCAAAATATACTATCTTTATCTTGTTGGTTTCGTGCTTATAGACTCTCAACAAAAGCTTAATTAAACGTGAACGGCTTGTACTTATTTTACGGTTAGTTTGTTCAACCAATTTTCTACTTCAATCGTTATTTAAAAAAAAAGTTTGTTTAAACACTCCATTATCATTCATCTATGTTCGTACTTAAACAGAAGTTGCTGAATAAAATGACTGGCACTCATATTTTATCTACGAACACCATTGTAGTGGGAGTTAAATTTTTATGCTCATATTTCAAACCCACGTTTTATTTTTCTGAAAATTCCTTAATAGAGATCTTGCACATTTATTATGCAGTACTTATATTTTAACCGACTTCAAAAAAATAGGAGGTTCTCAATTCAACTGTAATTTTTTTATGTTTGTTACTTCAGAACTTTCGACTTGGTGAACCGATTTTAATGATTTTTTTTTTAATTTGAAAGCTGATACTTCCCGTGTAGTTTTAATTTAAGCAAATTGTTTATTTCAAAGGGGTTGAAAACTTAGAGATTAAATATTAACTTCTTATTGTATAGCTTGATTTTGATAATTCCTTTTTTTGGTAGAACATAGTTTAAATTAATCTCATTTCCAATTTTTTTGTTTGGGATGAAATTATAATTTTTTCCTGGATAACCAGATTTTGATTTTTTTTTTATTACGTACATCGTACCTTTAAATTGTTCACATTTCAATTTGAAGAAAAAATCCACCCCCTTAGGATGAAAATAGGAGATGAAATAGTGACATTTAACTGAACCATCGAATTTTGATGATTTTGTTTCTATTGGAAAGAGTATTTCACTTAGTTCTTTCATTACATTAAAAAGAAAAAAATTTCAACTCTTAAGAGCACAAGGGGATGAAGTAGTAACTGTTAACATTAAACGACGCTGCCCCATATGAGTATCGCGTTTAGTAGGTTAACCCATATTCAAAGAAATAAAATCAGTTATCAAATTTCAAATCTTTAAAAATTGTGAAATAAATAAAAATTATAACAAAATGAAAAACTGACTTCAAAATAAATAAAAAATCTAACTTAAAATGCACTAAAAAGTTAAAAAATAATAGCATATCCTTGCAGTGTCTACAATATGCTAATCATTAGGATAATATAATTACAACTATTGTTATTTTTGGAATTGGTGTTAAAGGAAAAAAATATTATTTTATGGTTTTACAAAACCACGATGCAAGTGAAACTTTTTTCAGATTGTAGGCATTTAAGTAGGTAACTGAAAATTTTTGGAAACATATTCGATTTTTACATATCCATTTGCTACGCCTTCGGCACTATTTTTCTACTACTTGCAACTAATTTTGAATTTTCATTATTGATAATAATACTCGAAGGTTTTTTTACATTATTAAATTTGTTTATAATTGTTAAATCGAGCATCTGCCTGTTGTTATGTATTGTAAAGTTACTTCAAGAATACCTATCATGTTCAAACATTGTTAAATAAATATGGTTGTGGCGGAGAAATTGTTTCTGGACGAAAAAGCTACACACTTACACAAACATCTTACTAAACAACCTATCACTCCGACATACATAAACATATTATGCACCAGCAGAAAGTTCTAATAATTTTAATAAATTCACCATAAAAATTAAATCAACTAACCAGGAGGTATTTTTCTTGTCTCTATAAGCACGAACTCTGTCAGCAGTCTTTCTCTTACGGCATAAAATTAATTCACCGCCGGATATTTTTGCACTATTCTCACTAGCTATATCTTTGTCTATCACGATAAGTGAACAACAATATTTATATCAATATACTGATCAAAACACACAAATACCAATAGAAATATGATTGACTATTAATGACAACTTATAATATACTAAAATGTTGCATTGTGGTGGAAAGGAAAATAGCCATTCAGCAATATAATTTGCGCAACAACCCTGGTAAAACAACATGGTAATATAGCTAACAAACGAGCTCTGTCGAATACTTGCCGAGAATGTAACACGTGACATTCTAAAGATTGCCCAAAAAATTTGAGATGATCAATAAAAAGTTGCACTTTGATAAATATTAATGTTTATTTGTAAAAAGGTTTAATCTTAGTTATTGATATTTTGTAATTTAAAGCTTGCTAGATATTATCACAGTGCTAGTATATTGTATAAAAGTTGATTTGAAAAATAAATTAAATAAAATTTTCTCGTTTTTTGCTAAGTACCAATATAGCCGTATTTCCTTGGCTGACATCAACTCCAAAAATAACAATAGTTGTACATTATATCATCCTAATAATTTGTTAGTTATAAGTTGGTTTTTTTTTTGTTATAATTTTTTAGTAAGTTATAAGGTGGTTGAAAATATAAGAAAAGATTAAATTTAAAATTTCTGAAAATGTTTCAGAAAAACTCGGATGCACTTAATGGCGTTAATTGTGTACAGTATTTTTCAAAATAACTTAGTATTTCTTTTTTATTTTGTAAAAGGATTTAGAAATCTTCGGTTACTTTTAAGACACCGTTCACATTGAAGCGATAGATCACAAGCGATATACGATACGCGATAAACACTGATACTTAAAATTTGAATGGAGTTGTTATATAAAATTTATAATAGCGCGATTTATCGCAGCTGACATCGCTTGAAGTGTCACTTATGCAAACAGTAACAACTAACCAAAAACCGTTAATTACCTAAGCGATTCATGTAGATATAGATCATATAGATTATACGTTTTATAAGACAATACAACTAAAATTATTTTCGAGTAGCTTCAATTTCATATTTTAAATGGTCTCATTTGACCACGCAAAATCCCCATCATTTCCAACCAATTTTCTTTCGGGTGAAATAATATTTCATATTCAACAAATTGTGTCTAAGTAACACGATTATATAGTTTATTCTCCTAAAATATTTCACCAATTAAAGTATCTTATTTAAGATAAAATTTAAGAATCTTAAAGGTAAAATGTTAGAAAGCCCAACTTGAAACTTGTCAACAAAATATGACATGTGAGGACTTCACATTTTTCATCCTTTTTTTATGATCGTTTAGTTTCGTTTAGTTTCTGGCACCCTTTTATTCATTTTCTTTACATCTGTTTCCGCCAGAAATAAAATGTTTGACTTGTCTCCTTTTTCTTACAACAGTCGTGCACAACAAAATTTAATAAAAAAGTATTTGAAAAAAATGTTTTTGGTTGAAAGGAAAGATATTCGAAAGGCACACCACTTTCTTTATACCGCTTGTAATGTCGAATATTCCTGTTATCGATCGAATCACCATTCATAAGGTTTGCCATCACTTGCCGACTCTAAAGTTTTTAATCATGTAAAGCTTCTACAATTGCTATATATTTTTTGTGTTTCGATTTGATAAATTAGATATTTAAGAGAAAAAAAAAACAATATATACCGCATCAGATTTATTAAAAATTTACCACAGGACGTGAAATTTACGCTATTTCATCGAGCTTTACTCTCATAAAACGTAACAGAAACCTCGTGTTATTAAAAATAAATTGCAAACACTGTTTCCTATTTGCTTATAGCGACACATTTTAGATATAAATATTCATACTTTCCCTACAGCTGTCAAATATATCAGTCATAACATTTTTACATTGAAATAATTCTGGTACTTTTTAAAGGAATTTTTTCAGGAAAATTACTTTAGTTTACAAGTTTGAATCAGTCGTTGTGAATAGCTGATATACGAGTAAGATTTGTATGGTGCTTCAAGTACTTGAAAATGTTTTACTTTATGCTTTTATATAACTATAAAGTAGGGCTAATAAAAGCTAAATTTCGTGTCAATTTTCCAAAATTTTAAGAGAAAGCGATCAATTTTGACTTCATCATAAGGTTTACGCAAGCAGTTTGCAAAATTACTCAAGGTATGAGTAACTATGGGAACTTACATGATCCAATTAATACTGAAAATTATAAATTTCATAGGAATATAACTAAAAATCGTATTTGTAAAATAATTATGACGTTGAGACATTTGTTTTTTTTTTTTATAACTTTGCGGTCTCAGTAAGTGCACATTCAGTGAAATAAAAAAAATCGAGTAGACGAAAAGTGACTGATGTTTTTGTGGGGGCTCCGCCACAAAAACCTCCACCACAGGAGACCCAGTACCCAGATATGGTCAAGTGATAGTGATTTACTGGTTTTAAGTTTTACTTGAGTTTTGTGTACATTATTCCTATTGTACCTAAAATAACCCTTTATTATTCTATATTATCAGTAGTTTCAATAGAAATGGTATTTTATGCAAATTAGATTAGTCAACCCCCAACTAAAGTACGGACAAGTTTGACTGCGTAGTTTGTTTCTTAAAATCTTTGTCTCCAATATTAATTGAACTTTTACAATTATTGTATTTCTTTTAGCTCAAATTTTTAGGTCTTTACGTTTACGAGTTTAATCTTCTACCAAATCAGCGTTGTAATTTTTTAATGTTTGGAAATAAAGAAGTTTTTATAGTCCAAACGTTTGCTTTTGATGTTTGAAATGAGACAGACTTATCCAGCCTCACGTGGAGTCGATGAAGACAAACGAGCCTCGTTCAAAGAAATCAAAAAAGAATGAAAATGTTAAAAGAAAATAATAACTATAAAAAGTTTTTGGGCGTGTGAGGCATCAAGGGATTCTTTGATTTTTCGAACTGTTGTTCCACCACCAAACAGGAATTTTGAAGGACTTACCTTGGTGGTCGTCTCGCTCGTAACTCGCTTGAAACGAAATTTTTAAATAAATAAAACACTTATTAATGATAACAAAACAAAATGATTTATTCTTATAAATTAAAGAAAATCAAAATTAACATTAAAAATATTATTAGTAATAAAATTATTGAAAAATAAATTTTTAATTATCAACACGGCGAGGCTCGCTCTTCGTTTGGCGGAATGAGAGTCTTCTTGAGTTTTTTTTATTTACCTTGGAATCCAGTGGACTGCGTCCCTCCACCCGAGGTCTCCAAATCGCCGAAAAGACAACCAAATACTAGTAATTTGAATTTCTGTTGTATTTATTTACTTATATATTTATTTTTATATTCAAATTAAAAATAATTATATATTTAAATGACACATATTATTAATAAATAAGTTATTACTTTTCTCAAATTTTGCAGTAGCTTTTATAGGTACTTTTTGAAGTTTAATGATGAAAATGACGTCTGCATCGCGGCGCGGTTTTAGAAGCATTAGTAGCGTTCTATTTTATCATCACAAATTAACAAGATGAAGTTGCCCGCAAAACGGCTCGGTATTTTTTACTATGCGCGCGTAATTTAAATTTTTGTTTTATTTATTTACTTATTTTTATATTTAAATTAAAAATAATTAATTCTATAAATATATTTTTTATATTATATTTAGAAAATATTTATATGTACAAATGGCACATATTATTAATAAATAAGTTATTACTTTTCTCGAATTTCACAGTAGCTGTTATAATATTTGAAATTTAATGATGAAAATGACGTTTGCATTCCATGCATATTCTTAGTTATCACGAAATCTGGAATTCTGAAATGATTCAACCATCTTAGAATAATAATTTAGTAGAACAAGATAATAGTAAGATTAAGACATTTACTTTGACAAGCAGCTACTTACTTTATTTCGCAATTTCTATTAAGCTTCGTTTTCATGACATGCATGAATTGTTAACCAGAAAAATGATCCTGACAAATTTTATAAACGTCTTGCAGCTTTCTTTGGATATTATTTATTGATACAAATAAAAATATTATTCTCTTAATTTTATTTTTAATAATTATATCTTTAAATATATATATATATATATATATATATAATATATATATATAAATTATTAATTACAGTTTTTTGAAATTGATCATTTGAATAAAATTAATAAAAACAAATTTTTTATGATACCAAAGAAGTATAATTTCTCACGCGCGTACATAAGTACACGCAACCACTTTTTTTTACTTCGTTTGAGTTAAAATTAATATGATCTATTTTTAACATCAACGTAACAAAACATTACTTTTTTTTCGATTCGTCTTCGAATACTTATTTTTAAGTATCATTGAAAATAATTTTTTGGGATTTTAATAAATCGAAGTTATAAGAACTGATTTTATTTGAAGGATTACAAGAAGTAAATAAACGTTTTCAATAAAAGAAGTACGTTGAAATTTTTATTAATTATTTTCAACCAAAAAAATTAAGTATTACCTAGTTAACTGTTCTTTTCTACTAAAAACCAAAAGTTTATTCAGAGGTCATATATCATTTGGCAAGTAAAAATTTATTTGAAAGTCTAAAAATAAAAACGCTAGCTTTCGGGAAATTTAATGCGTCTGACCTGAAACTTGAATAAGCTCAGATGACACACAAAATAAATGGCCATTGTGTAAGGCGAAGCGTTTCCATTAGTCGTTCGTAGCATTGCGTAGTTGCCAGAAATGAAATGCGCCAAGAGCGTTGAACTCTCTGTTGCAGTTTAACGAAATGAATTCGTTATGCAACTCTTCTATAATCAATTTCAATAGTAACTAAGTAACTCAATTTTATTGAAATCAAATACATTCACAGATAAACTTTTTACGGTTTTATCATTTACGAAAGATAAAATAATGAAACGATGGAATATAATACGTTTTAAATTTACTTTTAAAAAACTTTTTTTTTGTCTAAAAGCACTAATTGGAAATTTTATATGAACTATAATTCTTATTTCAAAAGCTGAAAGTGTTCAAAGTTCATTTTAAGGTCTCCCAATAAGACCAAGTTTTATATAATTTTCCTAAATAATATATAAGATGTTATAACGCTATTTTGGTAATCGTTTTCATTGATTGAGGCCACTTTCAAAAGCTTATTTAAAAATAAATATTGGCTTATTATTTTTTTACTTAATAGAGCTTATCATGTTAAAATCGATTAAGTTTATTTATTAAAACACAGCCGTTTTTTACAAACTCATAAACATTTTAAATCATACGCAACTTTAAATATTCCCAAGTCTAATGCAAAATATCTCAAACGAACGCTCAAGCATATATTTTTAACAATACTGGAAGTTTTTTTTTTGTGCAAAAGAATTTGTTATTTGCAAGCATCATTGTATTGAAATCTTTTTGGATCTAAAATGAAGCTTTTCATTGCCATGTTAATGTCAAAAATAGGCTCCTAACAAGTCTCTACGCGAGTCATTGTACCTTCAATTACCATCTATATAAAATAGGTAAGGTTGACACCAATATATGCTGCCTTTACTTGAAGGTGACAGAGATGACAGAGCGTTTGCTATGCTAATGGAAGCAGTTTTCAAAAGAAGACTGGAGCATCTTGGAAAAATAAGCATGATGTCTAGTGAGGTAGGAATTACAGTCCTTGGGCAGGTGCAGGCTTTTTTTAAAAGAATGAAGCGTTACATTACAATACATGTCATTGATCGTGAAGATAAAGGAAAAGAAAATCTCTAGACCTTATGAAAGCCTCAACGATTGGTTTCTTCAAAACAAAACGCCTATTTGTTTAATCCTGTGACCGAGTCTGGAAATTCTGAGCTATGACTTCCATTAAATTATTATAAAATAATTTTGATATTAAACAAATTAAATGCGAATGTTTTATTTTTAAACTTCAAATTTAAACGCAATTAAATGTTAACTTCAATTCAATTCTTGTTTACAAAATATTAATAGCTAACGTGCAATTTTTTGTTACCATGGAAACATAAAACAACAGATCTGACGTCACAGTTTTCATAAAGATTATACTTTAATCGTTTTTATTATTTTTCGTTACTTATTTTTCTGTATTTCTCACCGCTTAATCCTCTCTAAACTTTCAAAAATATTTCAAGACCAAAATTAGCAAAATCGGCAGTCATTCTCAAGTTTTAGCAAGACTAACGAACAGCAATTGATTTATATATATACATATAGATTTTAAAGAAATTATGTAATTTGGTATCAACTTTAAAATATAAAAGCTGATTTTTTCGTGAGATTGATTAACGTTTCTAAGAACACGAGTATAAGTGAAATGAATATTTCTAAAAATATTTCAAGAGGCAATAAATCAATACAACTACAAAAGCAAAAGACAAAATTAAAACTTTGAAAGAAATAATTTTATTACGGATAATATAATTTAAAAATGTAATAGCTCAATCAATACCGTAACTTTTTTCCAGCTTCCTCGTTAATTTGATCAATCAATTTAAAATAATGAATTTTTATTTTTAAAAATATTTTAAAAGATTAAGTACGTGAGTATTTTCAAAATGCAAAAATACACGAAAAACAAATTACTATCGTTTTTTGGAGAATAAAAATGTGTACCGAGTTTTGACAAGCAAATAACAGTTGGATGGAATATATTTTTCTAGATTTAAAAAAACCGATCTTTTGGAATTATTAATGAGTACATTTAAATGCTGTTAATATGCAAATGTTGTTTTGTTTATATGGAAGCAAAATTGCCTCTGATTGATTGAAAAGCTTCCTTCATTCTCTTTGCTCGTATTACTCGGATTTCAATGCAAATTTATAAAATGTCTATAGAATGAACAATTCCGTATGCAAGTTTTTGCATAAAAATTGATAAAATAACAAGAAAATTGTTTTTTTTTAAATGTCCTTATCCAGTGCTTAGTATTAATTAAGATGCATATCATTCATCAAAAATTAAAGGTTAATGCTTTTTGTTATTACGAGTAAACATCTAAAGCAAATAAAAGTAAACGTAGAACTTTCGCGGCTTCTTTACGTAAAAATTATTGTTTTTTTTTTACGTTAGCATTTAATGCTTAATACTACTTTTCTTTTAATTTTTGCTAGCAATATTACAAAAATTGATTTAAATATGAAGATTTAATACATTAAACATCTGATTATTTTGTACAATAAATTAAGCTTTATGATTTAAACGTTTCAATGATAAAACTTCCAAATTAAATGCTTTGCTTGACTTGATATTGAAATATCAACATTTGACTTGATTTCAAGCCAAATTTGAGTCAAGTTGCTTGAAAATTTAATGTGATTGAAAACACTTAAGCATATGATTTTTACAATGATTGTTTTGCGACATTCAAAAATTCTGGTAAATTTTTGAACAACGTCATAAACCTTCCTGAGAGATTATTTCTTTAACGTCTCAAGATAAAAATCGAGAAAAGAAGTCTGATAACATCGCACAAGTTTGGTTTCCATGAAAATCACTACACCGTCGAACAGGACCACAGAATCACCAATATAATAGAGGGTGAACTTGAGGAAAAGAAAATATGCTCCAGTATATTTCATTCAAGTATATTTCATTCAAGTATATTTCAAGTAGCTCAGGCATTTGGCAAGGGATGGCGTCAGGGACTCCGATTAAAAATACATAGGGACCTTTCAAAGCAATTTTAATGAAATCCTAAGGTTAAATATAACTGAGAGTATTTTTCGTTCACTTAAAGCAAGTTCTAGGAAATATATCAAAGGACACAATTGAAAGAATGACTGATTAAAAACGACAGTAAGCTCTGGATACCCGAGTCGAAATTTTAGACCACTTTTCCATCTCAAAATCTGGGCTATGAAAGGTTCAAATATATTGAAACATGATCATTTGTATTTGAATTTTAAACCTCTTTTGAACCTACAAGTGGCATTTATCGGACCATGTTTAGGCTCAAAAAAGGTCTAAAGAAATACCCTCCAATGGACCTCTTTCAACCTGTTCACAATTTTTTTATTTACTCTCTCTCTCTCTCTCTCTCTCTCTCTCTTTTCTTCACTCTTTCTTTGTCACTCTTTTTTATTGTTTTATTGGTAAGGTTTTTTCCAAAAAAATAACATTTTTATTTTAATATTTTGTTTTTTTTTTCATTAAATATACAAATTTCAATAATATTAGCGATAAATTTAAAAGTAATAAGAATATTACAAATATCAATTCTTAGTTTTTAATTTCCTTATCTTTGTTTACCAGCTCTTTTATTGTTGCCATTGCCATTATTTTTTTCTAGAATTTCCTTTCATTATAATCCACAATATTCCCAACCATACGCATTTCCTTAGAAATTGTATTTACTGATTACTTTCAAGATATTAAATTAAAGCATATTTCTTCAGACTTTTTCTTTTAAAATCGGTTTTTTCACCTTTCAATTTTTTTTACAGTTACACTTTTAGGCCTTTTGATATATCTAGAAAATATTGAAAAATAATCAAATAGTGAAATAAGTTTATTCAATTGTTGTATTATTACAAACGTATAGCCACTCGAACGGTTAACAAGAGACTAAAGCTGAGTAAAAATGAACCCGAGTGAACAGGATTAAAGGACAAACCAGTAATGGATACAAGAATACACAATATTATACTAAGCATCTAAGTATAGGAAAGAGAGAGATCAAAAATTTGGGTTATTAGTAAATGATATTTGCAATAGGTATTGTAAAAAAAAGGAAATTTACAATCATATTTTATGTTTTATAATCATAAACTTTTTTTTAAGGACAAAACTAGGATCACAAAATATAATCAAAAATTTCATGTAGGTTAAAATGAAGACGATAGAATATTGTTTAGGTCTATATGAGGTTCATTTTACTCTCTGGAGGTTCAAAAGAGAGTAAAAGATCCATTTTAGGGCTTAAAGAGGTCTAAAACTTCGACTCGGGTACAGCTATTATTTTGACTAAGACTGTAAAGTGGCGGTTTGATTCGAAACAGGGGCTGACACGTGAGTTTATTAATTACAAACACCAATTGTCAATTAATTAAACTTATACTTAAGAAGCTCATGTTTAGATTTGAGATTTTGATTTGTTAAGTCGTTTCTGAGAAAGCTGAGTCACCGACTTTAAAACACAGTTTTTTAGAAAAACGTTTTTCAAAGTTTCAAAAGCACTTTATATAGAGTAAAAACAGTCTTTACAAGTCTGTCTTTACGAATTGCTTTAAAATTTTCTGACTATATACTTAAGTATATGTACATAAAAAATTGTTTTGAAACTTTCAACTAAATATAACCCGTTAACAGATGGTTCGGAGCGACAAACGTCGCCCAGATCATTCAAAGTTAGAGAAATGGACAAAAAAACCGCGACTTTGAACGTAATTATTGTAAACGCTTGTGCTTACTAAGAGACAATGAAAAAGATAGAAAACAAAAATTTATGACTGTTTATTTTTAAATAACTAGAATTTGGATATTTTATATAACTCAAGGCTGAAATTATTTCATGTTCCTTTAAAAAGATCAATTATAAATTTCATTTTATTAAAGCTAGTGTTTAAGATTTTGACGTGATTTATTTCTTTTCGCTCAAGTTAAATTTATTGGTCTCATTTCTACGAACTGTTCTATCTAAACATATTCTTGATAATTTTGTAGCAAAACTTTTCCATGATTCATTCATTCATAAAAAAAAAACTTTTGTTAACTTTGAAACTTAATACTGAACTTTAAGCATATCCAAAAAAAAAAAAAAAAAAAAAAACTTTTGGGGTATCATACAAGTTTAAAAATCAAATTAACATTTTTTACGTTATCTTGAAAATAATTTCCAAAAAAAAAATTTCTCGAAAGTTTTTATTAATTTTTAACTAAGATTTGAGAAACAATTTTTTAACTATAATTAGTTATTAATTTTATCGGGGCTGTATGAAACATCAAGTGGAAGAACAACAAAAAATATGATCAAGGGGTTGTGAAAACGAGCGACCATGAAAAGCAACCAATAACGTTTCGATTCCACTTGGAATAATAATGAGAAAGTGTTAAACGAAATCAGTGTAAAAAAGAACTGAAAAAAAAAACTTCAACGTTGCACATTCTGTTGAGGAAAAAATATAAAATAAAATTATATTCAATATGAAAATAGAGGTCAATTGTCTCTCTACTCGAATAAAGTAAAAAAAACGTTAAATTATTGATCAATTTTTTAAGAACGACGAACGAATAAAATATGTTAGCATCAAACGCGAAAACTTTGCTACATAATTCAAACGTAGCATTTTCAATTATCAAGTAAAAGATATGTCCGTAAAATGCGTGAGAAACAAAAAAGAAACATCTTATGTGAAGTGTTTTTGCTAATGAAAACCGTAAATTTTGGGAAATTTGTCTCTCAGGGTCAAGAGTTACTCATCTTTTGCCTCTTAATGATCACAAAATAATTTTTTAATTTGGAAAATATGTTTTTAAACCATATGAAATTGATAATATGTTAGATGGAAAACATTAAAAACATTAAATCTATGGAAAACAGATTAACAACATGTTATATAAACGATTATCATTGATGATAGATATCCACATGAATAAATTCGACTGCATGTTAGTGAGTGATTTTATAACTAGTATTAATATTAAGTTAAATAAAAGCTTTAAAACGGTTTAATATGTTTTTAATTAAGGTTGTCAGTTCGAACCATAAATTTCTATTATTATATGAATAAAACCTGTGAGCTTTCAAATTTTAAGGCATTTCGAGGTAGAGAATTGTAATTTGTTTAGTAAAGATTTAGATAATTTCTTTTGTTACATCACCAATTTTCACTCTTAGTAGTTATAAATGAAAAACAGAAAGGAAAAAAATCTCAAAATACTAATATATATACTACTACTACAGGTTCGTTCTCGGTTCTGATGGTACTGATCCGGAACTGGTAAAGAACAGATAGAATCAATCCAAGTGATTCGATAGAATAATCGCCAAACGCATACACGCTTATGACTGATTAAGGGTTATTTTCCCGTGAACAAGTTTGAAAATGTTCGGAAGTAAGACGAGAATTAACGAGAACCCACGAAAATTGTTATATGAATTGAAATTGAAGTTGATGCCTCGTTTACACGAGTCAACTTTAATTAACCAATTTTAGTTAATCGATCAAAAATGGAATGAAAAACCTAGTGTGATGACTTGTTCAAATCTTTTTTTGATCCACTAAAAAGTTGATTACGGTTCTCACACGAGGTTTTCAATTCAAATTTTTTTGATTAACTAAAAACGGCCTACTAAAATTGACTCGTGTGAACGCAGCATGACAGTGAAACTGTATTATGAATTAGCCACAATTTAGCAAACTGCGCATGTGTATGAGAATCTAATTTTTCATCCAAACAAAAATCTTAGGATCGCTAGAACCAATTATGAATCGGTAACGAACGCATTTCGTGTAAACCGCGAATATCGGACCGTAATTCGGCTCATAAACTTGCATGTGCTTGGCAATGATCCTAAATCGGTCTTGAACTGATTCGTTACCGATTCAGTATGGTATCCGCGAACGAACCTTATATCTACCCTTAACTAACAAAAATTTATTAGAAAATCAAAATTCTTACGATATAAACGTAGAATTACGCTATAGATCCGGTGTGGGTGTAGTAATCGGTTATCTTGATTCCATAAACTTTTTAAATCAAGTTTTTTCTTTTAAGCTAACATGGCTATTGGTACTATTACATATTAGGAAGTCGAGTTGTTGAGGTCTCAGTGGCTTCACAAAAACTTTTGAAACGACATTTTTAGCCTGGCCACTCGTCTTAATAAATAACATGTTTTAATATAAGATCCACTCGATGGAGCTATAATTTAAGGCATTAGTATAGTTTCTACACCTGTTGTATCAAGGCCGTGTTACCCTTTTTTTGAGACTCTGGCCACATATAAGGATTGTAGGACTTCTATGACTTTTATATAGCTCTGCGAGTATTTCGTTAGGAAAGACAAAGAAATTATTGTAATGGGTACTCTCAAACCTGTAGCTTCTTATTAAGGGTTTTTTTTTTTAATTCGACGGAAGTTTTACAAAACGCTGAGTAAACTAAACTACGTTGTTTATTTCAATTCAAACTCTCATATACGCTCATATCTCTATTACTTGAATAACTTGCATTTATAGAACGAATGTGTGTCCTTATATAGGCAAAACATGTGTTCTCGAACAGTCCAGAAAGAGACTTAGATTTCCGAATCTTCTAAAAATTCTCTTGAAAACTTTAGTCTTTTCTCTCGGTTTTTGTTGGCTGTGAGATAAGCAAAATTGTTTGTTATATTAAGTTTAAGACTTGCTTGAAGAAACTAGTAGAAAATTAAACCATCCAAAGTTTTGAAAAAATGTAGACAGTTACTGCGTCATCTAAAACTATTACCTAAAACTATATTACATCTTTACGTAGTATAAAGCAAAATTGCTGTCTGTTCTCTTAGATTTTTTAAACAACAAAACGAATTTTAATGCAATTTTTAGAAATTAATAGAGTGCTTCCATAAAAAGGTTTTTTGGTATAAAACATAATTATAGAGGATAAACGTTGGGAAATTCAAAGATTTGTAGTGTCATGTCATAACAAAGATATTTTTGTACACTTACATTGCAAACGCTGGTTAAACCTTACGAGACAGATCAAACTAATATGCGGCAAAATAGTGTATCTTAAAAATATTGATAAAAAAGTCCGCGACGGTACATGTCTATCTCCTAAGGGTAACCCGCAGGAACCATTTTTATCTTTTATTTATTACAAACATTTTTTGGTTATTTACCAAGCTATTTTAAACAATACAGTATTATTCCTTATAAAATGTATTAGATACGTTGTGCATTTATGTAGATCAAAATTGCTCGTTACAGCTTATCATAAAAATTAATATCTTAGAATCTAAAAAGCGTTGGCAGAGTGGCTGGTATACGTACGTAGTGGCTGTTTTATTGCTATCTTTTTCTTATACATAAATATAAAAATGTTATGTTGGTCCTTACTTAAGACATAGAATTTGAAAAATTTTACACCTATTAGGTATATGTATGTATATTTTAAGGTACATGTAGGTACTCTTAAAAGAATACGGTTGGTCACCCTACATAGAAAAGGATAACAATTGAATCCTACAGACACCGTGTATTTTCGGTAAGTTTTGTTAAAGTTCGTGAAATAACATATAAACGCATTTTTCTCAAGAAGGTCTGACTAATTTTACACCGTAACGAAAGAAATCTCTAATAATTTTAATTTAAAAAAATTGACCAATTTTACTGGAAAATAAATATATGAATTTCAATTAAGTCCCGATAAAATTAATAGTAAAATTGTTGAAAATATTTGAATTTCTTTTTTGTTCATTGTTGACGTTATTAATTAGAAATAAACTTACTCAGATAATATACTAAATTTTTAAATAGTTAACAATTACTTAACGGAACTAATTTTAATTCATTATTGTTAAAGATTCCTCAGATTTTAACGTATTGAACACGATTTATTCTAAAAAAAAGGCACGATTCCTGTAGATAGTTCCTAATTATTCCTTAACTAAAACAGCTGAACGGTTTTAAAAGACATTTGGTACGAAAGATTTACATATTTTTTAAAGAACTTTTTGTAATTAAAATCGTTTAGAACTAGTTAGATTGTTAATATATGTTTCTTGAAAATTAGTTTTAAAAATTTTGATGAACTTACTTTGGATCTGAAGTTTGGAAGCATCCCGAGTCAAAATTTTAGACCGATTTTAGACCTAAAAATCTGGGGTCAAATAGATTGAAACATGACCATTTGCATTTGAATTTCAGACCTCTTTTGAACCTACAAGTGGCCTTTATCGGACAAAATACCATGTTTAGGCTCAAAAGAGGTCTAAAGCAAAAAATTCAAATGAGCCTCACTCTCTCTCTTTTCTCCACTCTTTCTTTGTCACTCTCTTTTACTGTTTATTGGCTTTTTTATTCATTAAATATACAAGTTTCATTAATATTAGCGATAAATTTAAAAGTAATAAGAATCTTACAAATATCATTTCTTAGTTCTTAATTTCTTTATCTTTGTTTACCAGCTCCTTTATTGTCGCCATTGCCATTATTTTTTTCCAGAATTTCCTTTTATTATAATCCACAATATTCCCAACCATGCGCATTTCCTTAAAAAATTTATTTAATTGTATTACATCTTTCTGATTACTTTCAAGATAATAAATTAAAGCAAATTTCTTCACAATTTTTCTTTTAAAATCGGTTTTTTTACCTTTAAATTTTTTACATTTACACTTTTACATCTTTTGATATAGACAATATTGAAAAATAAATCAAATAGTGAAATAAGTTTATTCAATTGTTGTATAATAACTCGTGTAGCACTCGAACGGTTAACAAGAGACTGAGTAAAAATTAACAAGAGTGAACATGATTAAGGATCAAACCAGTAATGGATACCAGCATACACAATATTATATTAAGCATCTAAGTATATGATAGAGAGAGATCAAAAATTTGGGTTATTAGTAAATAATATTTGCAATAGGTATTGTAAAAAAAGAAATTTACAACCATTTTTTCTGTTTCATGATCATAAACCTTTTTTAGGACGAGACGATATATTCACAAAATATAATAAAAAATTTTATGTAGGTTAAAATGAAGACGATGGAATATCGTTTAGGTCTATATGAGGCTCATTTTACTCTTTGGAGATCCAAAAGAGGATAAAAGATCCATTTTAGGACCAAAAGAGGTCTAAGATTTCCACTCGGGATCTATCTTCTTTGTCTATCAAAATAGATTAATATTTATATTTTGCTATGAAAGTAGAGAATCAATCAATCAAATTTAGATACTCTCATCAAAGCGTGTGATAATCAAGTAGTACAATTATAAAACTGTGCATTTACATAATAATTTAAGGAAAAACGATATTTTATAATAGTGGAAAGATATTTTTGTATCTTAAATAGCTGTTTAATGATGTTGTAAAAATATTAACTATTGTATTGATCTTATCTTTATCATGACGAGGATAAAATGATTAAACAAATCAACTTACATCACAAAAGCTTTAACAACGCTTTTGATCACGCCAACATTCAGCAAAGAAAGCTTAGCCGACATCCCCATTTAATCTCGTAAGTTGCAATAAAACCGTTTCTCAATAGGTAGGTAATTTACTCTTTTTTTATCACCAAATAAATAAAAACAAAACTATAAACTTATTAGAACCCCTCAAAATGTCTTTCATGTCTTTTATGTTTTTCAATTTGCTTACAAGCTTGTGGGTACACATTTGAAGGTGCCTCAAACAATGTCAAGTACATTTAAAATAAAGTTGTGCTTTTTTAATCTTTATAAAACAGTAATAAGCTTTTAGAAAGAAAATATTTCCTAGTAAAAGTCGTGAAGTTTATAATTCTCCCTTTTTCCTGGAAAGAAAAAACAAAGAAAATCCTTGTTCAGAATAATGGAAAAATGAAAACAAACAAAACGTGACCTTTAATTCTTCAGTTGTGAACATACGAGTATTTTTATCTAATTGTTAGTTAAGATAAATCATAAAAACTTTCTAATTTATCGAGAGGTTGTTAAACATAGAAAATTTGTTCGTGAATGTGATATACTTACAATTAAAAGAAGACAATAAAATATTTTCATTTCCTTTTGAAAAAATCAAATCGATGCTATTATATAACCCTAATTTCATTGACTTATATCTACATGTTTTTTAGCTACTGAAAAAAGTTTTATGAAAGATTTGCAATACATATAAGTTGTTTAATTATAAAAGATTATGCATTTGAGATTAATAAACGTGAAATGCAAGACTAGAAGCTCTTGTCAGCTTATCAAATATTAGAGAAACTTAACTGAGAACATTAACCCAATTCTTCCAGAGAAAAAAATATTCTTTCCATGTTAACAAGCTTAATTTACATTTATATTCCTTTGTAGAGAGCAGCTTGAAAATGTCACATTGTTAAGCTTTTTCCTTTCATCTATTTGAGCAAATGTTATTTGATGCCCGACGAATCGATGCTTTGTAAACTGATTAATAATAACGACAGTTGTAGTCATTGTTACTATAATTTTAATTGGATCCTTAAAACATTTTTCATTTGATCTAACTTAACTATCCTTTTACTATATTTTATATTTGAACAGTTATAAATGTAATATTGTTCATAGATCACTATTATACAAAAACCAAAGATAAATTACTATAATGCATTATGTAACTATAACGTCAGCGCATAATGCTTTGGCAGCTGAGCGATTTTATTCATCTAAGAAAA
This sequence comes from Sisyra nigra, assembly GCA_958496155.1. Taxonomy (NCBI): domain Eukaryota; kingdom Metazoa; phylum Arthropoda; class Insecta; order Neuroptera; family Sisyridae; genus Sisyra; species Sisyra nigra. Next base: position 62,929,174 of record OY292313.1, read on the forward strand.
GATCACTTAGTGTTGTAGTTGCTTAGGTAGTGGCCCTAGAGTCGAATCCCAATGAAAGGCTAAATTTTTTTTCATGGATTTTCACATTTACTGATCGTTAATTACCATGGTATTTGATAAGATCTTAAATAAATAAAAAATTTAATGCGCTAATTATGAATAATAAATTTCCAATCTGACAAATTCTATTTTTTATCATCTTTCCTGAGTATGACCAGAATTAAAACCATTTTAAAGTACCTACAGATGTTTATACATACCTATGTTACTAGAAAAACATAAACTTCTATGTTTCCGTTCGTAGACTGTGAGAAAATACCATTACATGGTTTCTTCTTTTAAGAAAGAGTTAAGTATCAAACAATATAATAACGGGTCTCAAAAGCATTTACAATACACGTTTTTTTATCATAACCGTGAAGGAATTATCTCGAGAATTTTAAATCGTATGCGATTTTATTTCTATACAATAAACAAATGTTATTTTTCTATACATAGCGAATTTCAACTCTATTCGTATGCGATTTTATTTATGTTCATTGGTCAGCACCAGTCAAGGGGTAAGGAGTGCTCACTTTTACTTGCTCTGACGTCACTGACGTTCTTTCTGACACTTGTAAGAATTAAGAAAACTAAATAACACGGGTCTGCAATGAAAAAATTGTTTCAAAAAATTGTAGTGATTCTTATAGTATTCTTTGCGCTAATTACAAAAAAAAATAATGAAAAAATTCCATCACCCTTTGTTTACCCACAAATCACACATTAAATTATTACTTTTCAGGTTCCTATATACAACACGAAAAACTGTGATCTTTGTGAAATAAATTTATACTTATTTTCAATTATAATATTTTAAATTCTTTGCTGGCTCTTGGAACATCCTTCTCTTGGTACAGCAGTAGAGAAAAAAAATTTGAGCCTTTTCTGTATTTATTACCCTGAATTTTGTACTAATGTTCCTGGGTTGATGGAGACGTTCAATATAAAATACGACCCTGAAGAATAGAGACTTTTCATTGATTTTTCCAAAAGAAGCCTAAAAGCTGCACTTCTTCACAATGATAACCAATATGCATCTGTACCAGTAGGGCATTCAGTTCACTTGAAAGAATGTTATAAGAACCTCGAATTGGTACTTCACAATCTTAAGTTCTCCGATCATGAATGGACTGTTTGTGGAGATTTAAAAGTGACCTCTATGTTACTAGGCCAATAGAGCACCCATGCGTTCCCCGACGTCAATGTGTTAAAAAAGGGGTATTTGTAGATCCGGATATAAGGAAACTGGACCAGGAAAAGAAAGCATGGAAGTCTTTCAAATAAGTGGTAACTGGCTTCCTAGGAAATAAAAAAGATCCAAACTACAACAATATTGTTGCCAATTTGCTAAATAACTACAAAGTTTTGGGCTGCAACATGAGTGTTAAAGTTCAAATCCTACATTGTAATCTGGATTTTTTTTCGGAAAATCTTGCAGCAGTGCGTGAGGAACAAGGAGAACGAATTGACCAGGATATAAAAGAAATAGAACACAGATATCAAGGACGCTGGAACGTTAACATGATGGCTGACTACTGACGGATATTAAATCCCACAGCAGGAAAAGAACTAAACGAAGTTTTTAAGGAAATAGGAAACGTTACCTGCTACAAAGACTTGTAAATGTATTGTAGTAAAGCCTTGTTACCTTTTCTGACTGCGTTAATAAGATTTGGTTATGCTTAAAGCAATTTTAATAACATTGTACATAAATAATACCGTTATAAAGTATGTCAATTTTATGATTTTCGCTAAATTTTTCACCTCATTTTGTAGACAAACCTTACGTGATAGGAAATAATCAACATTATTTCTGAAATCAACATTAAAAACTACACTATAACCAGTTATCAAAACTAAAACAATTTTAAAGAAATATTTTTTTGCAAGCCTGTGTAATTAATAATGCTGGACAGTATGCGTTTAATGACTGGGTGCTCAAGGTTGGAAATGCTGAGCTAAGAATCGAAGACAGTAATTTAAATAAAGATTTAATACAGTTGCCTGCTCATATAGAGAAGAGCCTCCAAAATGAAAAAAAAAACACCCATCCCTACCCAATTATTAAGAGAAAATAGCAAAGTGTTACCATCGCGTTGGTTTTTAATCATAGACAATTTCAACGTAACTTTTAAATTAAATAGTTATTGCATGAAACTGAAGTCAAAATCGGAAAATCTACTTTTTTACTATCAATAAAAGATGAACTTTTGTCAGATGAACTACAAAATTATACTTTAACATCATTTTTAACAGCTATATATATTCATGTCATTAATTAAAAATTTTATTTCTTTTAAAATATGACATTATTAAAACATTTATTAGAATAAATAAAAGATAAAACTTCTAATATGTATGAAATGTCTGTATGTCAAATGTATGTATGAATTCTAGTTTTATGAAACATTTTACTAGCCATTAAGTCAAACTTTAATGAAGACTTTATTGGTATGATTCTAAAAACAAATGCAAGAAATAAAAAGCAAGGTGTTATTATATTGAAAAAATTTTACGCATATCAAGAAGAAAAATGTTGTGTGCATTAGTAACAATAACATAAAATAACAATTTTTCTTTTTTTAATATAAGAAATAGTTTGACAAAGCTTATACCTTTCATTATCCTTGCTTTGAATACAGTTTTTTGATAAATTGTTATTTTTTAATTTACCTATATTGATAAATACTGATTTAGTTATGACTTGTTTTAACTCAATGTTCGGTCATGAAGGAATCGGCTATGAATGGAGGATCTGAAAGGGGAGTAACGGAAGAGGACCAAATAAAAGGCATTTCGAACCCTGATTTATGAGCAGATCGGGAGTACAGTATAAGTTAAAGGCTACATTGAGGGGAACAAACTTTAATCTATCTTTCTACTTGTAAGAAAAAAAAATATTTACATTCATTCGTATGATTAAAATAAATTTTGAGATAAATCTATACTAATATATAAAATTGAAGAGTTTGTTTATTTGGTTAAACACGGTAATCTCAGGAACTACTGGTTCGAATTGAAAAATTATTTTTGTGCTAAATAGCCTTATTATCGATGAAGGCTTTAAGCTATACAACATAACGCTACGGCCAATATGACCAGAGCATCGATGGAAAATGTTGAAAAAACCAGGAAATTTTTTTCCTTTTGAGAGCGTTTGTTGCCTGCCCTGTGTAAATGGTTAAAGTTACGCAAAAATCATTTGCAGCAAAATTGTTCCTCTTAAAAAGTTCTTAAAAAAGTCCGCAACGACATACGTCTATCTTTTAAGGTTGGCCCGCTATAACCCTTTTAATGGTTATTAAAGTTGTTTCAAAAATCAATCATTATTTGCAAAACTGTTTTTAGAAACATATTATTAATTTTTACCCAAAGAAAAAAAAGTTTTTAACGTTTGGTAAGATGTAAAATGTAAATCTGAGTCATTAAATAAAATACTTTTTATAACGGGAAAATGTCTCATTTACCCGAGAAATTAAAAAAGGGGTTGGAACAAAAATTATGCATTAACTATACATTTTTATTTGCAAATGAATATTGGTGATAGCTAAATATGCGAATCATTATCTACAATACGTTTTATTTCGGAAAAATTTCTCATTTCAACGGAAAAATAGAAAAACTGGTTTAAAGAAAAATCATGCTAAAACTAAACGTTGTTAGCTGATTATAATGTATTAATAGTAATAACTCATAAGATCTTCAAGGCAAAAAATAATTTTCTTATCCTACAGTCTTATTTTTATTCAGGAAAAATGTGCGGTTCCCGTAGGATAGATATGTTTTTATTTTTCACAGAGCAAAAGATTACCATAATTTTTTACAATGTGGTAGTTAACTAAGATTTAGAGAATAAATATAAGCTACCTTTTATGTCAAAATATAGCACAGTTCTCGTAGGATAGGATAATAATTGTATCCTCTAGGAACTGAGTATTTAATAGAAGTTTTGTAAAGGTTCATGGATAAGCGTTTTAAGAAATTTTCCTCAAGAAGTATTGATCTACCTTTTATCCAGGAAAAATGTACGGGCCCGTGGAAAAGATACGTTTTTATTTTTTGTAGAACAAAAAATCGACATAATTGTACTCTTCCCGTGGAATAACAAGACAATTTTATCTTACAAGAACCGTGTATTTAAAAGAAATTTCGTTAAAGTACGTGAAATAGAGTTCTAGCGCATTATCCTCAAGAAGGCCTGACCTCTTTTTTATTCAGGAAAAATGTACTACTCCCGTAGGATAGATATGTTTTTGATTTCTAAGAGCAAAAGATTGACATGATTTTTTGCAATACGGTAGTTGAGAGGTCAGAGAATAATGTAGATTATTTCTTATTTTAGAATAATGCATGGTTCTCAAAAGATAGCATAAAAATTGTTCTTATCCTGCAGGAATCGTGTTTTTAAAAAAGTTTTCCCTAAAGTTCGTGAAATAGCGTTTTAGCACAATCACTCCAAAAAAGTTGAAATAAAAATGACAATATTTACTGCAAAATATGATTTTTAATTTAACATCCAATAACATCGATAAATTAATAATGAAAACTTTTGAAACATTGAAACTTCTTTCATTGTTAATTTTTGAATGCCTATAATGTTAGATATAAGCGTGTTTAATTATATTCAAACAATAAACAGTTACTCACGTACTAAACTTTTTGAACTATTGAAAAATTTAAACTTGGTGAAAAACTTAGTTAAATATATAATACATGCAACATTTTCGAATTGTATTACTACATAAGGAACACAAGTATAGGTATTTTATAATATCCATAAAAACGTATAGAACCTATAAGAATGCTCATCCAGATAGCTATATGGAATATCTTCCTGGAAAAGTAGTTTATTTGATTTTAATGAACTTTCGATGAATCAAAGATCTAAAAATATCTATCTGTCTTTTTTGTTGATGGGATGAAAGTTGCTATTGTTCAATCAGTATAATTTAGATATGCTCAGCGAAGCGGGCGGGGACCAGCTAGTTTTATATAAAACTAAAATTTATAGTCAAAAATGTATGCAAAAAATTATTGCGACTGCTTTTTCATTTCCATTTTATTAAAGCGAGAAAATACATTTGAATCAAGTAAACCAAAATATACAAAAGCAGAATTCGAAGTCGAAGAATCGCAAAAGTATATTTCCGGTGAAACTCGAAATCGAAAATTCAACCCGATTCTGAGACAGTGGTACCTCAACATACGAGTGCCCAAACATACGAGTTTTTCGAGATACGAGCCGGTGAGCGAGTGATTTTTTGCTTTGAGTTACGAGCGAAATTCGAGATACGAGTTCGGTTTAGCAGGTCAGAGGAGGCGGAGGAGGTTATTTCTACAAGTGAGATAATGGAGATCTTAGGAATGTGGGAGAGAGTTTCACAGTTCATGGAAAAAAAAACACCCAGAAAAAGTTGCAACAGGTCGTGCATCTGATCTTTTTAATGACTTTTGCCTAGATCATTTCCGGAACATTCTAAGAGGGAGGAAAAAACAAACCTCCTTGAACATTTTTTTTTCTAAACGGCCTACAGGTAAAGGGGGGAAAATGTAGCAGAAAAGGCAAAGACCAGTGAGGATATCTAATTTATTTCTTAAATATTTGTCATTTATAAATACGTTTTTATTATTCAAAACCACGTAAGAAAAATAATCGGGGTGACCATTTTGGGGGTTGGATCGGATTAATGGTAGTTCAATTGTTTGTAATGGGGAAATTTGCTTCGAGATACGAGTAATTCAAGATACGAGCAAGGCTGCGGAACGAATTAAACTCGTATGTTGAGTTACCACTATACTTGCTTTAATGTTTTAATATATATGAGGGCCAGTCAAGCATTGACACCATTTAGTGATTTTATTGATAACTCAAAATATCAAACTTAATTCATTTCTGGAAACGTTCAACTGCTTGTCTTGCTTGATGAATGTTTAAAAAGCATAATATAGATAAGTCTGAACCCTTTTACAATATAAGTACTAAAACAATATAAATTAGTTGATGAAAGGTGGAAATAGTTCATATAATAACAAGGGTAGTTATTCGATATAATTTTACTACAAAACATGCTTTTTTGCACAAATAATATTATCTTTAATAATAAACTACGTTACTAGATACAGACTATTAGGCCATTCACGGAAGACTGATACTCAAACTTGATTAATTTAATTGTGATAGCATTGGAAAACACACGTTGATAATAGTACCTATGCTTTAATAGAGATAGAAGTTCGCGTATCTAGTTATGAAGTCATAAACTAGTTCTAATTTAATACTAACTCCATCGTTTAAACAACCCCTATTTAATTTGCATATACACGAAGTCCCTTTGTCGTATAAATTAGGAGAAGTTTATTTTAATTTTCCTTTCAGAAAAGTATACTTCTTGTATTGATTAGTCTGTCAATTTCATTTTCAAAAACAAGTCGAATAACTGCAGAAAGTCTATGTGTGTTGCCTCGTCTTAAGTAAATAAATTCATTTGATCAATCACAAATGATCCACATATTTGTTAATTAATGCATTTGCTGTTATATGCAACGCTTGAATATTTAAGACGCAAACATTTTGATTGTGGAACTAAAAACAGTAGTTTGAGAAAACATTCAAGGAATATATGCAATTCTACGAGTACATTACATTAGAAACTGAGTAATTTAATTAATTTCTTACAGACTTAAAAACTTCAAGAAAATATTTAAATACACGGGGCCATAAAATTTTATTTTTAAAACAACGATTAAAAATAAAAATATTCTTGAAACAAAAAGAAGTTAAATAAAAAGCCTTTTAAAAGCTAATTACCTACTTTTTTCATACTAATGATTACATATTATGGCTATTAGTCTTATCTTAGTTTTAAAAAGTTGGAGAAAAGTAGAACATCTAACCTATTTTTGGGCCGATATATACAAGTTAGAATGTACATATGTCTCTGAAAAATCTTTATAAATAAAATTTGTCAATGCTCCATCTGTAGACAATATAAACAACCAGATATTTTAATTAGATTTTCGACGCTAAGAATTTAATATCTTCCAAACATCGGTTTAGTTAATTGAAATGTTTTCAAACTTGGAGAAAGCTTTTAAAAAAATTTAATAACAAAATAGATAGAAATCTTCAGCCTTCAAACAACTATGAAAGTTATTTTTAAGGGTTTGTTTTAACGGCGAGACAACCTGAAATTAACTGTTGCTAGGGTTTTTAATATTATATCGTTAAAATGAATTGTTTGTTAATATAAATTAAATTGACTGTTGTTTTTATTTTGTTTCAGTTCGACAGCGAGTGATCTCATCTCACGAAGAGGTGTATTTTCTCGTCGGCATTATGGCTCTGTTGAACAAGTAAGTTAATGCAAATGCATTTCAAAATTTTTGTTATCAAATAACCATTTTATAAATGTTGTTTTATAATTGTTTTATAAATGAATTTAATCCTCTTTTTAACTTAATTAATTATTTTGTTGCGTTTATCTTCATAACTACCTTATTTGTTGTTTGCAATGTTATAATTGTTTAATTATTTTTTATCTATTAAAATAATGTACAAAAATATGAAACTAATTTGAGCCATTTTGGCAGAAAAAGAAAAACATTTATTTCAAGACTTTTATATCTGTTTAGTTATTTTGTCAGTAAGAGACATTAACTATCTCATAGGTTCTATACACTTTTAAGAATAAAAACCAGTTGCTTTCCTATATAAGACATGAGAGGCTTTTATATGCAATATCATTAGAAAGCATTCAGTTATTTTAGCATTTTTTTAGCATTCAATTAGCATTAGTTAGCAATTAATAGTAATCCTACAAGAACCATACCTTTTTTAGGACAATTAATAGGTAATGTGTAATCTTAACATCTAAGATATCTTCAACCATATTTCATTAAAATTTTTTCCGTAGTTTATGCTACAAAAATTATTAACCCCACAGAAACATCCACCTTTTCAAGATATTGGTATCCATTGTCTTATAAACTATCATTACATAAGAAATTACGTTTATTCATCACTCTTTCCTTACGCGAGAGAAGCGCAAATCAATGACAGAATTTTACATTTTTATATATTCTACATTTTTCAATTGTTTTGGGACAACCCCAATTTTACTCCTTTTGGGATTAAATACGTTGTGCATTTCATGAAGATAAAAAAGTCCCTCAACAGCATATCAACAAAATGAATATCTTAAAAGATATCACAAATTTAAAAAGAAAAGTGTTGGTGGGGCGGCTGGCTATTGTACGTAATACGGATTGCCTTTTTTTATTGGTATATTCTTCTTTATTATATCGAAATGTTATTTTTGTCCTTATCTAAGATAAACACTCGAAAAATTCTGCACCAATTACGCTTAAATTTTGACACAGTGTACAGTTCGCTTCTAGAATGTTTTTATTTATATTTCGTGTCAGTAATATACCCACGACCGCGATAAAACAGCTTTTTACAGTCAGTTGTGTACCTGCAACCTGCCATACACGTCTTACCCAACAGTATGGTGAAACACTGCATGTCTACATTATATGTACTACCAATAATTAAAGTCTAAGTTCCGAACTTACATCGACCTTTACCGAGTTGATAATAGAATGAAACCTATGTTATCATGAATTTAGTATATTAGGAAATATATTAAAAATGGGTTGGCCAAAAAAATCCGAAGCAGATTATTTTTAGTTATTTTTTTAAAAAAATATTTTTAATAAAATATTGAAACAAATAGAAAAAATTGTACACATCACAGGTGATTGCGATGTTGGGTCCTTTATTAATACACAGTATACTTACCTCGGATTTCTCTGTCACACATTTCCACATACATCAAAATTTAAATCTTTAAAATTCGCTAATATCTAATAAGACCAAATTTTTTGCAGACAAACCTATATCAACGTGTTCTCGAAAAATAGCGCTTATGATGATATAAATTTTTTTTCTATTATCTTGATGTTGCAGTATTTTATTAAAAATATTTTTTTTAAATAATTAAAAATAATCTGCCTCGGATTTTTTTAAACCAACCCATTTTAAATTAATTTCCTAATATACTAAATTCATGAAAAATAGGTTTCATTCTATTATCAACTCGGTAAAGACCGATGTAGATTCGGATCTTAGGCTATTACATAGTTTACTAGCTGCAGAGAGAAAGTTGCATTCAAACCCATTACAATATTTCAAAATTATCAATCTCAAATTGCAGTACTTATGGCTATATTCTTCTACAAATACGAATAAAATTAAAGTACCTTATTTTTATATGATTTTTTCATAATTAGTGATATTACAATTAACTATTTAACGAATTTCATAATGACGCTAGATTACTCTATACCAATAATAAGTTGAAGGTTTTTGCTTTTTGAATTCTTCTCCCCTGATACTTGAATACGTCTCCGCTGCGCCAGAGAACAAAAACGGAATTATATTTCTCAGCTGAGGTTTTTATTTAATCTAAAAATGTAAAATGTTTTGTTGAACATCTTTTTTTTTTATTAGTTTTATTTATAGTCGCTTCAACATCTTGGTCATTAGCAACTGATAGTTACATAGTTTATATCTATCTATAATAACAATAGTGTACTAATAAGATGTTCTAATAAAGTTTCGATAACGACTACGACATAAGGGTAGTTATACTAATTTGATAATAATAATCTATCATACGTTTATCTTTTAGCGACCAAAATAAATAATTCTTCAATATACTTAACCTAATAGAATATATAATAGTTATGTAAAACAATAATCTTAATGTAAGTCTAATAAATCATACTAATGTTAACAATAACAATAATGTATAACATATTATATAATATAACATAGTATAAGATAATATACATACCATAGCATAAATAATATAATATACACGTTTATAACAATAATCCAACTGTATTAATTACAATAAATTTAACTATTGACTAGATTTTATCAAATATTTGAATGGCTTTTAGAAATTGAATGGTACATTACCTACATTTTCATAGATTAAATACAAAAAAATTTGTTTTTGTCCAAAAGAACATTGTTTGTCCAGGGTAAACTTGAAAACGGCTGCGCCGATTTCATTGAGGTTTTTAAAAAAAATTTAATAAATATTGACTCTTTCATTATATAGGGTACTTTTTATTTTGCATAGTTTTGTTTGTCCTGTTTGTTCTTGGCAAACTGGAAAACGGCTGGTCCGATTTGAACGAGATTACTCATACAAATAGAAAACATTACAAAAAGTCCTATAAAATCATTTTATCTCCCAAAAAATTTTATTTCCTGAGAAAAAAAATAAAAACTGCGCAACGAAAAACATACATCGGCAGGCAGCTGTGATACAAAAAACATATTCATATCATATCGTAGAGACGACATGATTTTAAACTATGTAATTTGTTACTCTTATAAATTAATGTTCGCAAATTTGAAAATTATAACTATGATAGAAGTACTTAAAGCGATTGGCTAAATTTTTAGAAACCATAGATCCATAGTTAATTTACAAGTAGTTAATATCTTATCTATAGTTCGACTAAGTAAACGTTTGAATTATCGAGGAAAGAGAAGGAAATCCTCTGCAGTAAATATGATTTCATTCATAAAAATAAATAGCTTAGTTCTAAAATGACACACGTAAGAATAAATAACCAAAACAGACAGTTTGACTTAAGTGATCCCGATTAGAAGTTTGACTACGAGAGGTGAAGCCGTTAGGCAGAACCCCCAGAATAAGAAGAACTCCAGTCCAACTTATTTTTAAGAGAAAATAGCCAGTTAGATATGACCATCGCGTTGTTTTTTTACCGAAAAATGATATTCTTAATTTTCAATTTATTATAGCAAGATCTATAAGAATCCGTTGTCTTATCTTGGAGCCCGAGAAATAGCAGACTTGCCGATAAGAAATAATGGACTTAAAATAATATTAGATACTAGAATAGTAAACCTTTAAGGCAACCAAACCTAATACCTCAAATCTTAAGATAACATATTGAATATTATTTATCCTAAAAAAGGTACGTTTCCTAAAGGATGGCTACTAATCCATTTTACTAAAATGAATAAAGGATTTTATATGAAATTTGGTGTGAAAGGATCTCAAGTCTTAAAAAAACACAAGTATAGGTATTATACAGTATTCAAAAAAACGTAAAGCACCTACTAGATATAAGATAGCTTATATCTATTCCTGGAAAAATTGTTTAACGGATTTTCAAAACTTTTTATGAAATAAAGTAGTAAAAAAAAATGTTGACTGTAAGTTGTTAAATTCACACTTGTCCGAATTTATACATTATTTGGAGTTAGTTGAGTTGAAAAATCCTTTTCTTTCATGAATATTACCTACACTAGTTTCAACTTTCTGTAATTTTTTATCTTCATTAGTTAAGCCTACTAGTTGAGCATGTTTATAATTTATTCATGGTTTTGTTTTATAATTTATTAATTTATTTATTCAAACCGTTCTTGACGTTAGATTACATTTCGTAAAATATTGAGATAAACGTCGATATATTGAGATATTTATACTCATCAATTATTATATAGATATGTAGGTGTTTGTAGAATGTGCGCCATAAAATAATTTTTATGTTCTATTTATAAACGTTATTGAGAATATCTTATAAAGATGAAAAATAAAAATGATCCCGTTGAAATTTTTTTTTTTTTTGTGAATCAATTAGAATTGCTTATATTGTATTGAATTTGATGTGAAACTTAAGTTTTTTTCGTATTGTTAAGCTTCAATGAATCTCCTAAAAATTACATATTTTCATATAAACTTATCTAAAGTACCTTCTCTCAGTTATAGTTGCGTGTCGAATAAAATTGAGAATATCTTCGTTGACTAAAGGTAATGGGACATTTCCAGTAACAAAAGCCGTGTTTTTATATAGCTTGTTTCAAAAGTTTGAATTACACATTTTCTCTCACTATATTTCCTTTTATCGCTTTTAACTATAGCTAACAGTGGAAATTACCAACTCTCCAGTCGCCTAAGTGTCCCATTGGAATACCCACAGAGAAGTCCTCCCTATGGCGTTGAAAAGCCGGTTTCATATGAGATTATCGGAAAACTGACTCTGACTCACCACATTTTTTTGTCATGATAAAATCACTTTTTTTATTGTTTCGGTAATGCTTTCATTTTCAACGAGATAATATAATGTCACTCCAATGTCATATTATGACATAAAAAAAATCATTTTTTGGTCATATCCGATATAACCGACGTTTTTTCTTGTTTTGTACTGCATTACTAATGCTTTTGAAGCTGTTATGGTTTTTATGTTACCTACTTTTTATAAAATGAACAAAAAAGAAGATAAATTTTCATTTTTTTCAAATACACAAAATATATTTTAGATGGGACAAGAGGACTAAAATTACAAGCTCTAACCGTGAGTGATGTTTGTTATTGTGAAATATTAAGCGATTTTTTTGTGTCAAAATTGCATTATATGAATCTAAAAAGCATATGGTTTAAACAGGATGGTTATATCCTGGTCGTTTTATTACTCATTTTGGTGATTAGTACTGGCCGTCCAGATCATATAATTAATTATCTTTGGGCTTTTTTCTTTGGTGTTTATTAAAGTCTTATGTGAACGTAGGCTCATATGTAAACTTACAACAATTAAAGCCTTAAAAAAGAAAAATGAACGCTGTTTAACTGAAATATGACAAAAATTATATGCAACAGTCCCTGCAATGATCATGAAAAGGGCACAGCAAGCCGAGGCAGTCATTTCTCCTATGTATTATTTGATCAATAACCTCATGATGTGCACGTCATTATGTAATAAATGTTTTTAACGTATACCACAAAAATCTACGTTTTATTTAATACTTAAAACCATCGTCCAGTGGCGGATTCAGGGGAGTAGTCATGAGGGTCATGCTCCCTAGCAAGCTTTTCTTGTATTAAAAAAAATAAATAAATTACGTTTACTATTCAATTATTTAATAAATACTAAGCTAATAGTTTGGTTGTTTGGCTCGCTGTTCTTCCCTTCCCTTAGCGTGAATATCGGCCACAGTATCAATTGTTTTATACATTCAAATGGCAGTTTTCTCTTCTTTATAAGAAATTTTTTTTATTTTAAAATGCATGTATAGACCTACAACTTTACATGTCAGGCATCTAGCAAATGATTATCAATGTAAGATGTAATACTCGTAAGTTTTAAAAATATACAAGCCTAAGTCAATTTTCATTGTGTTAAATTCCAGGCTATTTAAGACCTAGAGCAATTTTGCTTTATTTCTAGGTCCATGGTCCATTAGTTGATTGTAATGTATTAACTAATAAGTCAGCGGTCGGGAAACTTTTTTTACCATTATCCCAAAATAGTTTTGCGTAAGTCGATACTGCCTCCTCATTTTGAAAAAGAGACTTAATTGAATTAATTTACACGAAAAAAGTGGCATGAAAGTAGTAAGTATGCAACAGACAAGCAAAAAAAATTCTGGAATAAACAAAACTTAATTGAAAACTTTCCCCCTTGAGATTTTGAAGAAACGATCTTGCTTCATGTTTGATACAATAATTTTAAGATTGAGGCTTTTTGATGTAAGAACAATTTAAATACAGTCTTCGGCCATACTAACACGTATATATAATAGCCATGGCAAAAAATGTCCTAATTGCCCCAAAAATTTCGTTCTTACCCCATTTGAGGTAACTTACCCCGGTTCCCCGGCCGCTGCTTTAACAGGATCCATAAGAACCAAATAACATTTTTCGGTCATACTAACACGCACATAAAATAGCCATGGCCGTAAATTTCTTTATAACTCCCAAACATTTCATTTATACCCCATTTGGGGTAATTTACCCCGGTTCCCCGACCGCTGTATAAAATTATCAGTTGTATATTAATATTTTCTGTACGAGTTTTTAATACAGACCTAAACCAAATAACGTTAATTTTGTATTTCTTTTCTTGAGTTCTTGAGTTAACGTTTTCTGTCTTTCTTAAGGTACCCCTTGTTTTGAGCAAGGTAACAAAAATGAATTTTTGGCTAATTCGTAGTAACTTCTTTGTGTTTCTTGATATATATTGTATAAATTCATCTAACTTGAACTGACTATATTAACTGTCGTTAAATTTCTTACATTTATAACATTGTTACAGGTTGTCTGCTAAATAAATAGTACAAAATATAAATCTATTGTATTTAACCAAAAAACTCATAAAACACGTTTTTTAGAGGTAAATTTTCAAAAATTTTCCTATGGTGGACCTTGGACCCCCCGTGTTAAGGGAGTATCCCCACACCCAGGGCCGTAACTAGGCAGGGGCAATAGGGGCACTTGCCCAGGGCCCAGGGGGGCCCCGAAGGGGCCCAAGAAAACCCCGATAAAAATTATCTCAATTATTTTCATTCGTATTTTAATGAATATTCCAAATCACATATATAAGTAACACAACTGGTGACTCGGATAGACGGGGCTCAAAAAGGCCAGAATATGCTATTAGAATTTGTATTTAAAAAAAACATATTTATTTAATTCTTAATACTTAATATTCTATTGCACGCACTTAACGCACTATTCGTTTTATTGCTTACAGACCTTATCTTTAAAAAAAAATGTGTGCAGTTTTAAATAGCACCCAATAAATAAAAAGCTGACAGGGCCAGTGAAGCCAGATCGTGGGATTTCTTTACCCCCACTTAGTAGCACAAACGCCGACAAATTGAGGAGAATAATGCCTCTTCCATATGACACACTATATGCAATATTTGTACCTTGTGCCGCACATAATCTTATTTTAGCTGGTGTTCACGCAGTATCCACAACGTCAGGAATGGTTACCTTTTTTGGCACTATCCAAAGATTATTCAACTTCTTTTCTTCTTCGATGACGCGTTGGGAATATCTTATGAAATTTTTAAAAGTATCACTGAAAAGGTTTCCAGATACTAGATGGTCGTCAAAGGCGAATGCTATAAAATCATTGTGCTTGCAACTTCCAGAAGTAAAAAAAGAACTTGAAAGAAAAAAAGATGATTTGTCAAACTCTGAGGCAGTGTCAAATGCAAAAAGATTACTATTTCAAATTAATTATAAATTTATATGTATTCTTCATGTTTTGAATAAAATATTACAATGCGTTGACCGTGCAAATAAAGCCTTACAACACGAAAATCTATCAATAGACTTTGCAACAAAAATTAATTAATGATCTACGTTGCTCTTTACAAAGACTACGGGAAGTAGGATTTAAACAAATAATTTCGGATGCACAAAAAGTCGCTTTGGAAATGAATATTGAAGCTGAATTTTCTAATCAACGAATTAAGCGAATTAAAGAAGAAAGTGTTACTAATCTCAACCAAGAAAATTTGTTTGCAATGCAAATGTACAATATTTTTGACATTTTACTTAGTGAAACAGACTGGCGTTATAGACAAATGAAAACTATATTTGAAGATTTTCCTTTTCTTTTTGGCTCATTAGAATCAATGAGCGTTGTTGAATTACAAAAGGCGGCGGCAGATTTATCCAGAAAATATGATAAAGATTTGAATAGTCACGAATTAAGCTGTGAGATTGAAAGTTTTAAATTTCAAGTATGTGGGCTGGTGGAAAATTTGAAAGAAGCCACTTCTCTAAATTTATTACAGACTAGATACATGATTTCGAATTAGTCGAATCGTACCAAAACATCGTTGTTGCTTTAAGAATATTTCTAACCCTACCAGTCACCACCGCTTCTTGCGAGAGAAGTTTTAGTAAACTGAAGTTAATTAAAAACTATTTAAAATCGTCGCTCTCACAACAGCGTTTGTCAAACCTGTCTATTATATCAATTGAATCTAACATAGTGCAAGAAATAGATTTTAATAATATAATTGATGAGTTTGCGGAGAAAAAAGCAAGAAGAATGCAATTTAAATAGATTTTTAGTCCGTTTTTCTTCATAAATATAAAATTAAAAAAATTAACAAAATTATGGACAGGACCAATTTAAAGATTCCTTATTTTGTGTTTATTTATTAGGTGATATACCTACTAAACCTTAAAAATGGGAAAGAACAGGAACTATAACCATGGTAAGTTTTTTCTCAATTTTTTTTTATTGAGGGGGCCCAATTTGAAGGTCTTGCCCAGGGCCCACAAAATCCACGTTACGGCCCTGCCCACACCCCTCGGGTAGTAACCCCACCCCCTAAGCTACATCCTAAATCCGTCCCTGCCATCGTCCTTAATGGGACACCCATTATAATTTTTGTAATTTACTTGAATCAATTTACCACGTTTCAACATTGAAACGTTCTGTAAGAAATTGTTAAATGAATCAAATTACATTTCATCCTGAACAGTCAAAGATGAGACATACATAAGTTCTTATTCAGTGACACCGATAATGTTATATAGTAGAGAATAATGAAGTAAGAACTATTAGAGAATCATGTCTTACCAGGCGAGAAGAAAAGCTTCTCATGATTTTGAGCGGGGATTTAATAAAGTCAGTCTCGAAAGCTCTATTGCAATGGTTAACTTTTATGTGAAGACCTATATTTAACAGATAAATAATGATATCACAGCATTTTTAGCACGCTCTATCATCGAAGTCGTATTTACAATTTACATAGAAAGCGTTACATACAACGTTATGAATTATATTATTTTTTGCATACCACAAACCACAATTAAAGAAATTGTATTTAATAATTGAAATTATTTTTTTTAATTTAACTTAATTTTTACTCTTTGTTTGAATAAAGAACAATTCATGGTAAAGATTAAAACTTTTTTGTACACATATTTGTCACTTTTAGTTGTTTCATTTTTCTAGTTTTTCAGACAATCACTCCAAAAGGGGAAAAAATCTATCTAAGTAGATTTGAAGCGAGGTTAAATATTCATAGTTTTACCATTTGTTTAAGCTTAAAATATAGGTCAACGCTTCCGCTGGCTGTAGTCAAAAATATTTTCGTTTCTTGTTCGAACCAAGTCTTACCCTACTTGGTGGATGTTACAAAAAAAAAATGACGTAGCACAATCATTAATTTATCTTTAATCTTATAAATCTTCAGGAAAATAAAGTATAACAAAATAAGACTTCAGTATCAGTTTTGAAGAAAGAGAAGTTTTAGTTGTTAATGGAAAATAGTTTGACCTAAATAAAAAATTGAACGGATTTCAGAAACAAGAGTTACCTACTTGTTGAATTTGTCACAATAATTTGCGAAAATGTTTTACACTTATTTTTCGTTTAAGATATAGTGTATTCGAGCATTTTATACGTTCACTTAACGAGGCTAAACCAGTAAACTGGGAATTTGTTTAACAAAAGTTTTTGTTGAAAATTTAATGTATTTACTTTTGTGTTTTTAGATAATCACGTGCTCGAAAAATCCAGAATCTTATGACTTTTTTTGGGGAAAGGTTCATTCACAACATTTACACTTTTTTGCGATTTTTTTAAAAAAATTATATCCGGGAAAGTGACTAACAATAAGTTGAAATTCGCATTCAACACCCCACACCCTGGACAAACAAAAGATCGAGCGACAAAAAAAACTTCTTTGTTTTTTCCTAAGACCAGCACCTCTGACCACGATTTGACTAGACTATTATTTAAATAAAGACTAATTAACTTTATGTATTTCTTGTACCTACCATTAAAACTATAAATTTACTTCGTCACACGGTGCAAACAGTATATATATATATATATATATATATATATTCTTGAATTATATTAGTGTTAGTACTTTTGCACCCAATTGTATCTGCAGTTTATCTTTAAAAATCTATATATAAATAAAATGATAGCTGTTTTCCAATGTTCGCTTTTAACTCAGCAACTACTGGATAGATTTTGATCAATTTTTTTTGATGTTTTCTTTCTCATATCCTTATCTTGAAAAAAATATTTATCATGTTTTCATTAAAAACAAACTAATTAAAGTTATAAAAAATGCGATTTTTACAAGCAAAACGCGTTAAGCGGTGCATTTTTCGTCGCTTTGATAGAGTGGTGCAAACGGTGTTATGCGCATGGGCTGGATAGAGAATGTTTCTCCTTCCTCTTCCTGCTAATTATTTCATATTTGAGCGTAGACTTAATGCAGTTCAACGAGACATTAGATAAATAAAGATTTTTTGAATTCTATTTTATATTTGTTTAGCAGTTCTTAAAATATTTTTGTAGCTTTTTTTTCTCTTTTTTAACATTTTTTATATTTTACTGTAAATATAGATTCAAAAAAAAATTTTAAGTTATAATCGTTACAATAATCAAATTACATTTCAACATTCCCTTTTAATATTGCATATTTTTTTTGTAACCAGAAAGAGTTAAATAAGCGAGAAACATTTTTTCTTAATTAAAATATATGACAAAAAGTTGCCCCCTCAGAATCCGCAAGTGTATAATTATTAATTGATTTATAATTAACCTTTTAAAAATTTGCAAACTACAAATTAAAATTGCTGTAAAATACAAAAAAGTCTCTTATAAAGTTTTTTTTTTAATTTTTCCTTAAATGCTCTTTTCGGATCCGCAATTGCTCCAAAAATATAGTTTACAGTTTATTTATATTTAACTTTTAAAAAATTTTCCAACTCAAATATTAAAATCGCTATAGAACCTTAAATTATTTTTAATTGAAATTGTTGTTTTTTTAAGCTCTCTATTTGCTCTTTTCATTACGCAAATAATTGACGCAAATTTTTCTAAAATATTTTAAAATTATCTATTTGTAACTACTTATACATGTTTTGTTGTACTATGAACTCATAAGCTGTCGTTGGTTCTTATAAACATGAATTGTTTAAAAATTGAATTACTTTTTAACTATACACCTGGATCAATTGTGGATCCAGAAAGAGTATGTTAGGAACGATTATTTGAAAAAAAAATAAAAAAGTGATTATTTTTTCGATTATATAGCAATTTTTATCATTGAATTTTAAAAATTTTTGAAAAATTTATTATTAATTTATTAATTACTATACACTTGGAGCAATAACGAATTCTGAAGAAGCAATTTTTTGGCATATAGTTAAAAAAATGTTCGACGCTAACTCCTTTCCGGTTATTTTTTGTATATGTATTTTTCTTTAATTTTTTAAATGTTTTTCTTCTGTAAATGAAATATGTTCGTAACATTATAACCTACACACGAAGTCGCGGGTATTAGCTAGTATTAAATAGTAACATAACAAATACTTGTTATGTTCTGTTTTTTGTTCGTGTTTAAAAACTATGATTATCTCATGAAATATTTGACGAAAAAATTATTTATATGCCCCGTTAAACTTATGCGTTTGGAATTGATGCTTATCGTTGAATGAAATATGTTTCCATTTTTTGCGAAGAATACCAACTCATAGCAGTAATTTTTTTTCGTTTTTGCGGTTAAACACAAAGGCAGAAAAAAAATGAAACCAATGACCTGATTATTTAATATCTATTCTATATATTATAAGCAAAGAACGTAAAATGTATATTTTCAAGCTCAATAAAACCAGTAGTGATTGAACGATGACAAATTTAATTTTTTCTGCATTGTCAGCAGTAATTTGGAAAGAAC
Organism: Sisyra nigra; assembly: GCA_958496155.1. Lineage (NCBI taxonomy): Eukaryota > Metazoa > Arthropoda > Insecta > Neuroptera > Sisyridae > Sisyra > Sisyra nigra. The sequence continues at coordinate 62,948,774 of OY292313.1, forward strand.
ATACGAAAGTGAGTCGAATCTGAATCGACATTTTTTAATCTCAATTTTTATTTAATAAAAACTTTTTGTTAACTCTGTTTGTCATTTTACTAATTGGTTTCTGACAGTTTTGTTAAGATATAAATTATTATTCCAAATCTTTTACAAGTATATCTATCTGTAAAACTAAGGTTTTCTATTTTATATTACTTAAAAAAAAACTTTTTACCGAGAATTGTTATTTTTCTCTTTGAATGGATAGCTTAACTGTTTAATTATAAAATTTTTAATAAGAATTGTATTTAATTCTTAGAAAGAATTAGTGCACCTTCTTATAATTATCAATTAAAGACTAATTAACAAAGTTAAAATAACGTAAGTGTAGAAATCAAAAATAAAATACAGTGTAAGCTAGTATAAAACACACTCGTATTACGAGAATGCTAGATGCAAAGCAAACATTTTCAAAAATACTGCAAATTTAATGACGCAAACATATACTATGTAGAATACCTTATCCCCCGAGGAACAACATAATGCTTATCTGTATCCCTTTTCTTTCCGCCTTCATGATTTACTCTATTTTACTTGAAGGTATATTTTTAAAACTAGCTTATATCCATATTTTTTTTATATATATTTTTTATCTAAAAGTCACCTTTATCGTAACAACCCCTAAATATTTTTGAAGTTATTCTTCTTTAGGTGCGTTATGAAAAAATGATGAGAGTGAAATTTTTAGATGGGTGGCCATCTTGAGACAAAAATTAACAAAATGAAGTTGACCGCAAAACTACTCGGTTTATTGGCGCGCGTAATTTGAATTTTTGTTTTATTTATTTACTTATTTATTTTTATATTTAAATTAAAAATAATATATACAAATGACACATCTTATTAAAAAATAAGTTATTACTTTTTTCGAATTTTGCAGTAGCTATTATACCATTTTTCTAGTTTAGTGATGACTACGACGTCTGCATTCCATGCATATTCTTGGTTATCACGAAATCTGGCATTCTTAAATGATTCAACCATCTTAGAATAATAATTTAGCAAAAAAAGGCATGAATAAGATTAAGACATTTAATTTGAAAAAAAAGCTTACTTTATTTCGCAATTTCTATGGAGCTTCGCTTTCACAGCATGCATTAATTGTTAACCAGAAAAATGATCCTGACAAATTTTATAAACGTCTTGCAGCTTTCTTTGGATTTTATTTTCATTGTTAACCATAGTTTTTCACAGTATTTCAGCCAATAAATAGTCATAAAATACATATTTACTACACCAACGGTTACATACTCAGAAAAAAAACGTGTTTAATGTAATATTACTTTTAGCTTATTAGTAGCGTTCTATTTTATCATCACAAATTAACAAAATGAAGTTGGCCGCAAGACGGCTTGGGTTTTAATAGGCGCGTGTAATTTGAATTTTTGTTTTATTTATTTACTTATTTTATATTTAAATTAAAAATAATTAATTCTTTTAAAATATTTTTTTTTATTATTTAGAAAATATTTATATATGTAAATGACACATATTATTAAAAAATAGGTTATTAATTGTCTCAAATTTTGCAGTAGCTGTTATGAAAATGACGTCTGCATTTCATGCATATTCTTAGTTATCACAAAATCTGAAATTCTGAAATGATTCAGCCATCTTAGAATAATAATTTAGTAAAACAATATGAGAATAAAATTAAGACATTTACTTTAAAAAGTATCTTCTTACTTTATTTCACAATTTCTATGATGCTTTGTTTTCATGACATGCATAAATTGTTAACCAGAAAAATAATCCTGACAAATTTTATAAACGTCTAGCAGCTTCCTTTGGATATTATTTTTTGATATAAATTAAAATATTATTCTCTTAATTTTATTTTAAATAATTATATTATAATTATTATTATTATTAAATATTAATTTACAATTTTTAAAATTAGTTATTTGAATGCAATTAATAAAAACTAATTTTTAATGATGCTAAAGAAATATAACTCCTCACGCGCGCTCATAAGTACACGCAACCACTTTTGTTTTCTATGATGTTGTTCCAATTGCATCATATATTGGGGAAAATGTTTCTTTTACTTTTCTGAATAAGTACTAAGAGTATTTTTAGATTGTTATGATCAAAAAAACATTAAATTCACCTTGAAGAACAGTGGTTAATCTATTAGAATGCTCTTGCATTGTCAATCAAGCTTTCCTTTTTTTGTTCTATTCTTTTTTGCTGATAAGAAGCTTGCAATAAGCTTTACAATTGCAATGCAGTAAATTTTTTATCAATGCAGATGTTTTGTTTCTAATTTTAATATTATGCGTTCATTGTTTGTCAAAACATGATACTATAAAAACGCTTTGTTGAAATTGTTGTATATACAATGTGAAATAGGTATTTAGTTATGTTCTTCGGTAACAACATTTTTTTAAATTATTTATTCCGCAATCTTCTTCCTTCCTTCATAGCGAAATATAAAATTAATCTATTTTGACAGAAAAAGATAACAGATACCTCCAGACTTTAGATTTAAAGTAAGTTTATCAAAAACCCTAAAGCTAATTTTCTAGGAAGAGACATTAGTTATCTCACAAGTTCTATACGATTCTAAGTATAAAAAGAACGTTTAAGAAAATTTGAAAATCTTTCATACCAAATGTCATTTAAAACAGTTCAGCTATTTTAGTAGAGAAAATTAGGAGCTACCCTACAGGAACCGTCCTTTTTTGAGAATAAATGATATTCAATAATATGTTAAGATCTTAGGTATCTTTAACAAAACTTCATAAAATTCATTATGTTAAATAATTGTTAATTTATTGAAAATAATTTAGTATGTATATTATATAAAACGTTTATTTCTAATTAATATCTTCGTCAGTAAACAAAGAAATTCAAATAGATATTTCAAAAAAGTTTATTTTTAATTTAATCGAGTGTAAAATTGAAATTATTCATATTTCCTTTCTAGTAAAAATTGTCAATTTTTTAATTTAAACTTTGTTGATATTTCTTTTGTTATTCTGTAAAATTGGTCAGGCCTTCATGAGGAAAATACGTTAAAATGCTATTTTATTAACTTTAAGGAAACTTCTTTTAAATCTACGTTTCCTGTAGGTTGTAGGATTGATTTTTATGTTGCTATGTTATGGGAACTGTGGATTATTCCGGCATAAGAACCAATCTATATTATTTTCTGCCCCGTTAGCTACTACATGGAAAAGGGTTGTATATCATATCAAAATTTGAACTCGATTTGGGTAGTATTCAAATATAGCATTTCACATAACTAAGTATATAAAAAAGTATATAAGTACCATTTAAATTCAAAAATGTTCACCTCTGTGTTAGATTAGTAGTGATTTTTTGTTACTTTTATTTATTTTAAATTTTGTCACTATTAACAGCTATGGTCACATCATGACTTTAGTGGTGCTAATTATATAATATAGTCGTTTATTAGTTTGTCCAATATGGTTACATGTTACAAAAGTTTGTATAATATGTAACGATAATGGTTTATGCATATATCATAATTATCAGTGGGGTGGGTGTATGTTTTTTAATGTGTTTATTTTTATATTTGATTTATTATTTGTGTCTCTCCAAGAAGAGCCTGAGGCTGTGAGTTTAATTGTTTTTTCTTTATCTTTATACATTTAATTAATGTTGGTTTGAAATATAATTTTCAAACATTCTGCCATTTTTTTGCAGCTCTTATAATCAGTCGTATTTTCATGCCAACGGTTACAGCGGTAACACCATCTTATAATTATAATATTGTTGTACATTATCTTGGTTTGTAATGGATCAGATTGAAAGCCAAATGGTGTTTTTTTTATATAAAAAAAATTATTGTCTACGTAAATTTCACGACAAGTTTTTATATCATAAAAAAAGTAAAATAAAATAAATTAATGGGTTTGATTCAAAGCTTATCTTAAGCTTGTTTTTTGCTAAAGTTAATTTCGTGTGAAATTGTTTAATTCTGTCCCGAATAAGACATTTGCAAGAACTTTTAATTTACTTTTTTAATTTGAAGAAATCTGCAGATGACGCTCATTAATTGTTTGTGAAAGTATAGGATGGAACTGGAGTTAAATTACAAACACACGCACAGAAAATGTTAATATATAAATAATAATAATTATAATATAGATTTCTAAAATATACACTCGTAAACATAAAAATTCACCAAAATATCCAGGCCAACAAAAAAAAAGTTCTAGAACTTTGTAATACAATCATAAATTGAGATTTTTTTTCTCTGCAGCATCTTAATTTTTTTCATCATTTCATTAATTTGTTTCATTATCTTATTATTTTCGGGCTTCAAAGCCTGTAAAGAAATATATTAATGATCTGCATCATCCCTTGTGTTTAAAACAAACACATTATTTTTTATTTATTCATATCGATTTTCACTTATTATATTTTCCATTTGCCCTTTTTCATTCTTAATCTAGCAACATTCGCGTTTCTTTTAAATAATTAAATATAAATAATCAGAAGTTTTTGTTTGTAATATTGTCACTAAAACTTGTATTACAACAGTGCATTTTTAAAAATTTCTGATTTTTATATTGAGTTTTATGTTCACTCTAATTTTCCACATCTCTAAACCAATTTTTTTTTTGAGGTAAACAAAATATTTCAAATCAAAATAAAAAAATTCTTTTCCTGTGTTTTTTCTCACACTTGGCCGATTTTTAATATTACATATTACAAACGGCGACTATTTCCAGTAATTGCATAGTAAAAGTTAATTCAATTGAAAAAAACTGAACAATAACTGTGTGCTAATAAATTTTTAATAAAAACCCATTAACAAACAGATGTAAATTATTTTACAATTAAAATATTTTGATTTGATTGAATAAACATTTATTTATAATTATTCTTGTGCTAATTAAAATTTATTTGATATTGAATAAAATGTTACTGAGTTGAAAAATTAATTAATAACATGGCGTTTGAAAATAACAATTCACTGCTTGCCGTAAAGTTTCGGTAACTAAATTTCAGTCTTGGCAATAATTTCCTGAAAGGGAATATTATATCTTTTTCATGCCACAATGGAAGTGTTTTTTTTTTGTTTTGTTTCGGAAAAATGTTGATGCAATGAATAAAAATCTCATTTAACCTGAGAAAGTCTTAAATATGAATGATGAAACGAGTTGATACCAAAAATGCATAGCTTCCGATTATAAGAATCTTTTGAAACATTTTCATGTATTGATTTTGCGTAAAATACCTACTATGTGTTGGTGTATAATGTTGTAAACTTTAGGTAATCGTTAAATTTAACTGTCAAATTTTGTGAATAGTTTTAAGATAATTTTGAATTATATTACAAATAACAACATTAGTTTTGCTCAAATTGTGATTGACAATTATTTAATAAGTTAAAAATTTAAAAATGATACATTAAGTTACAACATAATTTTTTTGTAATTACTTATTTTAGGAGTTTTTTTTTATGAAGAAAAACTAATCTTAGTTATAAGTGAATCGTTACTCTTATCTTAATATAATTAAGGGCAAAAATCTTCTCGTTATCAAATAAACGGTTGGTGTCAAAGCTCATAAACCCAACGTGTATAGAACTAGAGAGAAAAAGGTTTCATAAAGCCTTCATACGGAGAATGAAAGCCTTGAGAAAATTGCGTTCTTGATACGCACTTTGTTGTGTATCACAAGTCTATAATTTCATTATTTGGGAGCATTAAATTTTAATTTTTTAGGCTCGTTGAAAAATTATATTGATTTTTTTTTATAATTCTATAATATCAATGTGTCTGCGTGGTACAATTTATGTTTATCGAGCAGATACGAAGGATTGCTTATTCAAGCTTTTAATCACGCTGCACTTTATTGGTTTCAGTGTTTTTTTTTTCTCAAAGCTTATTTATACTTTTTGTAGGTAAAGATGAATTGATTAGGAGAATTTAATTTATGATAACATATAAACATATAAAAGTGGTGATCAAAGCCCAAACTTTAGATTTAAAAGTTAACGACAAATGTTTTCAAAAGAAAATCTTTAAATTTCATTTTTAAAATTCAAATATATTAAACGTACTAGCTGATACCCGCTTGCTTCGCTGAGTGTATCTAAATTTAAATGATTGATTAAAAGATCATAGATTCATAGCGAAATATAAAAATTAATCTATTTTGACAGAAAATAAATGATAGAAATTCTCAGACTTTAGATCCTAAGAAAGTTCATCAAAATTCGTAATACTACTTTTCAAGAAAGAGATGTTAGCTGTCGCACATCAGCTTCTATACGATTTTTAGTAAAAAAGTACCCATATTTCTTCCTTTAGGACTTGAAAATCTGTCATACCATATGCCTTTTAAAACCGTATAGCTATTTTAGGGGGCATCCATTAATTGCGCGAGAGTCGTTTTTTAGGATTTTTGAAATTCCATCACCTCCCCACTGGTTAGATGTCATGAGATTTGACATAACCCTTTCGCCCAACTCGCAATCTAATTTGATATTTGTCAAAACAAAAAAATACGTGATATTTGCGAGACGTTCCCTTTCCCCAAAATGAGATTAGATAAGATTCGGCTCGATCCCATCGGCCCCTGAACGCCTCACGTAATTAATGCATGTTCCCTTAAAAGAATAGATTAGTAGCTATCCTACAGGATTTTTAGCAAAAGTTCATTAAAATTCGTTCCGTTAAGTAATTGTTGAATTTTGAAATTTTTAGTTGACTATTTAAATACTGTAACGTTTTTACGGGTTCGTTGGTTTGTGTAAAATGACTACGAATTTATTTCTTAACAATTGTTTATTTATTTATCTAACACTTATGCACTACACGTTAACAATTAGCCAGTTTTTAAAGTCGCTTATTCACTATTACAATGTCCACTGTCACAATTTATATAACACTTTCACAATATTCACAATGTACACTTTATTGAACAATTTACTGATCACTTTAAGCACTTTAACAATATTCATTTGATTTATTTCAACAATGGTCAAAGATTTATATCACACGTAAAGTCGTTTAGTTTTACTGTTGATTCACAACTTGAAGATTTATTTGAATACACTCGGTGATTAATTTGAATACTCGTCGAACATTTATTTGAATACTGCTCGCCTTATGCTTGTCCGAGGTTTATATAGAATTTCAAAATCCTTCTAGAAAATTCGACTTTATTGTCCCTGGACTTTCTATTTTTCTCGGAATATATTTTTTTCGACACCACTTTCTAGAATTCTCCGAATTATCGATCATTCTAGAATCTTTACTTCATCTTAATTCATACAGTAATCCTTTTCGGCCCACCCTCCATGTATGGGGCTCCTCACCACTATTAATCAGATAACAGACAGCCTTTTCATTGGCCGGCTGATGGTGACGCCCACTCCCGCTGGGCCGGGTAAGTGTAGGCGTTAAAATGGCGCCGTCTTCATTTTGGGATTGTGACAATTTCTTTATTTTTAATTAATATTTTTGACATTGAACAATAAAAAAAAATTTTTAAAATTTCATTTTTAATTTTATCGGATGTTATATTGAAATTCAAATTTATTTTCCAGTAAAAATTGTCAATTTTTTTAAGTTTTAACTTTGTAGAGATTTCTTTCGTCATTGTGTAAAATTGAAAAAAAAAATACGTTAAAATTCTATTTCACAAACTTTACCGAAACTTTTTAAATGTACGGTTCCTATTGGATATAATTGTTTTGCCATCCCATGGGAACCAGGCATTATTCTAGCCTTAAAAGTAAGCTATATCATTCCCCCCCCAAACTACCATATTGCAAAAATCATATCAATTTTTAACTATGTGGTAAACAAAAACATATCTATCCCACGGGAATAGTACATTTCTCCTGAGTAAAAAGTGGATCAAATCTTCTTAAGGAAAATGAGTTAAAACTCTATTTCTTGGATTTTGATGAAACTGCTTTCAAATACACGGTTCATATATAGAATGCATCCTTGTTTTCCTATCCCATGAGAACCGTTTATTATTCGGGTATGAGAAGTAATCTGTATCATTTTCTGGACCCTAAACTACCACATTACAAAAAAGGAAGTAAACCTTTTGCTCTGTAAAAAACAAAAAAATACCTATCCCACGGGAACCGTACTATATGTTAAACTGGATTATAATCTTTATCTATTCCAAATTTCATCCAGATCCATTTCGTACTCTTTGAGTGATAAAGCAACAAACATACAAACTTTCACGTTTATAATATTAGTAAGATGAAGGTCGCTGGTACGAAACAGAATTATAAAAATTGCTGTGGAGCAATGATATACGTATCGAAAGCTTTATCCAAATTTTACCAAACTTATAATTTTGTCTTCATTTTACATTAAATTGTGCCACGAAACTTTTGGGTGAAATTTGTTGGTCTTAATCTTTGTAGTTCTGCATGTAGTTCTGGTTATGTAGTGTAGTTATAAAGTACTTATAGTTCTTTTGACCAATAGTGAGTTTTATAAATGAAAGTAAAAGAAATTACTGTGACGCCTGGCAGCAGATATTTTCAAATTTCTTCAAAAACGGCTTCAGTGATGATGCCTAAAACTTTTATTTGAAACTTTATCCTGAATATTGAAAGTTTCAAATAAGGATGGTTCTGGGTTCAAGGATTTTGTAAATAAAGATATTTAAATATTATTAAAATTATATACTTTTATCTAATCGGTGGGTTAATTTACTTAAATTCTTTTAACCAACAGCGATAAAAGAAAGTTTTGTGACGCTTCGTGGTAGATACGTTTTCTTAAAAACACTTTTGATTTAGGAGACCTCAAAACGTGTATTTCCGGTGAAAACTCGAAATCGAAAATTTGACGCCATAACAATACATACTTACTTTACTAAATGATAATAAAAGAAAGTAAAAAACATTTCAGATTTTGAGTTTTATCACTTTCATTAAAAATATCACAAGATGCATATTTTAGTAAAATGGCAGAAGTTTTTTTTAACTTTAACTAGATACACGAATCTTATAAGGATTGCATTCCTCGTTTTTAACGTATGAAACCTTAAGAATTTATTTTTCTAAATATTTAATGTAAAAAATACAAAAAAAAATTTTTAATTAGCATTTCAAAAAATATAAAAAGACAAAAACAATTTTGTTTTAAGCATACAAAAAAAAAAGTTTATGAGGCTATAAAAACGGTATGTTTTTGTCAGTAATTGAGGATCGGCTGTGTTACATATATACAATGCACATACGTACGTATATAGAGTTCAAACGCGGTTAAAGCTTTGCTTAAAATGAATTAACGTGTAGGTGGTAATATGGGATACAGAAGTTGTGCTTTACGCAACCGAAAGCTCCATGACGTCGTGTGAGCATACACGAGAATTACCACCTACCGTTAACCATATTAGAGCACTTTGTGCCACCCAGCATGAGTTTGTCTCTAGAAAATAGTTGGATTGTTTTCGAAAAATCGAACCGATGTTCAATTAAACTTTACTTCGATCATTTTAATCGAGTCGAAACCCTTTTTAAGTGATTTCAAAAGCTGATGAAAGGTGCATTAGAGAAAATGAAACATGCATTCTTTCAAAAGAATTTAAAAATTGAAAACTCTTTTTGATTAACTTTAAATTAATTTTTTTTAGAATAAAAATTTTTTTTTTAATTTAAAATTCAATACAATTTATTTATAAAACTTACAGAAGAAAAAATTCTTCTTTTATAACCAATTGTCTTGTATGACGTTGAGAAAATAAAATTCTGAGAAGAGTTCAGCTTTGTATTTTATCTTGGAAAACGTTAAGTTTTATGATATTTTAGCCTTTGATATTCAACAATATATTTCAAAAGTACTATTCTATCATATTTTAAGAAAATAAATAACTATTTATAAGTGATCTATTTCTTAAAATATGTTTGACCTAGATATATAATGCTCCTTGATTTTACTAGTTGACAAGAGTCGATAATTTTAAACTTAAAAAAATTAGAGTAGGCTGAAACCCGGTAGAAAAGGAAGAGAATATAACAAAAATGAAAGGAAATATAAATTACGGTCGATTTGCGGTCGGGAATTGGAAGGCAGGGGAGGTTTATTTCGATTTCGAACAAAACAACAAGTCCTGTGGAAAAAAAATAAACAGCAAAGTTGTAGGTAATAAAAAGATCTACAACTTTTGTGCTAACACTTTTTTCAAATTACCAATTTTTTTAGTTTATTTGATGTAAACTTACCTATAAATGTCCCACTGTTATACACACTGTTATTTGTTTGATTTCAAACATGAAATTTTTCACCTTATTTTGATTTAATATTGAAAAAGCACTCTAATTTTCAATTGAAAATTCTCACGTCAAACTATCTACTTTCTTAAAAAAGTCGGTGGACTTTTTGTTCGTTGAAATCTCTACTTTCTATGGCGCAAAAAATACATAACAATGTTAAATATTCCCAGCAAATGTAATAATTAAAGTGTTAATTTTAATAAATTGTTCAAAATTGTAATAATACTACATAACACAATTTTGAGCATTTTATTAAAATGTACAATTTAATTATTGCATTTCCTGGGAAAATTTAACATTGTTTTGTAATTTTTGCACCATCAGAAAGTAGAGGTTTCGACGAACAAAATACCCACCGATTTTCGATTGATAATTTGGGTATTTTTTCGATATCTAGCCAAAATAAGGTGAAAAATTATATTTTTAATCAAAAAAATTACAGTATGTTTGGAACAATTTCGTGAAAAAAAAATTTTTTTGTAATAGGTGAAAATTAAAAATCAAAAACTTGGTAAGTAATTTGAATTTTTCACACAAATAATGTGGTTGGGTGAAAAAACATGTTACCACAAAAGTTGTAAATCTTCTTATTATCTACAACTTTGCAATTTAACATTTATTTTCATAGGACTTGTAGTTTTGTCAGAAATCGAGATAAACCGTTTCTATCTTTAAGCCCCTCCCTCTTTTCCTCTTCCCCACCTCAGATTGACCGTAATTTATTTTTCCTTTCATTTTTGTTATATTCTCTTCCTTTTTTAATGGGTTTCATCCTACTATAATTCTTTTTCATTTTTTACCATTTCTAAAATCTTTATTTCTGGTCTATACGTAATCGTTTCTTTAATTGCTACAATGAAAATGTTTTCAGCTCAAGAAGATTAAAGATTTAAACTAAGAATCTGTAGAACTTCTTAAATTTTATATTGAGTATAGTAAGAACGATTAAATAATTTATATCAACTATTTAATTTGATTTACTCTTAAAGCCGAAAAAATTGTTTCACACACTTGTATGGAATGAATAACACTTATGCTGTTAAATATTTGAAAGTTATCTATTGTAAGTAATTGAAGTTGTCCAAAGTTAACAGTTACAATTTTTCAGCTGTTCCTCTAGGGATTTTCCAATTTTTTTTCCTAAGCTATCTCTGAGTTGAGATGAACAAAGCAAAAATAATATTCAAATGTATCTATTTACGAGAAACTTATTTGAAATCCTTAAAAAGTTTTAAATTTCTATTTATCAAAGGAAGACAGTTGGCCATTTATTTTTATTCCACATTTGGTAGTTGATGAATTGTAAAAATCAAAATTTAAAAGTTGAAAAAGTTAATCTCTTTGTCAGATAAAAATAAGTTTGCAAACTGAAACAATGCATTGATTATTTTAACTTTTGAAAAATGTCATTAAAGATTAGTAGAAGAATATTTTAAAGAATTTTTGAAAAATTTTAGTTTGTGTTTTTAAATATTTCATCAAAAACTTTATATGGTACACATGGATGTACTCGTATATAAAGTATATTTTGAGTAAAACCAGGATCTATATTAGTATTCTTATAATTGACCACCCTCAGGTTTTGGATGGAAGATAATATAGAGCGCATTTGAGTCTGTTACTTGTAGCGAAAGCCATCCACGATATAAACAATCATCAACGATCATCGATGATAGTAATAAACCCAAAAAATTAAAATTGTTTCATCAAAATCTCGATTTTTAGTTTGTTTTTGTTCAAAAAAAATCAAAATTTGAGCCATTTAATCGAAAAACTTAAATAATTCTATGATTTTTTTTCAGTTGCCGCAATCTGATATTGACGGAGCCGAGCCTCTTGGCCGTCGTTTTCGTTTTGAGAATGGAGATTCCATAGGAGAAAAAGATGAGGTAAGACATATAAGTAAACTTTATTTTTCATTTATCTTGAAAATGCTATAATTTTAGATGTTTGGATCTCCAAGCACCCCGGTATTAGAAAATCCGGAGTATCAAACGCGGTGGTACTTCAAATATTTTCTAGGCAAACGTAAGTATTTGTTCAATCACATATTATAATAGGTAGTATTATAAATTTGAAACAAGCTTTTTATTGTCTTTAAATTCTTTCATATCTTTAAAAACCTTTGATATGCCAAACAAATCAATCCTAAAATTGGAAACTGATTACGTTGTGGCATTTCTTATTAATTTGTTTCATAAAAGCATATAACCTTTGATATTTAAATTCAATTTCTCCAACTTAAATCAGTTTTCTTTAAGTATAAAAATTTTTTTACAAAAAATTTAACGATTACTTCAAAACGGAAGTAAAAATAGCAGGATATTAAACATAAAAGATATTAACTTAATTGTCTATGACTTGAATCAAGTAACTTTTCAGTCGGTGCCAAATAAACAATAGACCAGTAAAAAATTGACAAAAATAGTTAAAATAGCAAAACATGATGAATTTCTAACTTTTCAGTCTGTTGTTTGGACCGAGCTTTTGTAAATATTTTGTTTCCTTAACTTTTATTAGTGTTTCAACACTCTTAAAAAATTGTTCTTTCCCCAGCCAAGCCCTTCGGGTATATTTTGAAATAAAACGGGTATATTCTGAATATAATTTACTATTTGAGATTTTACAAACTCGAACGCAATTTTTAAATGCAAAGAAAATATTTACAAATATTTGTTCAAGGGAGTTTATTTTACTTAACTTTAATGAAGGTTACTTCTACCATCAACTGCCTTTCATATTTTTCTTATCAAAAAACATTTTCACAAATATTTTTCTTATTTTCAGTACATCAAAATTACGTAGGCATGGACAGTGATAAGGTCCCATTTTTCCTCAGTGTGGTGATGACGGAAGCAAACAATCATTGTGTGCCTCTCTACAGAGCCATTCTTTTCAGGAAAACTGTGAGTTTGTATTCGTAGTGCAATTAATTTATCCTAAAGCATGTTTAATTTATATTAAAATATAAAATTGAAGACTTCATATTCTACTTGATTGAATACTCTTTATAAATAGCCATTTACGAAGAAATCTACAATTAATCTTTTTGAACAACCATCTCAACTTGTTTGTACCTTTGTACCTTCATTTTTTCGATTTTTCGGTTTGATAATGAATTCTAGTAATAATTATTTTATCGTAGGCTGGGAATTATAACCATAATTATAAGCAAAAAATATTAAGACCTTTTTTGTTCAAGTGGCTTGTTTAATAAAAATTTATTTTTTTAATTTTTTAGGAGAGCTGCGAATAGCTCTTATCTAAGTTATTTATAAAAAAGGTATTTCAGAAGTTCAAATAATATTTTCAAAGCAGAAATTCCTACTAAATACTTGATTTTAATGGAATCATTTTTAAAAGAAGTTGAAGACGATATTATCTCTTACTGTTTGAATAGTGAATGAAGACTTATGTTACATCGCCGACAGGATGACTTAAAAATGTTCGTTTTTGAAACATTTTAAATCGTTTTCTGTTTCTTTATGAAAAGAGTGAATTTAAGAAAACCATTGAAAAAAAAGTAAGGTCATTTGATTTCAATCTCGTATTTTCTTTTCTTTTACTACATATACTTAGTAAAGGAAGTATTGTAATTGGGTCGATTTTACGAATTCGAACTTTCACCGGAAGTACATGTTTTGAGGTCCCCTGAGTCCTAAAAATTAATTTTTAAAAACATGTCTGTGTGTGTGTGTGTGTGTGTGTGTGTGACAGCCATATCATATCAAAAGCTTTATCGGATTTTCACCAAACTTGAAATTAATCCTGCATATTATGGTATATCTAGTTGTGCCACAAAGCTTTTGGTTGAAATCGGTTAACCGAAGGCTCTACTTTATTCTTTATTTTTCAGCTTTTTCAAGTTTTTCGAAAACGGCTCCTACAATTTTCTTTAAACTTTCTATAGTTCTTAGACTCATTGATGCCTACAACTTTTATTTGAAACTTTATCCTGGGAAAATTCGAACAAGGACGGTTCTATGGTGAACTTGGGCATTTGTATATAATATACATATATACATTGTATAGATTATTATAGTTTTATTTATATGTGTAGATATAAAAAAGGGCTTAGATTTCTTTACACCAACAGTAAGTTTCATAATTGAAAGTAAAAGAAAAATCTTTGACGCCTTGAAGCAGTTATTTAAGCCGTTTATAACTATCTAAAATTAATAATACTAATTTTCAGGTCTTAATAATTTAATATTTTAATAAATTCTCAGGTGAAAATACCAGTTTTTTATTTTAACAATTTATTTTATTTTAACACTACGTTTCGTCGGTGTTATTCCGACTTCATTAGGTATCTTAAAAATTGCTATCCTTATAAATAAAATGATAGCTGTTTTCCAATGTTCACTTTTAACTCATAAACTACTGGATAGATTTCGATCAATTTTTTGTTGTTGTTTTATTTCTTATATACTTGGTTCTTATCTAAAAAAAGAATTTTCCCGATTTCTTTATTAAAATCAACGAAATTACAATTTTTAAAATTGCAATTTTTACAAGCATAACGCGTTAAGCGGGCATTTTTTGTCGCTTTGATAGAGTGAGATAAAACAGTTTATTGCGCATGGGCTGCATAGACGGTCTTTCTCCTTCCACTGTCAAACTGATTATTTCTTATTTGAGCCGCTCAGTGCACACATCGATTAACTCCGTAATACAAAAAGTTGAGTCAATTGATAAAATAGACTTCTGAAATACATTGTCTCTTATGGAAAAGCTAAAACGCAAATTGTCATTTAGAGCTGTTATTAGTTATTATTAGAAACATGTATTTTGGATATATAAAATTAGGAGTCAACCAAGTGTTTTAACATGAAATTTTTTCAAAGTTTAAAAAGTGGAGTTATACGATGAATGCTTTGACTGGTTCATTTGAGGGTACACTTAACAGTTATGCAGTTAAGCGAGATATTAGAATAATATAGTTTTTTTTTTTAAATTCTCTTTAAGTATTTTTTTTATTTTTTACTGTCGATACAAATTCAAAATTCATTTATAGTTAGAACCGTTAGAATAATCAAATTACATGTCAACGCTTTCTTTAATATTGAATATATTTTTTAACCAGAAAGAGTTTAGTTGGCGAGATTAAAGTTTTTTTTAAATTGCTCCTTAAATGCTCTTCCTAAATCCGCAATTGCTCCAGGTGTATAGTTAATAGTTAACTAAATTAAAATAATAAAATTATTATATAAAATTAAAATAATTATATTAATTTTTAAGAATTGAAGTTTATTTAATTGAAGTTTTATTTTTTAAGCTCTCTATCTGGTCTTTTCATTATGCAAATAATTGATCAAATTTTTAATAATTAATTATTTTTAACTATTTATACATGTATTGTTGTATTATGACGCCATCAACTGCCGTTGGATCTTATAAACATGAATAGTTTAAAAATTGAATTACTATTTACTAATTAACCATACACCTGGAGCAGTTGCGTATCCGGAAAGAGCATTTAAGGAACATTTTTTTGAAAAATAAAACTAAAAACAGTGATTATTTTGGATTTTATATCAATTTTTATTTTTGAGGATACAAAATTTTGAAAAATTTAAAATTAAGTAATTAAATAATAATTATTCACTTGAAGCAACAGCGGATTCTGTAGGAGCAATTTTTTGGCATATATAGTTAAAAATGTTCTACGCTTAGTTCTTTCTGGTTATTTTTAATATATTTTTGCTTTCAATTTTTAAATGTTTTTCTCTGTAATATAAATATTTTCTTAATATAAATAACCTACGCAGGCGATGTCGTGGAAATCAGCTAGTATCAAATATAACAAAAATATAATTTGATTTGAATTGCTTAAAATATCTAAAAAAAAACTAATCCTTTCAACAATTAGATTTTATCGTCTCTAATTTGGAATTTGATACTTGACTTAATTTTCAAGCTACTTTATTTAAATGTGGCATTAAATCTAATCAGACTTATGCCAAATATTTGAAAATCAAGTTATGTCAAGCATTAACTTTGCAGACTGTTTCATTTTCATCTAGGAATGGCCAGTTCGTTTTATAACAGAGCCAATTACTTGGCTTGATTTCTCTATCTTTGACACACCAAAAAAGGCTTCTAGCCTTCTTTTCATCTTTCAAAAATTACTTCTTTTCTTTTTACTTTATTCACTTTTAATTATATTTTTATTAATCAATACGCTTATTTAAGAAGGGTTCTCCTTTTTTACTTAAACCACTTAAAATTTGCCACCAATCTATCCAAATGCATCACTTTCTCTTTAATGACATATAACATGGCTCTTCATAAATAATTGGCAGTAAAAGTATTAACGAGAATACCTCAAATAATTTTAAAGTAAAAAAAGTATGTAAATATCGTTTTTGTAGTAACACAATGAATTAATTTTCTTTATGTTAATTTTGTTGAGAAAATCCATATTTTAATAATGATATGCCTTATTTAAATTACCGGGAGAGTAATACTTGAAAATAAAACATTTTTTATAAATGACTTATTCATAAGTAAAAGTTAAATAACTTTGTTAATTTTTATTCAAGCAACGAAAAATGTTCAACCGAAAGCCACTTTAAGAAATTTGTACAAGAAGAAGAAACTTTTCCATCGAGTTAACATACACAAATACCATGCATATTGATTATCTTGAATTGCCTTAGTAAATTTTCAAGTAGGTTTGAAGATGGATGAAGTAATTATATTTAATGAATACAATGAAAATGTTTCTGACTTTTACATTTTATCATGTAGATCATTTTATCGTTGTTTGGCTTTTAAGATTTTTGTTTCCTATACCTGAATTTAAACAAGGTAATTAAAAAAGAACTATTTGCTTGCATTTTTTTGCAGTTTACTCGAGTTACTCTTTTGTGCTTCGTAAAACACTTTCTCTTTGTACAATCCGCTTTTTAACCTGTTATATAGGTACCTTCTGATACAAATCTTAGTGTTTTGATTTAGTAACAACCTACTGTACGACTTCCAGAGTTTTACTACAATGTTTTCCCCGTTGAATTTTCTCAATTAAAATGCATTTTTTTACTGTTACAGGGAGCTCAAAAAATATCGCTACCATATGTTCCAAACAAAACTTTGACGGTGAAACAAATTTTGTCGAATTTTCCCAACATGGATCGTTTGGAGAAAGGACCGAAAGAAATCTTCTCTCCAGACCTGCAAAAAGATTTGCTTCTTCTTGAAGAACAAGAAGGATCTGTCAATTTTAAGTTTGGTGTGGTCTACATGAAACAGGGCCAAACTACCGACGATGAAATGCTAAGCAATGGTAAACAACAAGAAATGTATTTTAAATTTTTCTGACTATTTGAAATATTTGTCTTGTTTATTCGTAAAATTTGTGAGTTTTCGTAAATCAAATGTTTGCGTGCCTCGAATACAATTTCCTTGTGGTACAATCGGGGACTTATGATATATCGTACATGACTATTCAATTCCGATCTCTGTCAGTTTCCTGCGATGGATCACTGATTTATATTCTTTCTAAAATAACTGAATATCAATCTATATACAAAGTCTCGTTTGATTTTCGATAAAATATTTCTTATGTTTTGAGATATTTTTTGCAAATCAGTGACAGTGACACTAATTTAAAAGTGACTTAATATAAGAAAAAAAATTGCACTTACAAGGCAATTTTGTAACATTTTTATTCAAAGACCCTAGCGGTATCAGTACGATGAGTTTGTCCCTGGAAAATATTTAAACAATACTTGCAGGTTTTATAGATATTAATAAAATAATAAGATTCTGAAAGTTTCAGATCTTTAACGCAATTGGTTTTTGAGAAAAAGCAAAATTTGTAAAAATCAGAAGAAAAAAAAATGTGTCTCAGGAACGCGTGAATCAATTGATTTAAATTTTGGATATGTTTTAGAAACTGATACCTAATAGCTTTTGGAGAAAAATTAAGAGCTTTAGCTGTTAATGAGATCTTTGAAAAAATAACGTTTTTTATTTAATTTTATTTAAATATCTTCCGAAGCCAAATTCACCATACTATGACCTTTCAGTTAGTTTAAAAATTCAGATATTATTAAACATTTTAAGCATGAAAATGTCTTTCTTCTCGAATAAAATTTAATGCATTTTTATCTAAATCCATTGACTTAACATTTAGTCTTATCATTGGAAAAGGATTCTAAGTGTAAATTTGCAAATAAATTTCTACTAAAGCTTTAACAGGCTATGTTCATAAATCTCTTTCAATCTTGAAACAATGAGCATTATAAAAACTTATAAAAGTTTCGTCAAATATGTGATAGCATGGTAAAATACCATCTCATAACAAGTCTATAAAACTGAATGAGATTTGAAATCTTTGAAGGGGTAGCTCTACGCTTTTGACTAGTATATCATTGAAAATAAGGCTACATTAAAACTAATAATTATGTAATAGTTTCTTTTTTTTTAAAGAAAGCGAAAATTTGAAACAATAACGTCTAAAATTATGACAACAGTCTTAAGGTTTTGGATCAATATCAGTAACGATTGAAAAAACTTATTTTAAATTTTGTTCAAGTCGGTAAAGAAAACTATTTTTAAAAGCTTTAACGAGTGATTTTTTCAAAAAGTCTCTTTTTGAGTTTTTATTTTAATTTAAAATCATTCGTGTATACAAATCGTAATTTTTTTTTCCACTTAAATACCTTTGAACCTTGTCTTGAAACTACACATTTCCTATACTTTCTCCATTTTAAAGTTCATTTTTTTTCCAGAGAAAGGAAGCGTTTATTTCAACAACTTCCTTGGCCTCTTAGGTGACAAGATTCGATTGAAAGGATGGGATAAATACCGCGGAGGATTAGATGTAAAAGGTTAGTATATAAATGACTGTCTAGTGTCTATATTAAAAATCAAAGTGTTTCAACCTGTATACAATCCAAATATATTTTCTTCTTCATAAATCTAGTAAAAGTTTTTTTTTTTTGAAATATCACGAGATTTTTCCGATCAAATCATATCATTTCAATGAACAAACGTTCATGAAACAAAAGTCAAATTGAAAAATAGCATCAACCACTAATAAATATATTTCGAAGGGTTTTTTATGTATTGTTCCCTTTTTAGAGATTAAAAATAAAATATTTTTATACCCGTTTTTTTTTTTTAATAAACCAAGATTTAAAGATTATAAGCACAAAAGAAGCTTAACAACTATTAACATTTTCAGGCAATAAACGTGCATCCTTTTTAAAATTATAATAAAACAGCAATTAATTATATTTTTAGAAGGTTATTTGCAAAAGTATTTTGATAATTATTCATACTGTCATTTAATTGTTTTGCTATAGGAAGTTTAATTAGAATCAAGTTTTGGCTTTGTTCTTTTTCATATATATACAAAATTATTTATCTTTTAATAATTTCTATTTTTCTATTAAAGCAAAACCTTGAGAAAGTTATTTTAATTCATAGTTCTCTCAAAATCTTAAAAAAAAACGTGAAAGTTAAAATTGCATTTTTTCACAGAAATGTACCTTAACACCTTTTTGTTGCATAGAGTGATTTTTAAGAAGATATGACCCCGGCTGGACTCATCCACATTGCCAGTCGGCAAGATCCTGCCCCCGGAGAGCTACTAAGACACCTCTCTTGTAAATGCAAGAAGGGGTGCTGGGTGGTGGCTGCACTTGCCTGAAAGCAGAGCCTAGATTTTCTGCGATGTGTGCTATTTGCTCTGGGGAAATGTGCAAAACTGCAATGAAGAGGACGACGGTGACTAGCCTCAAATAAACCTTGAAGTTCCGCCAATACTGGAGTACCCACCAAAATGCAATTTTCCTTTATATGGGTTCTCTGAAATTTTGAGAGAACTATGAGCCTTACAGGTCTCGTTTTGTATTTAATTTAACGCTAATTAAATTTTCTACAAATTATATTCTTCTAAGTTCTTCTCGTAGGATCAACGGTTTCGACGCAACTTCGATCCAAACAACATATTAAAAAATCAAAGATACATCATGTTTTGCGAATTTATTGTTGATTTTGACTGGGCTAGTAGGTAATAATGCAATATTAATAAAAACATCTTTGAGAAAAAACCTTTTAAAGACACGAAAGTGGAAAAAGGAACGTAAGCCTCGGAATAAGCTTCTACAAGGGTCATTATACCTTAAATGACCATCTTCATTAGATTGGCAAGACCGATACTAACTATTATTTATACTGCTATGTTTCAATATCCAAGTTTTTGGTTTTTTATTTTCATCTCTAACAAAATTTCGAGGTTATGTGAAAAAAGTGTTAGTGCAAAAATAGTAGATCTACTTATTATCTACAACTTTGCCATTTAATTTTATTCCATAGGACTTGTAGTTTTGTCGAAAATCAAGTTGAACCATTTCTACTTTTAAACTCACCCCCCTTTTCCACTTCCCCATCTCATATCGACTGTAATTTATTTTTCCCTTCATTTTTGTTATATTCTCTTCCTTTTCTAATGGGTTTCATCCTACTATATTTTTTTCTGTTCACAAATATTATCTGCCCTGGTCTAATAATTATTACGACAATTGTAATATTCGTAGACATTTATTCAACTAATCAGTAGCCTATCATCATGTATTTTACTAATATTATTAATTTTGAACAACTTTTCAATACTTTCTGTCCTTTGTCTCATTGTCGTCGACATGGACTTATAAAAACAATGAGATGTGAGAGATAGCCGATATATGTATGAAAGCAATGGAAAAACAAAAAAAGTTGTATACCCTGAAGTATTACAAAACTGGACTTTATATGAAACGTATGTTTTGTTTTTTCCTTATTTCTCATCCATGCAGCCACAATTTGCCATAGCGAAGCGTGGCAGAGTACTGCTAGTATATTATAAATTGATAGACGTGAACGTAATATGCATTGGCGAATTAATTAAAAACAAGTTAGTTTTTATTTTTTACTAATGCTTAGATTTTATAAATTAAAATGAAAAAATAATTTGATCGAACGTTTATTAAAAATGTTCTCATTCGTTATTTCCAATTAAGGTAGTTATAGAAAACAAAATATTTTTTTTCATGCATAATTCTGTGATACTTTTATAATATTTTTCAGTATCTATTAAAGTTTTTTTTTCAATTATTTAAAGTTGCATTATTCACTTTGGTCATTAGCGACCGTCGAATCCGAAAACCCAGAAAAAACATCTTAGGCTGTCAGGACTACTGGCGTATAAGGCAACTATCTAGTCCACCACGCCCTAAGTACCTTAAAATTGTTTAAATTGTATCTAACAGACATTAACTAAAGGTTGAATATTCTAAAAAATTACCCGTTATCAACTTCTATAGTCATTAAAAGAGTAAACATTTATAGGAAAACTACGAAATAATGACATTTAATCATTCCATTTAAAATTTCCTTGAACAACGAAAAACAGGTCCATCTCGATTATGTATAAACAACGTACAAAAAATAAATATTATTACTACATGAACCTGTAAGGAATCATGCACTTAAAAATTATCTCTTCGTTAATTAAATTCGACTGAACATACAGTAACATAGTAAAACTAAATCAGGCTTCCTATGAAATAGTGATTCTCAAAGTGGGTGTTTCCGCTCTCTTGAGGGCGCTGAAGCTTTTCAGGGGACCGATAGTAGAATGCAATAAATCTCCTTGATTTATCCAAAATGGCCACATCTATAACGAAACTAGATGTGCCATAACTGTAAGACTACATCTTGCAGGTGGCAAGAAGCTTTTTTTAACACTATGGACGAGTGCACAAGTGGCGTTGGGTCTTGAGGTTTGTAGAATAATTTGAAGGAGACTCCATCAAATAACTTAACGTCCAAAATTCTATATCGCAACTTATCCCCATTAGTGATAAACGAATATTAATGAAATGGTTGAGGAAAAATGTAAATAGTCAAAAGTTCTAATTTAATAGATATTAATTAGTTGATTAGATATACAACGTTTCGCTACTTTCGTAGCTTCTTCAGGTACTAACACAAACAGTAACAAATTTTATATTAATTTTACATAATTTAATTATTGTGAAAGGTTTCTGTTAACATATTATATTAAAAGTCGTATAAATGTTTAAATTATTTTACATTAATGTAACAGTTAATATTTAAATTAATTTTAAATTAATATGTAAATTAATTTATTAATCGATTGATTATATTGGTTTATTAATTGATTTGTAATGTTTGTTACTATTTGTTTTAGTACCTGAAGAAGGTACCCTCAAAATTTAATAAAACATCAACTAATAAATATCCGTTAAATAATAACTTTTGACTATGTATTATTAACTATGGGTAAGAATTCGATAATGATAAATGTTAACCTCCAGATAAGCCTTAATATACTTCAAAAACGTTATTCCTTCCCTGTACAACCATTGTCTTACTGATTAAACTGGCAAATATAGTAATATTTAGGTATGCAAAATTACCTACCTATGTGCAATTTCAGAAAAATTTAATTTTTGAAATTCTTCTCATTTAAGGGTTGAATAAGAGTTTTTTAATACACATTTCTACTTAACGGTTAAACGGCATCAACGATTTTCTTTTACGTCTGCTATTGTTCATAGACTCATCAAAGCCTAAAACTTCTATTTGAAACTTTTTCTTGGAAAAATTAAAATTAAGAAAGTTCTGGGGTAAAGGATGAGAGTGCATAGAGTGTAGTGCATACAATATACATAAAAGGTTTGTTCCACTTGTCCATTTGATGATGTTGAAACACGTCCATCGAATGACAAAGAGTAAGACACATTAACCAAGAGACCAGAGTGAGTAAAAATCATGAAGCAAGGGCTTCACCCTAATTTAAAACTGGTTTTGCGGTGTTTAAACACCTCCAAAACAGTGCCTGGACGAGCTTTTGTCATAAAAATGTACGTTTATAGCTCGGCTCTCGGCCTGTTGCGGACACGGCTGAGGGCTGGGGCGTTTCTTCACTCACTCTTGTCTCTTGGTCAGTGTGCTTTGCTCTCTGTCTTACGTGGACGTGTTTTGTTTTAACGTCTGGAACAAACCTAAAGAGTTCTGTTTATATTAATATTTTAACTAATCGTAGGTTTTTTTACGTTTACTAGCCATCAGCTAGTTTCAAAAAAAGTTCTGTGACGCGTTGCAGCAGATATTTCTTTAAATGTTCACCTCTACAATAGTTTTGCATCTACCGTAGCCGATGATAGTTAACGCTAGTCTTTAGTAAAAGAGTTTAACTACTTGTTTACATGAGTATGAAAAAATGTAGGATCTTCATAATGAACGTAGTACATACCTACCCCCAATTTCAAATTAAATAATATTTTTGATTAATATTGTTTAAGTTTCGATGAGAAGAAAACGTCATATGAAAGAAAATATATTATATTTCAAGATAATGGCAAAGATAAGATATTCCTTGTTGAAAATTATCCTATCTCTATTTCATTTTTTCTAGTTAAAACGTTTTTTTTTTTCGCTTTGCGGGTCCCAGGATATTCTTTCCTTTTATCACTGCGACCAAGGAGGTCTATTGTGATGTGACCCTCTGTGTTTACTAAGGGAGCTCCAGACTTTTAAAAAAAGCCAGCACCTGCCTAGGGGCTGTCGTTGCTATCTCGCTAGGCGTCATATCCGTCTTCCCGAGATGCTGCAATCTTCTTTTGAAAGCTGCCTCACATGAGCATTAAATGTGTTTTCTTTTACAACGAACCATTTTTATAAATTATTTTCATTTTAATTGTCTCTAACTAGAAACAATTTACTTTATTATAACTAGTTATTTTAATGAGTTTATATGCACAGAATCAAGATGAAATGTAACACTAAACTATTCACTTACTTAAAGAAATTTGAATGTTACTAGTAGGTAGTTGATTTATAAGGATAAAGAATTTTCTTTGTTTCATTATAAGTTAATGTGTTTCAGGTGACATGACGGGACGTTATTCCGTTTATACAATATACGAAGGTCATGAAATAATGTTCCACGTTTCCACATTGCTGCCGTACTCCCGTGATAATCGTCAGCAAGTTGAACGCAAACGTCACATTGGCAACGATATCGTCAACATTATCTTCATAGACCCACCGGAAACGGATCCTGAGGGCGAAGCTGGAAGTTCAACATCAGACCCACTGAGTCCAAGTAATGTGCAAGCGACCATAAATAATTTTTCAGCGATGCGAGATCAAAATAATGCTGCCAACAATTTTAACCCAGCAGCAATCAAATCGCAATTTACTCGTATCCTTTTTAATCTAATGCCATTGAAAGATGGTCGGGTGCCACCAGCGTCCCAACTATTTACCTTAAATTTGGGATTTGCTTGAATGTAATTCCGAATTTAGCAAAGATTCAAATCAACATTGTACAGACCTCTGACAGACATTTACATTCAATTTTATCCAGCTATTTAAATTATGAATACTTAAAATATATTTTTTTTACACGAACATCACATAGTTTGGAAGAATTTCGCCAAGTGCATGCTATACCACGTATAAAAATTAATTTAGCATTTAGATGACAACTAAAATGAATTAAGCCATTTTTTGACGATTTTCATCGAATTACCAATTAAACTGATTGAAATAATCATGAAATAACATTTTATACAGCAATTGTATTTGAAATAAAAGTAATATTTCTATTGAGGAGCCCTACTGACACTTTACCTATACAGTATTTAAAACGATAATATATCAATTAACAAATCTTAAATTAAGTATGAAAAAAATCACGATACATTTTCTTCAAAACAATTAACAATCGTTCAACTAAAAAATACAAAAATACAAATTCTAAAGCGTTCACAAGTCTTAAATTGAAATTCGTACGATGAGTGTTTTGCTATGATTACCATTGTGAATATGTGCAACGTTATCAAACCGCAGTCATTTAAATTTTCAATGTGTTTGTAGCATGGAACATGTTTAAACCTTATCTCAATGAAACAATGACGCTTGAACTTGCAAGTAAATTGTTTACAAAAGCTCTAATAATGTTTCCTCCACTCAGGGGCAGATTTAGGATATAGCTGGTTGGGGGGTCACTACCCGGGGGGTTTGGGGATACTCCCTTAACACGGGTGTCCGGGGTCCTCCTTAGGGAAATTTTTGAAAATATATCTCTCAAAAACGTGTTTTATGAGGTTTTTGGTTAAAAACAATAGATTTATATTTTGTACTATTTATAAAGCAGACAACCTGTAACAATGTTATAAATGTAAGAAATTTAACGACGGTTAATATAGTCAATTCAAGAAAGGTAAGATAAATTTATATTATATACCCCAAAAAACATAAAAAAGTTACTACGAATTAGCCTAAATTTGTTTTTTGTTACCTTGCTTAAAACAAGGGGTACCTAAGTTAAGAAAGACAGA
The DNA here is from genome assembly GCA_958496155.1 of Sisyra nigra. Lineage (NCBI taxonomy): Eukaryota > Metazoa > Arthropoda > Insecta > Neuroptera > Sisyridae > Sisyra > Sisyra nigra. The sequence continues at coordinate 62,974,406 of OY292313.1, forward strand.
AAACATTAACTCAATAATTCTCAATAAATCAATAAACTCAAGAAAGGAAATACCAAATAAACGTTATTTGGTTTAGGTCTGTATTAAAAACTCGTACAGAAAATATTAATATACAACTGATAATTTAATACAGCGGTCAGGAAACCGGGGTAAATTACCCCAAATGGAGTATAAATGAAATGTTTGGAGGTTATAAGGAAATTTTCGGCCATGGCTATTTTATGTGCGTGTTAGTATGGCCAAAAAATGTTATTTGGTTCTTATGGAACCCTTTTAAAGTAGCGGCCAGGGAACCGGGGTAAATTACCTCAAATGGGGTAAGAATGAAATTTTTGGGGCAATTAGGACATTTTTTGGCATGGTTATTTTATATGCGTTTTAGTATGGCCGAAGACTGTATTTAAATTGTTCTTACATCAAAAAGACTCAATCTTAAAATTATTGTATCAAACATGAAGCAAGATTATTTCTGCAAAATCTGAAAGGGGAAATTTTTCAATTAATTTTTGTTTGTTCCAATGTGTAAATTTTATTTTGTTTGTCTATTGCTAACTAAGTAGTAAGTACTTTCATGCCACTTTTTTTTTCGTGTAAATTAATTCAATTAAGTCTCCTTTTCAAAATTAGGGGGTAGTATCGACTTACGCAAAAATATTGGCGTAATGGTAAAAAAAGTTTCACGATCGCTGACCTTATAGTTAATACAATACAACCAACTAATAAAGAAAAATTGCCATAGGTCTTAAATAGCTTAGAATTTAACACAATGAAAATTGACTTGGGCCTGTATATTTTTAAAACCTCTTACATCTTACATTGATAATCATTTCCTAGATGCCTGACATGCAAATTTGTAGGCCTATACATGCATTTTGAAATAAAAAAATTTTCTTATGGAGAAAAGAAAACTACCATTTGAATGTATAAAACAATTGATACTATGACCGGTATTCACGCTAAGGGAAGGGAAGAACAGCGAGCCAAACAGCCAAACTATTAGGCTTAGTATTTATCAGATAATTGAATAGTACACTTAATTTATTTATTTTTTTAATACAAGAAAAGCTTGCTGGGGGGTCATAACCCCAGTGACCTCTCCCCAGAATCCGCCACTGCCACCACTTAACCATTTTCGCCAAAACTAGAGACCAAATGAATAATAGCAGTTAAGGTATAAACAATTAACATCTGATTCTTTTGTTTTATTTTTGACTATACTTGCGTTTAAAAATAAGTTTGTTTTCTAAATATGTATTAGTTTTTTTTTCTTTGATCATTTGGTTTAAGCCCCGAGGAATTTCAAGTTTTTAGTAGAAATTAACATAATAACGAAATACCAGAAACCAGGAACAAATTTTATGATAACACAATTGGTGAAGGTAAAAAGATTTCAAGCCGCTTGCTTACAAGAGCAAAGCATTAATAGTCACTTTGATCGATATAACAGCGGAGAATTTGTTTGATATTAAAACTTTTCAATCGTATTTCCCGCAAAGTTGTGTTAACCTAAAGTATGTATTAAGTATTCCTTTTTGGGAATCTTTACTTAATGTATGAGTCTAATTTTGTTTACTTCGTAACAAACTCATCGCAAACTACGGATTCTCTCGTTTATTTTTTTATGTTATTTATAGTATAATACATAAAGTATAAGTGACTCTTAAGGGGTCCCCGTTCTGTATCGTAATTCATAAATCGTACCTATTTATCAACTAAAATTACCACTGAGAAAAGGTAAATACCTGGCTTTTTTCAGGTTATTTTTTCGCGATTAATTCTATCACAAACCGTATCTTATTTGAATCGTAACTATCGCAAATTATTGTATATTTAAAATTATTATAAAGTCTTTTTAACAAAATAAAAGGAAATTCGGTAAAAAGTGTTACATAATTTTGGATCATTGAAAATTTGAAACTAAAAAGTTTAAGTTGGAGCTTTCCAATTGGTTGAACTCTCTTGAGGTTCCCATACAAAGTTTGGCGACAGGGCCATTAATGGCCCATTGCTTAGCCAGAGATGCTAGTTGTTGGCCCAACATCGGCAACTGTTAACGGCCCAAGTACGGTTGCCGGCTGGATGATAACCCCGGGTCGCTAATGGCAGTCGACTATCGGCCGACTGCAGTAAAAGTTACCGGGCCGTTAATGGCGATTAACAATCGGCCGACTGAAGCAAAGGTTACAGGGCCGTTAATAGAAACCAACAATCGGTCGACTGCAGTAAAAATTACTGGACCGTTAATGGCAAATATTATAAATTAATAAAACTACTTAAATATTGAAAAAAAATTATATAAAATCAGCTCAACGATTATTATGATACAATCATTTATTCACTTTATAATACATACAATCTTAATAAAAAATCAGACAACATCAATAATTAATACAAAAGTAGAATTTTAAACCTGGCGTACATAATACGCACTCTAAAATCAAAAGGGAATTTTTGGTGGTTTATAATGAAGATCCTCTTTCTTATCGCCCATTCTCACGGTCCACCCAACCAGAAAGCCATCGGACTACTATGCCAGCGAAATTTTTAGATTCCTCTGCATCCCCAAACTTTTCAGTTACAACATCTAGAATATGCAAAATCAATTATAAATAAACTTGTTTTTAAGACACAATATGTGTGAGTGAAGGAGTAAGAACTAAAATAGTATAAGAGGTGAAAAAAGGAGATTTATTTTCATAAGGGTATGAAAAAAAAATTTTAATTGTAAAACCAATTTTAAGATGAGAAAAAATTCTCTAGAAAAATAACAAACTAACTCACCTGCATAATAGAGAATTTCGACTAGATATTTATCCCAATTTTCATTTGCATCGCTTAAGTCTGCAGCAAACTTATCAACTTTAGGATACTCATCAGCCGGTGGATATTTACAAAGTAATATGCCATTAAAATGCTTCCATCTGTAACATTAAATTTAACTATTAATATTTTTTTATTTGATTATTTCATACTATGAGAAAACTATTAGATTATCAGGTAAATAAATATAAATTATCTATAGTTTAATTCGAGATAATGTATTATTATTCAATTATTAAATAGAACTACTTACTTTAGTCAGAGACTTTAATAGACTGGTTATCAACAAGCGATATAGACGAACTATTCTGAAATACAATAATACACTTTAAACACTTTACCATGCGACTATTGTTTAACGACAATTTCTGTGTTAGCAAAACGAATCCTCTTGCCCCTGTTCTACCGTTAAAAGTATAATAATTTACCACCAGATAGCACTTAAATAAAGGATATATTCATACTTTGCGTTCATTGGTTAATTTTGTAATACATTTGGAAAGAATTTATATGGTGCGAATATTTAAAAATAATTGACGCAATTGCACAGAAGAAAAATTCATTTCAAATGTATGTTTCAAATTAAAGATGTATCGCTTTGTCGCTGTTTACTATTGTCACTATCCACATTATTTATAAAATCTACACTACTTACAAGTTTTTTTAATTATCGAAATTTTTTTACGCGTTTATTTGACATTGTAGGTACAATTATTCTGAACGTTGATGCTCAATAAATCTTAAAACACAAATCACCTTAAACATAAGTCAAATATAATAGACTCAAAGTGATGAATAACTCAGGGTGACTTAGGGCCCCCTCAAAGTATTTAAGGTTTATAGTAAGTCATCTGACTTTTAATTATTTGTGCGTGAGCAAAAAAAAATTTAGCCAGACTTTGGCCTATCGTTGGCCGACGAACAAATATTGAATGATGATCGAATAGACGGCGACCGGCAATTAACCAGATATGGCCCATTAACAAATTCCCATTAATAGGCCGAGCGTTGATAGCCAGACATGGGCCAATAAACGGGGCTTTTGTCATTAACGGCGACTTTGTATGGGTTGTTAAGAAAGAAAATCAATTTAACGAAATTTTTATTAAATCACATCATTTAGATAAGGAATAATATTTTGTATGTTTGAATTTTTTCTTGTAAATTGTTATAAAAAATAATACTACTACTAAGTTTTTTTTTATGCTGTATTACTTTTGCAGGTTTCTAATAGATGCATTTTTTCTTTTTCAAGGTACATGTTGAGCATAAAAAAGCACAATATAACTTTCTTTCGACTTATTTCTACAACTTTAAATTAGCTTAATATCTTAAGAAAGAATCAATGGAACATGCAAGAAAATACTTCCGTACAACCTCTGACATTTCATGTAGGAATCAAATTCTCTTGCAATAGGTAATACACTCATTAAATTGAATTTTCATTATTGCATTCACAGGCGCGTTTCAAACGAAATATAAAACTTAATTTCATCAAATGTCTTCTTCTTTGCTACATTCCCGACTAATTTCGTATACATGTTCGTAACATTAAACGGCCCCTTAATAAACTGTGAAATTGTCTTTGTTCACAATAACGAAACTCAAGTAAAAGTCAAATTAAATTACCATCAAGCATTTCTTGAAAGATATCTTAATTATTCGCAGTGAAAAATATCAATTTCTTCAAGTTGTACCAATCACAGTGAAAGCTTAAGTTGTTGAGATTTTCTAGAGCTCAAAATAAATTCGTAATAACGCTGGGAAATTAGCTCAAACGTAATTTCATTTAAATATGCTTGTAATAAATGTTAAGTAAGTTTTGAGTTTATAGTCACATCAATTCTTAACAAAGACGTAGTCGAGCATTAATTAACCACAGCGACTCGTATAAAAAACACCCTCACACACAATCTCAGCTATCATAATATCATTCTAAAATTCAAACTTTAAATTGTATATAAAACTTTACGAAGTAGAAATAAACATAAAAATACGGTCGTAACAAAAGAAAGTTTTGAATATGTTTTATGTGAAAAATTTTTATATAATTTTAACTAATTGCAACATTTGCATCAAAACATTTTTACCAGTTAAGTTTAAATTTTAATATATTGATAATGTATTTCTACTTGCATTTTTTTAATAGATAATAATTTGAATTGAGTAGAAAATAACTTTTATAACTTTTGGTTTAAAAAAAAGTTATAAAATATATAAAATCTCTTTTGAAAGAATATGCCTACGATTTGTTTAAGAATTTAAATTGGGACTGAACGTACTTTAAGGCTCGTCTAGGAATGTTTCTCATTATTATGCCTTATAATGCAAACAGGTAAACATTACTTACTGCGTGCCCGTGTTTTTTGCTTTTTGCCTCAAATTATGTACCTTACTGAATACCTTACTGTTTCTATAACACAGTTTTTAGCTAATTGTGTATAGGTAACATTAAAATGTATTCTTGAATCATACCTATATAGGAAAAGCATAAGAAACAAAAATTATGAACACTACTATGACTACTAATTTTTCATTTAAATTAAAATCAACACGAAAATACACATAAAATGATTCAATAGCAAAGTTTAACGAAATCTTACTTATGCTCTTTCACTCAAAAAGTATTGAATGGATCTACTTAGATGAAATTTGGCATAGATATAGATTATAATCCGGTTTAACATATAGTAAACTTTATATACAGAAAAAATTTACGGTTCCCGTTGGACAGATATATTTTTGTTTTTTTACAGAGCAAAAGATTAACTTCCGTTTTTGTAATGTGGTAGTTTAAGGGTCAGAAAATGATAAAGATAACTTCTCATACTGGAATAATAAATGGTTCCAATGGAATAGCAAAACAAGTATGTATTCTATAAGAACCGTGCATTTAAAAGAAGTTTCATTAATATCCAAGAAAAAGAGTCTTAACTCATTTTCCTTAAGAAGATTTGATCTCCTTTTTACTCGGAAGAGATGTACTATTCCCGTGGGATAGATATTTTTGCAATGTGGTAGTTTGGGGGAGAATGATATAGCTTACTTTTAAGGCTAAAATAATGCATGGTTCCCATAGGATGGCAAAACAATTATATTCTACAGGAAACGTACATTTAAAAAGTTTCGGTAAAGTTCGTAAACTTATAGAATTTTAACGAATTTTCCTCCAATTTTACACAATAACGAAAGAAATCTCTACAAAGTTGAAATTAAAAAATTGACATTTTTTTTTGGTGTTTTAAGTCGCAATAACAGTTTAGGTCATATCACGACTGTCTAAACACAGAAAATTTCTGTTGGTCAATTTTAATTTTAGGTCTATGTTCTTAATTCTAGGATTCAACGGGAATCGTACCCGAGCCACTTGACGCATGAAGTGGAGAGAACCACTGCTCTAACCACTGCGCCAATAGGTAATTGTGCTGCGCAATTAAACTGCGCTAATAATACAATTGTTTAAAATATTTGAATTTTTCCATTGTTCAATGTTGAAAATATTAATAAGAAATAAACGTATTTAAATAATAAACTAAATAATTCAAAATATTAACAATTACTTAACGGAACGAATTTTAATGAAGTTTTGTTAAAGATCCTGTAGGATAGCTACTAATCTATTCTTTTAAGGGAACATGCATTAATTACGTGAGGCGTTCGATGGGATCGAGCCGAATCTTATCTAATCTCATTTTGGGGAAAGGGAACGTCTCGCAAATATCACGTATGTACTTTTTTGTTTTGAAAAATATCACATTAGATTGCGAGTTGGGCGAAAGGGTTATGCCAAATCTCATGACATCTTACCAGAGGGGAGGGAATGGGATTTAAAAAATTGCAAAAACGCGTCGCGCAATTAACGGATACCCCCTGAAATAGCTGAACGGTTATAAATGGCATATGGTATGAAAGATTTTCAAGTCCTAAAGGGAGGAATACAGTTAATTTTTTACAAAAAATCGTTTAGAAACTGATATGAGACAGCTTACATCTCTTTCTTGAAAAGTAGTTTTACGAATTTTGATGAACTTTCTTTGGATCTAAAGTCTAAAAGTATTTATCACCTTTTTCTGCCAAAATAGATTAATTTTTATATTTCGCTAAGAACGTAAGGAATCTTTTAATCAATCAGCTAAATTTAGACACACTCAGCGATGCGATCGGGTATCAACTAGTTTATATATAATATGGCATTCATCTATAGCAGTGATTCTAAACCGCTTTACCGCGGCACTTTTGGATACCGCGAAATTTATGAAGTGTGCCGCCATATTTTAGAAATTCTATCATTATTACTGTTTATATATTAGTCCGTGTGCAGCCAAATTTTGAAATTTTATAAAAGTGTACTACAACAAAAAAACAGTTGGGGAACACTGATCTATAATAATCTTAAATTATATGGTGTAACACGCGAAAGAAAACTTGAAATGCTACTGAAGTTTAATTTACGTTAGCATATTTTTTTTTCTAAAAATCGTAATATATCAAGAAAATTTTAAAGAAAATGTCATAAATGTACTTATTGTTTAGCCTCAATATCGATGTATCGAATGAAAACTAGCATTCTTTAGTAATCTGATGTCACGTTTTCATTGCGTAAGTATATCAACAACATATATTGACCTACATATCGTATACCTATTAAATAGCAAATCTCGTTTGAAATATTATTCTGTAAGACTAAATATTAACGTAATAGAGAATAAATAGGATTTTTTCCAGTTTTTTTTTGAGTTGCGTACTTCAAAGAAAAAAAAACAAAGTCTGTAGGAAAACAACAGTTTCTACCAAGACTGTTTTTACTAAAGATAAGAAAAACGCTATCTCGCTGAAAATTATATCAAACACTAAAGTCTATAATCTTTTGGGGGCGTAAAAAATGTATCTTTCTGAGTCAAGTTAATTTAAAAATACAGCCATTCATGTCACATATTTTGGATTATTAAAAATTATAGGGAGCTTTTTGTAAACCTATATATTAGAATTATGAAATTGAGTGAGAGGTCTTCCATGATATAATTTAAAGAAATACTTCAAAAATGTTCCATTTGAAATTAAATTTTAATTACAAAAAATAAATTTTGTAAATTACTTACAGATTTTGAATATAAAAAAAAATATTTTTTTTCTTGTAAAATTATCGTTCTTTTTTGCCAATTCGCTTAAAAATATCGTTTTTGATAACCCCTGTTATTTTGCTTAGCTGTTAAAATATACTTATATATATACTATAATAAAATATACTTATTAGCATAAAACATCGATTACATTTTAGGCTAAAATAGATTTGTTGTTTTACTATTTTACCTGTGCAAAAATTTAGCACGTTATTATTTCATTAACAGTTTTTTCAAGAGTTTTAAAACTTGCAATTTTTACAAATAATACGTGAATAGTACCAACTATACTTTCCATTCCAAAAGTACCCAAAATTAAAAGTTCATAAAAAAGAAATTAAAAATTTTTTATTTTTATTGAGGCTGTGGTTTTATCGTTGAAACTTGATCAAAAAATCTTAAATTGAAGAATTTCTATAATCTAAAAATATATATATTTAACTGAAACCCGATTTTTTTAATCTATTTGTTAATTCTATGATGTTTATTTTGGTGATGACAATAATATTATAGTAACGTTAACAATGAATTACTATTTTTAATTAATCATTGTTAATCTCCTAATATAAAAGTTTTTTTCGTTATAAGAAAATCATTCAATGACGGTCTTTAATTTTGTTTTTCAATATTAATTTTTAATTTCTTAAGTCTTAACCAATTTGGAGATACTAAACCCTACCAATTTCACATGCACATTCACCAAACCTAATCGGAAAAATAAAATATGATATTTTTAAATTCAAAACAATATATCCATATACCTTGTATGTGTGCCAGGTAGGGGAAAGTCGGGTATTTGAGAACAGGTAACTTTAAATTATCTTTATTAATAAAACAAATTAACAATTATAGTAAACATAATGATTAGGAGTTTAACCTAGAGAATTTGATTTGGTTAGGAGCTCGACTTATACAGGTGAAAATACGTAAAGCTAAATAAGGATGAATTGGATCCAAAAGAAAATTTAACAAAATACACACTCTGCTTATGTGTCTAACGCATCTATTAGCATTAGGAAAATATTCAATCGAAATTCAATAAACATATAATATGATCATTTCTTTCTGAATCTAAAATAATAAAAACAATATAAAAGGTCTAAATCTTCTCAATAATTCAGGCATTTTTTTATTTCTAGCTTAAATATTTAGGATGCGTCTTATAATCGGTGGTACTCGATATATTTGATTTTTGAGATGCTTTATCTGATTACAAAGTTAATTAACTAAAATTTATAAGATATAATGTTAGATTCATGATGAAAATTAGAATAAAAATGGCTTAGATTTTATCGGTAAAAAACTTACACATTTTAATTAATTAATTGCATAGAATCACGTCATTGAAGCTACTATACTAAACTCTAACAAAGTCTGGTACATTTGCTATAGTACCTAAGTTATATAAAAGTTAATATTATTTTTAAAGTTTATAACATAAAAACAACACCAAGCTCTTATACTTTGTACACGTTAAACGTTAAAATTTGGATTTGCGCGGTTCAATGTTATTACATCCTAGTTTTACTATCGGTACATGTTTTAGATGGTATTCTTTGGTTAGCTTTAAAACGTTAAGAATTCTACATGTAAGAAATTATGGTTTTCAAAATATGAAAATAGATAACAAATTTATAAGAATTCAAAAATGAAATTAAGAAAAAGAAGATAAACTTTTTTTATAATAGTCATTGTTGAGTTTGTACAAAACTCTAAACACATTTTTTTTTGCTGTCCTTAACCAAATTTCACAGATATTTTCGCAATCGTTACCTTGGATGAACAAAAAAACTATAAACTAGGATTGTACTCGGATGAATGTGTACCGTTGTTTGGACCAACACTACCATGTCCGGCTACGTTTCGAGACCCGGAGCTGTTTCGCGAGTTTCTCTTAGTCAAGTTAATCAACGGGGAAAAGGCAACATTCAACACACCAACTTTCTCACGAAAACGGGAGCGAACTTTAGACATGCTAATTAAAGACTTGTATGGAGAACATGTGAATGATACGCGTATGGTAAGTTTTCAATCTATGAATATTTCATTTTCACTTGATTTAAATCTCACAAACGAATTATATTATCCCTGACAAACATTGCGAAAAGTTGTCAAGCTGAGTCAAATTAATTCACTCAACTATTGTTTGAACTCAATTAACATTCAAGTTTAATTTATCATGAGTATAAATTTAGAATTGTGAAAACAAATCTATTTCAACTCTATGAAAGTAAGTTATGGTTATTCAAAGACGGTAGAGTTCAAAGATGTTTGTAAACCTTCTTAAGCCACCTTTTCACAAAAGAAATAAATTAAAGGCAATAAAAGGTCAAAAGAGCCATTTCAAAAAAATGAAAACGACTAATTCAAGGGTTTTCTCCTCTTACCATATTTTACAATGTTTGATGTTAATAACAAGTATGTAAAAATCGTTAAAAATCAGTATTTAGGGATAACTTTAAGGATGTGTTACAACCTATAAAAGAAGTTATCCACTTTTTAAAATATTGATCAATATTGGGCCATTTTCTAATTACAAGGCAGTACCTAGGGAAGAAAAAAAAATCGATTTTTATTTTAATCGATTATTATTTTCTAATAATCGATTTTTTATAATCGATTTTCATAGTAATATTAATCAATTTTTAAATAATCGATTATATAAATTACGCGTTTAAATCGATTTTCATAAACAGCGCAAACTTAAATGCAAACTAGCTGTAACGGTTTTTTTCATTCTTGTCATTCAAATATAGGTAATAGACATTCATTCAAATATTTGATTGTTGAATTTAAAATTCATTATTAAAAGGTTGAAATCGAAAATAGTTTTTGAGGCAATAAGGTTGTAATTTTGTAAGGATGCTCATAATTTCATTTTTATTATAATAAAACTTTAATGGTACTGAAATTGTGTATCAATAATCATAATATTTGCCTTGTTCTTTACCTTGAAAGTTTAATGGAAGAATCGCTTTAATTTTTAGTTTTGAATTGGTTATTTTTTTATTCATATCATTTTATTTGATTTTTAATCTGATAAATTGTTAGTATGAATCTCTAAGATTTTATCATTATTGGAATATGAAAAGCAAGTAGAATTTTAAATAATAGAAAAAATCGATTTTTTTTATTAAAATCAATTTTCGACAAATCGATTAATATGGAATAAACAAAAATCGATTTTTATTTAATCGATTCTTTTCCATTAATCTCACATCCCTAGCAGTACCTACTATGCGGTTTTGTGTCTGTACGTTGCGGTCGCATAATGCTGATGTTTAATTGGAACAAATAAGTTTGTAATATTAAAACGTTTGTGTAATCACATTTTTTGTTTAGTTAATTACTAAGTGTTCATATAAATTAATTTTTAAGTTACTAGTCCTATATTAATATGGCAAAACATTTTTTAAGAGGTTTTGTAATATTGATAACTTGCCCAAGGACTATAACTAATCTAACTTAAATGCATGCAAAATTAGGTAATGTACTTTGAATATACAGAGTGAGTTAAAATAAGACCAGTTAAAATGAAATTATTTACATCACTTAACATCGAGCTTGCGATGACAAACAACGATGAAATGCCGTTATTGACAGGATCGATTGTAATTTGCTTTTTGTTTAATTTTTCTAAATTGTACGGTTCTTTTTCAATCGAGGACTTTTCATTATTAAATTTCTATTTTTTTAGGTTATTATTAAAATTAAACGCAAACCAAAGCAAATACTCAAATATCGGTTCAATGGTAGCTCGAACCTACAAACATGATGTTATAATGTAAATATTATCTTAGATTTGCTAGGAAGAAATAATAATTTTTATGGAAGGGTTGCATATTTAGGATCCCCGTAAGAAATAACATTTAACGAGCCAAGATCCAATATAAATAAGATCAATCAAAACACATTTATTTGAAACTAAATGATTTGTAATAAATACCTTGAAATCGGATGACATTTTGTCGTTAAATCTTATAATGTTAAATGACGCACTATGATTTTAATCTTCAAACATCGGCGCCATTCTGATATTTTGAGCCCTGGAAAATTATTATTTTCGATTAAAAACATTAAATAATAATTGTTGATAGACACTAACATATTTCTTGAAGAAAAAACCATGGAAAAAATTTAAATATTGACATCACTACACAATTAACATAACGTGACAAACAACGATGAGACACCTTGTGGTATTTTGTTTTTTTTTAACCAAACAATTATATTGTACGTATTGAACGGTTTTTTCAATTCGAGAATTGCAAATTCATAAACTTATATTTTATAAACACTATTAAAATTTAAGAACTTAATAGATTTGTTTTCTGATTGGAAAATTATAAAATCAATGGCTCTCTGAAATAAAATAAGAAAAATGAGGATAACCTTTTGTTCTACGCAGCGATGTTTGTATAAAAATCAATTAAAAAAATTTTGTAAATATTTTTTCTGTACTACTGTTTCTGTACCATGTATCACCTTTCAAAAAATACGCCACAAGGAGCAAAACTTTTATTATTTAACTTCTCCTGTAAAAGTTTAGTACACCAATATCTCGCTTTGCGTCGTTTTGTTTTGCGTTTTTTCGAAGTTGCGTCGCTGCTGAATTAGTACTAATTTTTACTGTGCGTCGTTAAATTTTCGAAGTTGCGTTTTTTGGGTTCGAGTCTTGTATGTAAAAATTAGAAAACCATAATTCATTTTGCGTCGTGTTTTTTTGGAACGTAACCAAGACGCAAAATGAGGTATGGGTGTACTTGACTTGGTTTAAAAGCTATAGTTGACGTGAATTTCAAGCTACTCAATCTAAATTTGACTTAAAATCAAAATGTCAAATCAAGCATTGAATTTGCAAGTAACTTCATTTGCAAATCAAGATATCAATCACAATTCTTTTTATAAAATGTCCAACTACTTGACTTAATAAACTCATAATCTTAATGTAATATATACGATAATAATCCTTAATTTCTGGCATATTACCGCGTTTCCAAGTATTATTCGAAGTAAAACAAAGTATGATCAATCAGTTTAAAAGGCCTACATATTAGCTGAAACTATTCAACTGAGACAAATCTCTTAATTTTGTGTCTCCGTAGAACAAATGAGAAACTTTTGGCTCAAATTATTTTTATAATATTTAAACCTAATTGATCGGAAATAATCGAGTCCCCCTGAAAATATGTATTGTTACGTTTCAAGAGGTGTAATAACCGAATTGCAACAAAAAAATCATATATCTTTCTGTGTAGCTTGTATGACGTCAAAATTTAATCTCGATCATTGTCAGGTATTCATTTAATGTAGGCAGTAGGATTGATTTCGAATTTCAAATTGAAATTATTTTTGAAGTTTTTTTTTTTTTTTTTTTACTTCTTGTTATAACTTTTTGCCTGGTCGGCATTATGGTTGGGCAGACACAGTGCAGAAGCTGACTAGAGTCAGATTAACTTGTCACGTGAATAAGGTCACCATCCTTTGATGGTCCTTAAAAACCATTCTTTTACTTTTATTAGTACTGTGGAGGTTAATCCTCCACTAAATCAACATGCCTCTTTCTCTTGAGCCTTCTTTGATTCCTGGGTGGAGGCAGATTATTTAGGTTTTCCCGTACAGTTGGGTTAGGGTGAGATGCAAATGTTTCGCTTAGCTTACAATAGTTGCCTTGGATAACAGGCTTCACTTCTGGCATTTCTAAGTCGTGGTGCAAAGTGGCACCTGTAACGTACCACGGAGCATTTGTCACAAGCCTCAAAGTCCTATTCTGAGTCACCTGTACTCGATTTATTTGGATTTTTGATGCTGTACCCCAAAGCTCACATCCATACATCCAAACAGGTCTCACAACTTGAAGATATATGAGTCGCTTCAGATGCATGGATAAATCCCTGTTGCCAATTAGCCATTTAAGTTTCTTAAGTCGAGCACATAGTCGAGCTGTGAGGCCCGTGATGTGTGCGTTCCAGGTGAGTCTGGAGTCCATGGTTAGACCCAAGTATTTAATCGTGTCCACCCTGGGTACTGTTCTTCCGTCCAGAGTTATTGGGAAATGGTTTGTTTTTGTTTTAAGGGTGAACATGATTACCTTGGATTTCTCGGGATTTAGACGGATTCTCCATTTTTTACACCACTCGTCGACCAATGCTGTATGTTCTTGAATTTTTTTTGCTACTTCAACGCAGTCCCCCTTGCACAATATGGCGACATCATCAGCGTATTGCACCAATATTGTTGAATTTGTTTTGGGGAAGTCGTGCGTATAAATTGTGTACAGAAAAGGCCCGAGTACGCTTCCCTGTGGTACTCCTGATCGCATTTCCTTGTAAGGGGAGTAGGTGTTTTCAATTCTTACACTGAAAGTGCGCCCAGCTAGGTATGATTCAAGGGGTGCTCACTTTCAAGGTTATTACCTTGCTCTGACGTCACTGGTTTGTTGTTTCTGCTAAAAGCCGGTAGAGGCGTTAGAAACCATTAGTTATCTGCTATCGTTGGTTTTTATCATTACCATCGTTTTTATGATTTTAACTAGCTGACCCGCGCAACTCCGTCTGCGTCAGATAAGAACGCGAGAGGGTTAAACGGGAACCTATGGCACAATTCTAAAGGAGTTGAAACTTTCTTTGTTTTATCCACAAATCACTTAAGAACCATTGAAGAGATAAAATTTAGTACCTATTATGCTAATTTAAAACCACGCGGACGAAACCAAGAAAAACATTGTATGTCTGTAACGTTAAAAATATAACATGACTCATGAGCTATCTTAGGTACATCACACTATGATCAGTAAGAGTGGAACTATAGTAGAAAATGTCACGGGAACGGGAATAATAAAGGAACGCTGCATAACACTACTGGGGTGTTTTATTGATAAAATTTACGTATGTAAACTTAAAATATAATGAAGAAAAAAGAATATATGAAACTTAAACAAAGAGTAACGTAAAAAAAAATTGAAATGTTATTTGATTATTGCAACGCCTGTAACCGTTGTAACAAATAATATATTTTAAACTTGTACTTCTGTATCTGTTATAATATATTGCAAGGAGCTGAATGCCTGAATGTCTAATGATCTATAAATCAGCTCAGTACTGACTACTGAAAAAAAATTAAAAGTACACAAATATTGAGAAGGAAAAGCGCAAGCGCTCACTTAGGAGGCCTAACATATTTTAAAGAGTGGGGAGTCTTGAAAAATGTTAAAAGTTAAAAATGTAATTGTTGATTTTTTAAATGTAATTTAACACGCTAAATTCTAAATATGTATTTGAAAATTAACAATGAAAGAAATTTCAACGTTTCAAAAATTTTCATTATATTTCGGATGTTAAATAAAAAATCATATCTTCAAGTGAAAATTGTAATTTTAATTTTAATACTAAAGAGAAAATGTGTTAAAATGCTATTTCACGACCTTTTTTTTAACACACGGTTCCCGCAGGAGACAATTATCATGCTATCCTTTGAGCACCGTGCATTATTCTGGCATAAGAAATAATCTATATTATTATCTGATCCCTCAACTTTCATATTGCAAAAAATCATGTCTATCTTTTACTCTGTGAAAAACAAAAACATATCTATCCTACGGGAGTAGAACATTTTTCCTGGATAAAAAAGAGATAAAGCTTTCCTGAGGAAAATTCGTTAAAACTCTTATTCATAAACTTTTAGAAAACTCTTTTGAAATACTCAGTTCCTGAAAGATTCTATTTTTAGCCTATCCTACGGGAACCGTACAATATTCTAACATAAAAAGTAACCCATATCATTCACTGTCTCTTAAACCACCATAATGCAAGAAATTATGGTAATCTTTTGTTCTGTGAAAAACAAAAACGTATCTATCCTACGGGAACATACATTTTTCCTGGATAAAAAGTGGACTGTATGAAAAGAAAAATTATCATTTTGCCTTGAGGACGTTATGAGTTATTACTTAACTCTTAGCTAATAAATGAGTTATTAAAATGTTTGGTTTCAGCATGATTTTTCTTCGAACCAGTTTTTCTCTATTTTCCCGATGAAATGAGAAATTTTTCCGAAATAAAACGTGTTTTAGATAATGATTCGCATATTTATCATACTTAAATATCACCAAAATCCATTTTCAACTAAAAATAGAGTTTATGCATAATTTTTTTCTCCAACCCATTTTTCAATTTCCCGGGTAAATGAGACATTTTCCCTTAATAAAAAGAATTCTATTTAATGACTCAGATTGCCATTTATTATCACAACAAATTTTATTAAAAGTCATATTTATTTGGGTAAGAATTAATAATATATTTCTAAAAACAATTTCGCAAATAATGAATTATTTTTGAAACAACCTTAACAACCATTAAAGAGGTTATAGCGGGCTAACCGTAAAAGATAGACATATGCCGTCGCGGACTTTTTTGTAGAACTTTTTAAGAGGAACAATTTTGCTGCCCATAATTTTTGCGTAACTTTAACCGTTTACGCAGGGCAGGCCACGAACGCTCTCAAAAGGAAAATTTTTTCCTGATTTTTGCAACATTTTCCATCGATGCTCTGCTCCTATTGGTCGTAGCGTGATGTTATATAGCCTAAAGCCTCCCCCGATAATTAGGCTATCCAACATTAAAAGAATTTTTCAATTCGAACCAGTAGTTCCTGAGATTAGCCCGTTCAACCAATCAAACAAACAAACAAACAAACAAACAAACAAACAAACAAACTCTTCAATTTTATATATTAGTATAGATTGAATAATAATGATATATCAAAACACTGGTTTGTTGACTGACGCGGGAATTTGCAAAATATATAGCTAAGTAAGGTATAGATTCTAGAAGAAATATATCTTCATAATTCAATTAAAATAAAATAACAAAGAAAAATCAAATTATCATTAATGTTCATAAAAATTAACTATTGACATAATAAAAGTTTAAATTGTTTGTTAAAAGGATTTAATAAGCTAAATAAAAAACATATTTTATTAAATATAGTAGTGCCAACCAAATGCAGTCACTAGGTGTAATCCCCCACAAACCAACGATAGCTAAAGGCCTTTAACGCCTCTACTGGCTTCTGCCAGAAACAACAAACCAGTGACGTCATTTTCATAGATCAAAAAAACACCGCCTAGTCAAGTGAGCATACCTTATGTATCTAATAACCTTGGGTATGATTATACGATTCTGAAGTTGGTGTCTGTTAACAATGGCTTCAGTTTACAAAGCAGTCCTGTATGCCATACTTTGTCAAAAGCTTTTTCTGTATCCAGAAAAAGACCTAAGCAGACCTTCTTTTCCTCGTAAGCCTCCATAATCGCTTTTGTGACCCTATAGAGTTGGTGTGGGCAAGAATGCTGTTACCTAAATCCATATTGCTCGTTTGGGATTTGGTCTATTGTTTGATGGAGAAGGTGGGGTAATATTAGTTTTTCAAAGACTTTTGAAAATATTGTAAGCAAGCTAATGGGTCTGTAGTTTTTAGGGTCCTTTATTTTTGAAGTTATACTTCTTTAGGCGCGTTATGAAAAAATGATGAGAGTGAAATTTTTAGATGGGCGGCCATCTTAAGACAAAAATTAACAAAACGAAGTTGGCCAAAAAAACGATCGGTTTCTTGTCGCGCGTAATTTGAGTTTTTGTTTTATTTATTTACTTATTTTTATATTTAAATTAAAAATAATTATTTATACAAATGACACATATTATTAAAAAATAAGTTATTTCTTTTCTCGAATTTTGCAGTAGCTGTTATACCATTTTTCTAGTTTAGTGATGAAAATAACGTGTGCATTCCATGCATATTCTTGGTAACCACGAAATCTGGCATTCTGAAATGATTCAACCATCTAAGATTAATAATTTAGCAAAACAAGGCACGAATAAGATTAAAACATTAACTTTGAAAAGTAGATACTGACTTTATTTCGCAATTTCTATGGAGCTTCGCTTTCATGGTATGGATGAATTGTTAACCAGAAAAATGATCCTGACAAATTTTATAAACGTCTTGCAGCTTTCTTTGGATTTTATTTTCATTGTTAACCATAGTTTTTCACTGTATTTCAGCCAATAAATAGTCATAAAAAATACAGATTTACAACACATACTTGCAAAAAAACGTGTTTAATGTAATATTACTTTTGGCTTTTTAGTAGCGCTCTATTTTATCATCACAAATTAACAAGATGACGTTGGCCGCAAAAACATTCGATTTCTTTTAACTTGGCGTGCGTAATTTGTAATTTTTGTTTTATTAATTTACGTATTTATTTATTTTTATATTTAAATTAAAAATAATTAATTTTTTAAATATATTTTTTATATTTTATTTAGAAAATATTTATACACACAAATGACTCATATTATTAAAAAATAAGTTAATACTTTTCTCGAATTTTACAGTAGCTGTGATGATAAATGAAATCTTGGATTCTGAAATGATTCAACCGTCTTAGAATAATAATATAGTAAAACAAGATAAAAATAGAAGAAAAAGACATTTAGTTCGACAAGTAGCTATTTACTTACTTCGTTTTGATGACATGCATGAATTGTTAACCAGAAAATGATCCTGACAAATTTTATAAACGTATGATGCCAAAGAAGTATAACTTTTCACGCGCGTACACGCAACCATTTTTTTTGTTCGGAGGTTTTTTTATCAATTTTTGAAGTTGGTTTAAGTGACAAGGATACTTAAATGAATTATTTTTGAAAGATGAGGTTTCATTAGGGTTATTTTTGATTACTTAATTTTGCGAGTTTTCTTGGTTTGAGAAGTATAAAATTCTCCATTCTGTTTTTCTGATATGTTTGTTTGTTTGTTGTTTTTTTTTTTTTGCTTTATCATTGGTCATTAGCATGTCGAATCCGAAACCCCATAAAAAATCTAGGGCTTTCATTGCGATTCGAACCCAGGACCACTGCCGTATAAGACAACTATCTTGTCCACCACGCCACTAAGTGACCTAATATGACCTAATATGTTTGTTATTTTGAAAAGCTTGAGAATTCTTAAGAGCCGTGTTTATAGTTTTGAATACGCGACCCTTTTAGAAGTTGAAAAAATTCTAGTGACCCCCTTAAACCATAAACAAACAAAATGTTAGTAATTTAAAAGACGACGTTTATATTTTTTTTCTTTTGGCTTTTTTTTTTCTGATTGGCAAAATTGCGGATTCATTGTAAAAGTAAAATCAATAAT
The DNA here is from genome assembly GCA_958496155.1 of Sisyra nigra. Taxonomy (NCBI): domain Eukaryota; kingdom Metazoa; phylum Arthropoda; class Insecta; order Neuroptera; family Sisyridae; genus Sisyra; species Sisyra nigra. Next base: position 62,993,545 of record OY292313.1, read on the forward strand.
ATCAAAAATATCATGAAGACACTGTCGGAAAACTCTGACAGAGAAGATTTTACCTTCTGATTTTAATGGCGTTCTTAAAAAGTTAATAAAAATTGTGAATTCTTATTGTTACATGATGAATTGTTACCTAATGTTCTTACATGATGTAATCATCTAGCTATGCCACAAAGCTTTTAGTTGAAATTGGTTGACAGGAAGCCCAACTTTATTCTCTGGGTTTATGGTTACAGTTAATCTTATCGGTCTTATTTGTTCAATTATTGGTCTTTTCCTGAAAAACTCAAATAAATAGAGATCTAGCGAAGAGGTTAGTAGTTAGTATAAGGAGGCTTTTGGGCTTCATTTATTTTCTTTTAATCAACAGCGAGTTTCATGTAAAAGAAAATTCGGTGACGCATTGCATCAGATATATATGAATTATAACAGTTATTCCCGGATGTATATTTCAACAATAATTATCAACGTTTAAGGAATAAAATACAATGTTACAAAACTAATAAATTCAACATTATGCATTTATATTGTTTTTAAAAATTAACCTTACTTGTAACCTTAAAAAAATTGATTAAAAATAATTTAACATCGATAAACTCGTAGGTACATACCTATGTACATGCATTAAAATAAAATAAAATTTCTATTCAAAGCCTATTGTTTAATGTAATACACTTGTTAGACCGAAAGTTAATTTTTTTATTTTATTTATATTGATTCGGTTACGTTTTAAACTAAGCAATAGATTTTATATAAGTAGTATGTATAATCAAAACGTTAACTGTGACAAATTGCATACATATTTTAATCGGAAAACAAACATTAAAATTAAGGACTATAATTTGTTCAGCACTTACCTATCGTTAAACTACGGTATACAAAAACAAATAATTGAAATGCTTTGAATTATTGCCCATTAAAATCAAAAGGTAACAACATTTTCAACCGTTCATGAGTTTGAGTTTTATAAATTGATTCATTAAAAAATAATCTTGTTCTATAAATATTCTCAGGTAATGAGCTAAATGGATTTCTAGATAAGAAATAGATTTTTCATTCTTACGAAAGAGATGGTGATTTTTAACAATGTATGTATCGTTGGTAAATACATACGTATAAGACGATTTTAATAACAATGGTAAATAAAGAAATATCACACATAATATTTATAGTGGACATGGTAGTTCAATTATAATGTTCTCATTGTTTTTTTTTAATTAGTATTGATCATTGATTGAAAATAGATATCTACATGCCATAAAAAATGTAAGATTGTAAAAAATTATACCACACATCTTTAATGTCTTTCCTCAAAAAATTATTTCAATGTTCTTTAAAGTGTACCAAAATTGTTAAGAATTGCAAATACTGGGAAATGCTATCAGTATTTGATTCAAGTCTTTCTTATTAGAACAAAAAACGGAGAATAAATAAGCATTGGCCATCAAATGTGTAAACACCTGCATTGTTTTCATCATCGCGTAATTATTTGGAATTTTAATGAAGCACCTATGTGATTTAACTGAGTTTTCAATAAGTCATTACCTATAAATGAAAAATTGAATGATTATAACAAGGTCAAAAATTTAAGTGGTTGACTTATTGTCATCATTTATTTTTGCAGTTGATGAATGTTTCAATTTAACATTTTCAGTAAATGTCTTTTTTATCTGCTCACACCTAAGTTTAAATAGAGTTATTATTCACAATTCATATTATAGTACTAGCTAAAGAAGAATTTAACCTAACTATTAAAACTTTTTTTCTAATTTCATTTCGTTTATGCTGAAAAAATTACTAATCCGACAGGAACCGTACACTTTTTAAGATAAAATATTCTTTTGTGTCCATTGCCTTTTTAACTATCTCTCTATATCACTGTTAAAAATGTTGTTTGAAAATTCAGAAGAAAAAAACTAAGAGTTTTTTATTATAATTTAGGTATTTTGAAAAAAAAAATCAAAATGTATATATATTTTTTTATTTAGAAAAAATGATTCTGAAAATTCCAAATGTATGGTTCTTAAAATTCGAAATGCATGATCCTGAAAATTTTGGGGAAAATCGTGAAAAAAAAAACTAGAAAACCGATTTTATAGAATTTTATTAGTTATGTACGATAGAATATGATGGATTTTACTCAATTGTAGCTCTATAGCTAATAATTTACGACAAACGTAAATGAACCTTCGCTGTTCGATACTTGGTTTGTGGTGAATAAGTAAAAGAAATTTTGCTGCCTAAAAATAAAAATTATAACAAAATGAAAAACCGACTTCGAAATAAATAAAAACTCTATAACAAAAAATGCACTAAATAGTAAAAAAATAATTGAGTATCCTTGCAGTGTCTACAACTTACTAATTATTAGGATGATATAATGTACAACTATTGTTATTTTTGGAGTTGGTGTCAATAAAAATGATCAAAATCGCTTCATTTAGTCGAAAATTCTGAGGTAACAAACGTAAAAAAGAAATTTGAATTGAGAACCTCCTCCTTTTTTAAAGCCCTAGAGCCTAGTGTAATAACATCAAGTCAAACAGGCTTTCCTATGTTTAAACGTACAAATATACCTGCATATAAATTTTTCTTATAAACTCTAAGTAGGTAGGTAACACCTAAATTACTCGTACTTTCTTAAAATTTAGAAAATATTATTCTGAACAGATTTTCAGAATATCAGTTTTTTAAATTTCAGAGAAATATTTTTAAAATAATGCAACTTCCTTAATGTTCAATTGCTTTATGAAAATTCAGGATAATTTTATTCTTTAAACATTTTCAGAATATAAAATATAAAAATTGATTGTGTCTCTTTATTGAAAACCAAATATATTGTTATACTTACGTTATTTTACGCAGTTAACTAAATAAAAAAAGATTAGCAGATTTTGATAAGTGAATTTTTCAAAACGTTGTTATATTAAAGTTGCATCAAAATTTAAACTAAAGACAAATAACACATTCATAAAAGAAATATGGCCGATTCATCAAATACGCGAAGAGACAAATTGTGTTAATTAAAGTAAAGTCAAACCTTTTTCCGCTCGACTAGGAACGTAAGGATAATGTGAAATTGAGCTGAAATTGTATAACTTACGAGCACCTATATCGTATACTGACTATTGAAGTCATTCAAACGGCAAAATAAATGAGAACGTTAAAAAATGCGTGCTCTTTGTTTTACTAGAATCATTTTTGAAAACTTATTGAACACAAATTGCAATTTTATATATCTACAAATTTTCTTTTGAATGACAACCTTTAAAATTAATAAGGAAAATATCAATGAAATGTGAATGTTGATTATTTCACCAAACTTATTATTTTGCATTAGAAAATTTTAAAAAGAAAATCAATTAGTATATATGAAATAAATATAGGTACTTCAAAGTTTTACATTAGTCACACTTAGAGCTATTATGTTATCGATTAAATTTTACTACCAATATATGAGTAGGTGTTAATAAATTAATGAAATACAAGGTCTTGACCAAAAAAATAATTATAGCAGTTAGTAAAAATAAGACACATTTTTTATTTGCAGTATATTAACTAGCCAAAATGCATGTCTTTAAAATTGTCTTCTGTTTTGTTAAACGAAACAATATCCACTTTCTGTTCGGACTTCGGACTTCGGACCAAACCGTACTCTGAGTTTGTTAGCACAGAACCGCTATCTTTCCGATGTGAAATTAAGAATTGCCATTAAAAAGTATCGTTTAACGCCTGCCCAGAGAAAATCTCTTATTTCTTGAGTGGTGAACAATTTAGGAAAACCGTTGAAGGTTTATTCACACTAACTTACAAGAGTAAAAAATAAAACGAGTAGGTATGGGAGAAAGGAAAGATACAGTTTTTCCTTACTCGTCTAACGACTCAAAAGCTTCTCGTAAGAGAAAATTATTTCGTTAAAATTATAATTGGATTTAGTGAATCAAATATATTTCTAACGGAATATGGAATAGAATTAGAGATTTGTTGTTTGTTTAGTCATTAACTTTAACGATTTGAATGCTTCAAATTAACTCTTCGAGCTTAGAGGAAAAAAATTGATTATTCTGGTCCTCAGACAAACGCCTTTCATCTTCATAAAACTAGTTGAGGTTTAAAATAATTTTTCAAAGGATTTATTTCGTGAAATACATACAGTGTTATAGATAAAACATAAAAGCGAAGGATTTTACTTATATTTTAAAACTAAGCCATAAAACTTTCTTCTTGACAACTTATTTTAAAAATGCCACTTGACTTATATTTGGCTTAAATCAAGTCAAATAATATTATTTAAACATCAGACTATATGTCATGCATTGAATTTATCAGTTATTTTATTTCAAAGTTAAAATGTTAGGCTCAGTTAATTATACAAGATTGCCAGTTAAGTGACATAATGAATCCCTTGTTTTATCATCACTGTAATTTTCCAACTATTTAACAGTGCTGGCTTGCAAATATTGCATTGGAGAACAAAAACCTTTTGCTATGAGTGTCACTGGATTTTTTTTTATTTCTATTTTATCTTGATTAGACAATGTTGAATCGTCGAGCTTTTTCGGATGTGTTGGCGGATGCACCACGTAATTCCCGCCTGAAGGAAGATGCCCGTCAAATTGAATTTGTCCGAATTGGACAAGCTCTCAAACTTGATGCAATTGTGAGGGGAGACGCACCCACTAGTTTGGCGACAGCTGGAGGTGCCGGGGCGATATTCAAACGGGCGCCCTGGGAACCGAACTGCTTCTATCCTGTGTTCCCGAATAGCCCCATTGTGTGCGGCGATAGTTGGGGCGATAACAAGCTAATTATTTCCACTGAAGAAGGTGTTTATATTGTTGAGGGTTCGTATTTCGTATCGATTGCTTGTTGAAATTGTATATTTTACGAGAATTTGTTTCAGATGGAAGCGCTCATCGATTAATTTTCGATCGTACAATGGTGGCACGCCAATTGAACGTTGTTGAAGCTCATGGTGTTTTACTGATGCGCGTTGGAGGAACATCTTCAAGCAATTCGAAACATGTCATTCATGTATTCAGGTTAAGCGAACTAGAAATAAGTGCAAACAACGGTGATGACGGATCGCAGTCGGGGTCACGAACAGAAACACCGGAAAACACGCCACCGCCGAAAGGTGGCAAGGGGGCCAGCCACCCTGTGCCACCACCGCCTCGTGCTCGATGGCACTGCAAAGATCGACGATTAGAACGAACTAGAGGATGCCATTTGTATGCGATTTCGAAACCAGGTGAGTAGCTGGTAATTAATTGTATTTGCGGTAAAGCATGTCGCTACAACGACAACAATATCAACGACTTGCTAGAACTCAAATCATCGTCATAATTACTCCGCTGAGTTCAGTCGGTGTTAATAATTAACAGCTTGTATAATATGCTCAAATGTAGTTCTAACTACCACTTTTAAACACTTAATTCTTTTCTCTGTCCCCAAACGACCTACTTTTATTGATTTATTAAAACCCTTTTACTTACTTACATATCTATCAATCCTTTTTGTTCTATTACAACGAAACTTTTACAATTAAAAGAATAGCATCCATTGACACACTTTTTTCAACGGAAGAAAATAAATTTTAATACTTTTGACAAAAATACGTCGACAAATACGTTGAAATATTTCTCTCAACACAAAATGTCCCTCTATATTATGTTCACCACTCTTCACATTCACAACAATTGTTAAAATGATAAAATAAAAATTGGAGGAATTTACTAAGGATATTGGAAATAGTGATGTAACGAATAATCGCATATTTTTTAACATTCGCATTCGCATTTGCAAGAAACGATGCGAATGTTTTGCGAATGTTTTTGACAAACCAAAAGGAAAATATATAGAATGTTAATACAACTGATAACATTTTTTTATTTTTTTTTTATTTCATTAAAACATTTGAATAATTAAATGATCAGGGAACAGTTTTGAGATAGACCACCAAATTAAAATTATTTTTTTATATTTTTGTTAGTTTAGTTAATAATGGAAAAATCACAACTAAAATAAAAACGAAAATAATTTTAACTAAAGCCTTTGAAAATGGTAAAAAGTGAAAAAAAATTATAATTGGTTGAAACCCATTAGAAAAGGAAGATAATATAACAAAAATTAAAGAAAAAATTAATTACGGTCGATCTGAGATGGGAAAGTGCAAAAAGGGGGTGTTTTTAAGGGTAGAAACAGTTTATCTCGATTTCCGACAAAACCACAAGACCTATAGAAAAAAGATAAATGGCAAAGTTGTAGGTAGTTAGAAGATCTACAACTATTTTGCTAACACTTTTTTTACATAACCTCAAAATTTATGTAAAAAATTCTAATAACCACGTTTTTGGTTTTTGGTTTTTATTTTTATCTTTTACAAAAAGAAAAATTTATGTAATTTGGTAAAAACTTACCTTTTAATGTCCCAAACACATTGTAATTTTTTTTATTTAAAATATTTATTTTTTGACTTATTTTGACTTAATAATGAAAAAGCATCCCAATTTTCAATCGAAAATTCTCACGTCAAAATATCTACTTTTTTAAAAAAGTCTGTAGGCTATTTGTTTGTTGAAATCTCTATTTTCTGATGGTATAAAAAATATATAGATTACAATGTTAAATGTTCCCAGATGCAAAAGTCTAAATTATAATAAATTGCTCAAAATTGTACATAAAAAAAATTAACAAATACTACCTACAACTTTGAGCAATTTATAAAAAAGTAAAAATATTTTTTTTTTAAGTAAATATTTGGACAAAGTATTTTCGATTGAAAATAAGGGTGCTCTTTCAATATTAAGTCAAAAATAGTGAAAAAATTAATATTTTACATGAAAAAATTACAGTGTGTTTGGGACATTAAATAGTAAGATTTTATAAATTTAATGAAAAAAACTTTTTTTTTTGTAAAATAAACTTGGTTATTGGAATTTTTTATATAAATTTCGAGGGTTTAAAAAAGTGTGAAAAAGAAAGTTGCAGATCTTCTTATCACCTACAACTTTGCTATTTAACTTTTTCCCATAGGACTTGTAGTTTTGTCGGAAATTGAGATAAACCGTTTCTACCCTTTACCCCCCCCATTTTTTTCCATTTTCCGAACTCAGATCGACCGTAACTTATTTTTCCTTTAATTTTTGTTTTACTTTCCTCCTTTTCTAATGGGTTTCATCCTACTATAGTTTTGTTTTGGGTTGGAAAATTATCGACCCTGGTCTATAAATGATAAAATTTAAATATCTTTTCACAGAAAACAAAATAATTTAACGAAATTTAAACTTCTAGTAGGTATCCAGGTTGATTTTTCACTTTAATTATAATATATTTTTCTATTTAAATAATAAATAAACACAAAAAAAAATCAAAACAATAAAAATTATAAGCATAATTAGGATTTTACGCGCACTTTATTTGAAAGTCAACATTCGAATTCGCGAATGTCAAAGATCGGACATTCGTAACATCACTAATTGGAAAACAATTTTTAAGTTCTTTTTTATTTCTCGTCTTGATTACTTCATTCAGCTCTTTTAAGGGGAATAAGAAAGTTTTTGGGATCAAAAGCAATTGAAATATTGTTGGTGTATGGTGTTTTGTATTTGTTTTATTGAAAAAATTTATTGAAAAACTCTAGTACTTATTTTTTTTTGCCTTTTTGTTTTGTTTTTTTCGCTAGATCAGCGGCTTAAGTGGCGCTATGCATAGTGTTTAAGTAATTATGACAACAGAGATAATAATCAAACAAAAACCATCTATAACAGTTATGTTTATTTGTTTAAAAAAAAAAGAAAGATTATTTATTTTCTCCCAACCCTACTCTTATTTATATTCGTTCGTTTTTTATCTGGCTGGTAGATTTTAGTGGAAAGGAATTCTAAGCCATTATAATAATAAAATGTTTGAATTATCTTTTTGAGTTTACAAAATTAATCCAAAATCACTTAATGAACCATTTTAATCATAAAGTACCTATAGATACAAACATCTTTAAACGTAAATAAATCTCTTAAAATAGAAGAATATACCAACCGAAATTCGAGTTTTCACCGGAAATACATGTTTTGAGGTCCTCTGAGTCTAAAAAAATGGTTTTTAGAAACATGTATGTGTGTGTGTCTGTGTGTGACAGCCATATCATATCGAAAGCTTTATCCGAATTTCACCAAACTTAGAATTTAGCCTACATATTACATCTAGTTGTGCCGCGAAGCTTTTGGTTGAAATCGGATGACCGGAGTTTAGGAGTTTTGGAGCTTTTTAAATTTTTTTCGAAAACGGCTCCAACGATTTTCTTTAAACTTTCTAAAGGTCTTAGACTCATTAATGCCTACAACTTTTGTTTGAAACTTTTTCCTGGAAAAATTCGAATAAGGGCGGTTCTAGGGTGAAGATTGGGAAATCGTATATCCATATGTATCTAGGCTGTATGCTTTTAGTTCTGCTTATATGTATAGTTATAAAGTACTTGTAATTCTTTTAACCAACAGTGATTTTCATAAATGTAAGTAAAAGAAAGTACTGTGACGTCTCGCAGCATATATTTTTATTGTTGCGATACCCTTTAAAAAATTTGGCAGCACACCAACAATAAAATGTAGGCCTTTGGCTTCTATTTCCTTGACGAGTCCTTTCCATTTCTTCCTGTCCTTTGTCATTTCCCTCTAGCTGCTTCCTACTAGTTCCTCCACGTCAACTTTTACGGCTTCATACCACTTTTTCCTAGGTCGCCCTCTCCTCCTTTTCCCACCTCCACCCTCCAGCAGTACTATTTTTGCTCATTTTTTTTCTGACAGCCGCATTACATGTCCCAGCCATGTGACTCTTTGTGCTCTTATTTTTGGGTTATTTTGAGCCAGTTGAATAATTCCATCACCTCTCTGTTTGTCCGCCTGCCCCACAACTTCTCTGTCATTTTCACTCCTCCAAAAATCCTTCGCAACACCTTTCTTTCCAATATCTCCAGTTTGGCCTCATGTTGGCCTTATACAGGACTGTTGGTCTTATGATGTTCTCGTAGTCTTACTTTTGCCGCTCTTGATAAATTTTTTGACCCCAGTACTGTTGTAAGCGCCCCCACTGCTCCGCTCGCCTTCAGAATCCTCTTCTCTATCTCCTTGTCTTCACTTACTCAATTTGCGACCATCACTCCCATATATTTGAGTTTGTACACTTTCTCTACCTTGTATACCTTTCCTTCTGCTCGGAACTCCACGAACTCATTCTCCTTCGTCACATTTATTCCCATTTCCATAAACTTTGTTTTTTCTCGTTTATATGGAAGTCGTACTTTTGCGCTTCCATTTCGAATCCTCTGAATACCCTCAATACCTCCTGCTATACTTTGGGTCTTATGATGCTGGATCAGTCCTGTTCTCTGGATTCTGCTTTTTCTCATGATCATTTCCAGGACCAAATTAAAAATATCCGTTAACAGGGGGTCTCCCTATCTTAGACCTCTCTTGATGTTAAATTGTTTCGAGTAACTTCCTTCTACCGTAATCCTGTTATTCGTACGGAGCAGTGTCATTTTTATCAGCTTTGTTAGCTTTGGGAGTAAGATAAATATAAGATAATTTAGCTTATTTACGAGTACGTTCCATTATGCGCTCACAGCGCTTGAAATGTTATTTCAACCGTTGCTTTTTCATTGCTGAAGCGAGCGTTTTAAGTGCTTAGTGAAACCTAACCATCATATAATATAAAGTATATGTTAAATAGTTTATGATGATAATTTTCAGCGCAAAATAAAATTATTCACATACACTACAAAGAGAACAGAATGTAGATTTACTGTACATACAGAATACATGTTGTTGTTTGCGTTTTTAAGATTTAGCGGCACACCTCAAGAATGCCGTGGTGCCCAAAAGTACCGCGGTACAGTGGTTGAGAATCATTGCTCTGCGTAATAGTTCCATGACACCAGGAGAACAATTCTTTGTTATGTAACAATTACATTCACATTACACATCCATTTTATATCTAGTAAAAATGAATGAATAAGTACTTGTCAGAGATAAAAATATCAGCAACTTCATCTGCAATTTTTAGTTAAAAAGTGTTTTGTTTGTGTTTTAGGAGGATCTCATTTACGAATGTGTGTCGCAATTGGAAAAAAAATTATAATTTTACAGTGGCGTCATTCAGCTGCATGGACAGCATGGTGTCCTACAAGCGACACTGACACAGTCGAAGGCTTCACATTTCTTCGTGTAATTATTTATAATTACCAGCCTAAAGTCACCATTAGCCAACTGATATTAATTTTTTTTCATAGGAAATTTCCTTGGGTGATATTCCATCAATTTTTACAATATTGGACGGGGCCAACGCGGACAACTCACCTGGACAGGGTAATATGATTTGTGTCGGTTATAAGCACCATTGGGACATTGTCAGCGAGCACACCGGCCAAATACAAAAGCTTCATTCGGTAGAAAGTTCAAAAGTAAATTTGGTTGCTGCTCTGGATTTATACGAAGACCAGGAGATCGAACTTCTTCTTTGCTACAACAGTACATTTACGTTAGCCCAACCCAAAATACACTTTAACAAAATGGTTTTGTTTTAGGCACGTGCCATTTTCAAAAAATAACGGACACAAAAACGTCCTCGACTGAATTTGATTTTCACTGGAACAGCGTACCGAGTAGTATTGGTAAAAACATACAACAATTAAATGACATTTTAAGCTCATTTATTACTTTTTTTCAGTTTGTGCTTTTCCGTATGTAATCGCTTTCACTTCGGATTCAATGGAAATCAGACTGATTGTTAATGGAAATTTAGTTCACACAATGATCATGCCACGTTTAAGTTTTATATCAGCCAAAAACGATATTTATTTTTCGTCAACGTCGCCGGAATTTTTTCCGCACAAAACCGAACGTTTATCAGTTCAAACAGAACATAAAGACACGAACTTGGGTAGTGGCAGTAATTCGATATCGTCTAGTGGATCACCGCCATCAAGTCCTCATTGTAAACTATTTTAAGGGTTCAAAGATAAAATAATTTAACTCAATTACATTTTTTCAAATTTTGATTCCAACTTGCGCTTAAGAGACCAAAACGAATGACGTCGGTTTTAAAAAAGAAAACAATCCAAACACCTTTTAAAAAATAAATATGAATCAAATATATAATATGTGAAAAAAATAAAGAAAATCCGTAGAATTTTATTTGGTCTAAGCATAAAAAACCTCTTTGCCTTTTCTTTAGTAATTTAATAAATTAATTTAATTTTTTTTTATATCTAGGCATATATTTATAAAGAAAAATGTGTCTTCTGCTCTCCTAGAAATTTTTTAAAAATTGAGTTATATTGTTTTTCCTCTGAGTCGTTAATTTTCCCTCCATTCAAATGTTTAAGGTCTGACTGTGTATTTTTTTTCAGCTACAAATTCGGAAAATCGTCCATTGCGTTTGTATCGCATTCCAATTCAAGCCCTCAGTGGACATATTGCTGGCCAAGCAAACCGTCGATTTGGTCCTCCACGTTCAACCCCTTCAGGACCGCATGGCTCGAATTTAGGTCATCAAAGTCGTCAAGGATTACATCCCGCTTCTGATCAATGTAGCAGTGGTTCATTTCTCTCAGCACCTCCTCGTCAAGTGTCGCGAAGTGCCACAAGTTCACCAATTCCTCCGGCTAAAGGAGTTTTAAATAGTAAATGTTTTCCTGCCACCCCAAAATAAACGCCCCATTCGTTTTTAAATGAAATGATATTCAAGTTTTAAGATTCAAGACAAAAAATACTATTTAATGTTATAAACTGATATTTATTATAATTAAATAGAACAACTGATAAAAGTTTTGCAAACGTGGTGAATATAATTATGTATTTGGTATAAAGAACACGATTTTGCATACGTTGCAGAGTTTTATTAAAGCTCAGCATAAGCTCATATTTTGGCCACTAAAAATTGTTTTTAGTGACCTTTCTGAAGAAATAAATAGAGAAATAAATTTTATAAATCAGCCGACCCTTATAAAGTAAAAATTATAGTTCATTTATAAGAAACTTGGGTTTGTATGTATAATGTTGTTAATCGGGTAAAATCTTAGTTCAAATCTTGTAGAATACATCTCCGTTTGGATACAAACAGTGGTTGAGAAGATTAATCTTTCGTCTAAATATATAAAATGATGTTGAAGGCGCCTAGATATGGCAGACTAGTTTCTAATAACCTTAGAAGAAAAACAAATTTCTAGACAAGAGATTGACTGAAAGATAAAATTTTTTTTTCATGCAAAACTCAGTCTCATTAGATTGACGACTTATTGGAATTGAAAATGTATGAGTCCCACTAAAGGTTTGTTCCAATCGTCCTTCTGGTGATGTTCAAATACTGATCAACAGACAAAGGGCAAGACAACATTGACCAAGAGGCAAGAATGAGTGAAAAACATAAAATGACAAGTTCGCTTGAGTTACAAACCGCTTACTCAGTGCTTTAACACGCACTGATTTAAAATCGCATTTTGTTTGGTACTTCCGTATTGGTGTCCCGTATTGTACTCCCATCAGGGTTTTCTTGAGGCTCGTCACCGTCGTCCTCTTCATTGCATCACAAAATCTCTTCGAGAGGTAAAGAAGATAAACTTTTCTGGACGATATGATCTCATGTGATGAAATAGATCTAACCGCCGTAATTGGAGAAATTAGGCGCAAAACCCATGAAGCAAGCCAAAAAAACCAACGGGTGGTCCTCATTTGGATACCCGGCCACTCGGACATCAACGATAACGAAAAAGCCGATGAAGTGGTCAAACAGGTTACACTAAAGAGGTACATAGTTGTGCTTATCTCATTCATTTCTTTAAATAAATATCAACTTATAACATTAAACAGTATTTTTAAGTCTTTAGTATAGCAATTTGGATACCTACTGATTTTTTTTTTAAATTAGAACGCACATTTCCCATTTCCTTTGATGTATTAAAAACAAAAAAATGAAAAAAAAAAAATTATATATCTACATGTAAATCTTCCACAGTGCCCTGTTTATAAATCATGATATCTATTTTCAAAATCGATATTTTATATAAATGTTATCTATAAATTTATATTTTACTTCTGTGATATCAAAATTGTGAATTCTTCTTCGTAAATATTTTAGGTATGTAACCCTCAACTAACTACGATCAGTAAATATCAACTTAAATATTATAAAATATATATTTATGGAAGCAAATGCAAATAACTTTCTTTTCTTAACTATCAACTGATTTATTATTTTTTTTCATCTTGAGATTTGATATGAGCCAGCAAATTTCAATGAAAAAATGTTCAAAGAAATCTGTTTGATCTTGAAGAAAAGAAATTTGTCTTAAGAATTGTTTCAGTATCTCATTACGTATGTATAAGATATATTTAAAGAAATATATACTTACATGTTAAATGTCATCACAATATTTGTTAAATGTACAAAATATCAATGAAATAAAGTTGAAAAATATATATTCTATTGTTATAATATCAGGATTATTCGATTTTTTGAAAAAGGACAATCGAATTCATTTGAATGTATACCTATCAAAAAGAAAAATTAATATATTTACGAAATTGTTAAGTGTTAAAAAAGTATATATAAATAAGAGAATCAATTATAAAAAAATATAAATGTTTATATAAATATATTATAAATGTATGACTTTGAATGAAAATAAACTATATTATCCAAAAAGTTCCTTTTTACTGAAGGATATGTTTATCAATTCACTCATAATTTTTTAGATTTCTAATTATAACAAAAATATTTAAAAACCTCCTATTGGCGCAGTGCTTAGAGCACTAGTTCTCTCTGCTTCATGCATCAAGTGGTACGGGTTCGATCCCCGTTGAATTCTAGACCTAAGATTAAAATTGGCCAACAGAAATTTTCTGTGTTAAATCAGTCGTGATATGACCTTAAATGTTAAAGCGATTTAAAAAAATTTTTAAAGAGAATCGCCCTGTGATGGATCAAAAAAACAATGTTTTAATTTAAAGTTTATATCTTCGAAAATAAGTATCAAAATTTCAAATTAACTGAGTTACAGTAATTTTATTCAGAGCAGTCCTTGTTCGATTTCCCAATTAGAGTGACTACATGGGATCCAAGAATTAGATTTCAAACTTGTTTTTGAAAGATGAATTAAGAAGAATAATACCCGTTACATATGACACAGATATGCACGGGTAGGTTACACACTTACAAAGCGTTGTATGGGTGTAGTTTTACCTGTCCGTGTAATAGAAAAGGGACATTATTCTCCTCAATTTACGGCGTTTGTGCTGCTAAGTAGGGGTAAAGAAATCCCACGATCTAGCTTCACTGCCCCGAATAGGAAAAAGCCTGGAAGAGAAAAGACTATTTTGAAGACTGATGAAAAAAACAAAGAGTGAAAAAATGATTAAAAAATGTCAATTAGTCACCATTTTATCAAAACACAAAATAAATAAAAATATCTACTGCAAGGCGTCACAGTAGTTTCTTTTACTTTCATTTATGAAACTCGCTGTTGGTTAAAAGAAATATCGTATAAGCACTATATAACTATACATAGTATATAAACAGAAATATATGCATACAACCTATATATAAACTTTACATACAAATTCCCAACCTTCACCCCAAAACCTTCCTTGTTCAAAATTTCCCAGGAAAAAGTTCCAAATAAAACTTGAAGGCATAAATGAGTCTATAGAAAGTTAAAGAAAAATCGTTGGAGCCGTTATCAAAAAAAAAAAAATCCCTCAATAAAGTGAGGCTTTCGCTAAGCTGATTTAAAACAAAATATTCGCGGCACAACTAGGAAAATATGGAGGTCAAATTCCAAGTTTGGTGAAATTCGGATAAAGCTTTCGATACGATATGGCTGTCACACACAAACACAGACATTTTTTTAAAAACCATTTTTATGGACTTAGGGGACCTCCACACATGTATTTCCGGTGAAAGCTCGAATTCGAAAATTCGACCCGGTTACAGTACTTCTTTTACTATATAGTAGTTAAAGAAAGTAAAAATCGACTACGTACAAAGAGAACTACAATTATAGAAATAAAAAAAAAACTTTGATTTTTTTTCAGATAACCTTTTTTCGAGAAATCGATACAACCGTGGAGGAAGAATTTTTTAAAGGACTACACAAAATAACAGATAACTTTGAACCTATTTAAATGATTTCGATACAAATTTGTAAAATGATAATGGAATATGACTTAATAAAATATGACTATGTACTTAATAAAATCAGAAATGCGCGATCTTCAAGGTCCTTAATATTCCCTGCGAAAAAATTTCTTGAAAATCACTTTTTTCGGTCAGTGACTAATTTCCCTCTTAAAGTTAGGTATACTTATATAATCACAAAATTATGAAAAGATTCGTGATCATTCATAGTTATGAGGATTATTGAAGAAGTACCTAGAAAAACTAAAACGAAACATAGTCGAAACCTTATGTAGATATATTATCTACTTATCAGTTATTGAAAATTTTTAGTGCATATTGCATACATAAACAAACATTGTATACCAATCGTTAGTAATACAATAAACAAAAGACACACTATTTAATGTCGTGTTAGGAACGTAGAATAAAGAAGACCATAAAATAAAACGTGTCCATAGCTAGTCGAACTTTAAGTTGAGCTTGGAAATTTCGAACAGGATCCAAAATAACCAAATATTACAGCTTTAATTAAAGACTCGTTCTATAACACCAATAGTTTAAGACAAAAGGCGAAGATTTTCTTAGATTGATTTTAATGTATATCTTTTAGAAAATAATAGGTACGAATTTATACATTTAAAAAATGAAAAAGAATAAAATTATTTTTTTGAAAAAGTTATATATTTTTTAAAAACTTTAAATAATTTTTGAAAAAAGATCAGTAGATACTCATAAAGTAGGTAACTATTTAAACAAATAATTTTAATAACGTCACTAGTAGGTGTATTTTAAACAGCTAAGTGGTAACAGTTAGTTAAAAATCATTTCGCTTCAACCAACCATTACCTTATACATGTTATAATTGAAGCGAAACAACATGCAGTTTTTCAGCTAAATTGCATTATTCACGTATATTAACAGATCCTTTTCTTGCTAATATAAAAAGAACTTTGTATTTTTTAAATGCTACAACCGTAATCTAAGGCCGTAAAATATTGCTAAAAATATTTTTTTTTTGTTCTATACCTCTTATCTCAACCATCACGTGTGACACTACCAGTATTTTATTAGTATTTTTATAATCCGTAAAACTATTTTCCTTTACACTTTCTGAGTGGTTTTGAAAAGAAAAATTAAAAAAAAAAATAATTTTCGAAACTAAATAAATTTGTTTCGAATGCTTATAGTAACCACTAATTGATATTTTGATTAGATTCTAAGCTAAACTAATTATCGCCCATTTCGTTCAAAACAGCAAACTCCGGTTTTATCTTTCTTTTTCTTAGGAAAAGTTATTAAATCTCTATGTTACAGCTACCTGTTAAATGATAAAAAAAACTTAAAATCATTTCGAGCCGCTATCAGTTTTTCACACACTAAATGTATAAATATGTTCATTTTCATTGATTTTTCTCAGATAAAAATGGTCGTCTAAACCAAACACAACTAAAACGGATCGAAAGTTAACTGAGTGAAATTTTGTGTTTACTATAATAAATAGTTTCGAAACAATTTAAAATGGAACCTTCTTCATTTATTATCTTTCAAATTTTGGTGGGTGGTGATGATTAAAATTTTTAATTTGTTCACAAAATAAAAATTGGTTTATTTGCAGATTTTACGAGTTTCGTGTGCTTTAGGATATGCAATTAATTTAGAATATTTTCAACCATCAGTAAATGCAAGAATTTTTTAATATTTTTTGGCTTATTGCAACAATTCTATAGGGGTTTAAATTTTTAGGAACCTGTTGATTTTGTTTCTTATACAAACAACTTTCCAAGTGCAACGGATGATAATTGCAACATAGAAGTTCGGGATAAAATTTTAGGAACACTTTTGGGAGGGTCGGTAGAACAAGCATTGTACCAAATGGAGTTAACTGATCCTGGAATATTGGAAAATTTAGCAGGTAATATACAATTGGGTTTTTAAAATGATTTAGTCTAGAAGGGATCGGTGCATGAATCCTGAAAATTCTTCCGAATAATTTTTTAAATGCCTTCAATTTTTATGGTAAATATTATCGAACTTGTTAAAACAATAACGTATAATTTTATTTCCAGACTGAACTATTTGTTTGTATTTTTCTTTTTAATACAAATACAAAAGGTCTTGTAAATTGTTTTGATAACATTAACACCTAGAAAGTTGTAAATAAAAGATAATTAGAAATTTTAATCGCTTAAAAATGGATAAAAAGTTTGATTTTCTATTCACAATTGCATTTTAACAACATAATAAACTTCGTATAGTAAAAAAAATTCAATACAAAGGATTGTTTTTTAATTGTTTACGATACTCGTAAAAATACTCATAAAAATGTATTTCACCCAGAGTTGCATCTATGGTTTCCGATATATTTTTTAATGTTGAGTACGAAACCGAGATCAGTTTTCCTCTGGTCACCTTTAGTTTCCAGAAAATTGCTGAAAAACTTTCAGACACTTGAAGAAAACGATACATCGCTAGTAATTCAGATGCAATAGATTGTTTGCGGTGTATTTTAGACACTAAGCACAAATTATTGATCAGTTTTTCTATCTTATATAGTATTTGTTAATACTAGTTGACACCTGTCCGCTTCGCTGAGCGTACCTTAATTATTTGAGCAATAGAGATTTTTTCATATCAGAATATAAAAAATGTATCTGTTATTTTGAAAGAAAACGGTAGTAGTGGCCCTCAATAACCGTGAATTTTCAGAATACTAATAAATAAATGGTGAGACTTTAGAATTAAAGACAATAAAACGGTTAGATTTCATAGTTCATTAAAATTTGTTTAATAACTTTTTTAATAAATAGGACAAGAATGGCGAACCTTTTTTACTATCCGTGCCTCAAACTTGTAAAATATCTTTATGAAATAACTAATGTGCCACTAGTTTATACTAAGCACCATCCGACAAGATCACCCTAATGCCGCGTTCACACGGTTCAACTTGAGTTGAACGATAATTTTCAATCTTTTAGACCGTAGCGGGGTAAGCGACGCGAGAAATGAAGCACAAGCGAGTCGAATTGGAAGCAAATTGAGCAGAATTGAAAGAAAACTGACCGAGGTCGACTCGATCGACTTGAACGACAAAATGTTTTACTCAGTCAAACTTTTGTTGATCAAGTCGATCCCGGTAAGTTTTCTTCCAATTCTGCTCAATTTGCTTCCAATTCGACTCGCTTGTGCTTCACTTCTCGCGTCGCTTACCCCGCTATGATCTAAAAGATTGAAAATTATCGTTCAACTCAAGTTGAACCGTGTGAACGCGGCCTAATATTATAACCACAACAAAAGCGCGGTGGTAAGTATTAAAAAAATAATTAAAATTAGAGAATTCTTTTACTTTGGCAGCGTTAAAATTTTACCACATGGTAATTACCTGTGTAAGGGTATACGACACTTTTTTGTTTTAATGTTGGTACTTTAACTTATTGTGAATCGCCAATCATCATTTTAAACGAGAAATTTACGATATTTTTTGTGAAGCTAAAATTGTCACCTTACTTGACAAATCACACGTCTTACGGAATAGGTCCGATTCGAAGCACACGAGTAATACATTAACGGGATTGTTCAAACATGTATTTAGCTTCTTGTTAAGGGTTCTTTTATTCGATTGAAATATACAGCACGTTTAATAAACCAAAATGCTAGGCCATTTATTTTAAGTCGTTGTAAAACAATTTATCATAAAAATGTCTTTAGTTCTATTATACGTTTCAAATCGCTCGTATCAATTTTACTTGAATCAATTGAATAAATAAATGCGTGTTTGTTTTTTCTTTTTTGTTATGAGCGGTGGGGGTAGAGGAATCTTCCAAAAGCCACTCGAGAGGGTCGGATTGTCGGATTTGCACGCGGCGCCTACCGACTAAAACCCTTATCTTTCCGGTAAGTAAAGAAGAGGTGGACACCTAGAGCCATGTATCGATAAATATCGCATCAATATTTTTAAACAATATCGATTTATGCAGAATAAAAAATATCGATGTTTTTGTTTCAAGGTGCGATTACCCAAAAAAATATCAAATTATTCGAACGTTAAAAAATATGAACACACATTTAGCTCACGCGTTCTGGTCTACCCTTACACGTTTACTTACTTGTATATCTAATTAATTTTTTAATTTATACTTAGAAAGGGTAAAATATAACGACAGTAAGTGGAATACATAATTAGTATAAAATATTATGAAGATCTTGAAAAAATATCGAATTTGATACTCGAAAATAAATATTGACTATCGGATACTTCAAGATAAAAAAATCGGTATTTTGTGCCCTTCCCTATAGGCTCTTGTGATACTAACACTGAAAAGCGAAGCTCTGGAAGTTTGGATTCCTCTAAAATTTGATAATTCCTGATGAATTGACAGTGATCGACAATGGGAGATTGAATTTCATTGTACACTGGAACTTTCTCGAATGTTCCAGTCATGTTACAATTGAAAAATATTTTTATAATATACAATTAATTTCAATGGATTTTTCAGCCACGGAATTTTCTACTTTTTGAATCTGAAGATTCTGATTTATCGAAGCTTAATCATTTTTTTTAACTTTTAAAATATCAGTTTAAACAAAAATGATACAAAATCTTTGATATTTGTGTAAAAATGAAGAATATGAAAAATTTATATTTAATCTTAAAGAGACATTATTCCAAAATTGTTAAAACAATTTAATTTTCAACAATATCAGGCGAAGATACTCCGTGATAAACTAAAATTTCATAGAAATTTTTATCATATATTGAAGGAATTCTAAAAAATTTCTATTGGAATAGTTTTCAGAAATTATACCTTACTTTCACCTAGACCATATATTATCTAACGAAAGCTGCTTAAATTTTAGATGATGATTCTGAACAACATTTAAAACACGCTCAAGAACCAAATACCAATTTTGGATGTGATGAAGAACCGGATGCCAACCAAAACAGAAGATTCTTATTCACGCCAACAATACAAAACACTGTGATAAACAACAACAATAATGAAAACACTATAAGTGCATCCAATCAAATGAATCAAAACCAACCACCGGCTGTTCCGGAAAACGCAAACCTTCCATATGTTCCCTATCCCGTAGTTGTCAATCCAAACTTTCCACTTCTTACTTATGTACTGTCCGGATTGCTCAAAGGTTCAGCTAAAGTCGAACACAAAGGACACAAACCAACGAAGATCTGTTTCGAATTATAAAACATTTTATTAAACAAAAAATTCATACAAAAACGTTATTATTTACACTAACTGAACATCTAATGTTTCATATAATAAATACTAAGTCCAATTAATGTAATTTATGTAAATTATACTTTAAAAAATAAACTTTTAAGATTCTTTTTTTATTTTGATAATAACAATAATATATTGATTCTTAACAATAAAAGTACATAACATTAAGCAAATACTTAAACATCGCGTAGGAACTTGTCTATTTCATTAAAAAATTTCATATCAAAACAAAAAATATTCTCCAAAAATAATGGAATGTCTATTAAAAGAATTAATTCTAAGCTACCATTGTTTTCATCATATCCTAAAAAAGGGTCCCTGAAAAATAAATTTAATTAACTTTTATCGAATTTAAAAACAAAATATTCATGCAATCTACATTACAAAGAAGTTAGTAAACCCTAAATGACAGAAATCATTCGGGTTTTCGGGTATCATTGTGTCATTAAATAACGAGTCGGTAGGTTTATCAATAATTTAATAAACTTGAAAATTGATTTTTGAGGATCCAGAGAAACTCACAAACATCTATGTGCAAGAATAACTCATCAAAAGTAAACATTAGTGAACTAGATGCTTTTGGAAGTTTTCAAAAAAGTATAAGAATGTTCTAGAGTATAAAAAAATATTTTAAGTTTTGCTGACACTTCCGGTTATACCGGAAGTCGAAACTAAAATCGTTGTTTCAAATGGCATTTTCAGATTTTTATTATTTCACGTTCTCCGGAAACTTCTAATGGCCGGTCACGCTGGGACACCCTGTATATTAACATTTAACAAGAGTAAACAAAATACTTACTTGGAATTAAAAATATCTTTGTTTAGTTTATACACTTTCGAAGTGTAATTTCGTGGATTCGCACTGAATAAGCACTTCACTTGTGCGACAGCTTGGTAGTGCGTAAATTTCAATAAAAGTTCTAACGTCGACATCAAATACATATTTTGATATTTGAACAGTCTAATTCTTTTTCCAATGAAATCTAATAACAAATAAATATCGTACTAACAAATTGCTTGTTTAAAATTGAAAAATATCAATCCAGTTTAGCTGCTTATAATACCAAGATGCGCTACGGTTTCCCTTTTTTTTTTTTTTTTTTTTAGGAAATTAATTACATCTGGAGGAATCTAATTACAACCTCATTTTTTGATTTCATTTTTTTTTCAAAGCTCGGCAGATAGCATTAGCGGCTCATCATTTAAGCTAGCGCTGATGTAAAAAAAAAATAGCTTTTATTTTTTTTCAAATTATGAAAAAATTCATGAGTGTAAAGGTGTATAAAAGATATTTTCTAAGAAAAGTTTGGTGAGTGACACTTTTAAATAAAATGAATAAAAAAATATATTTTTGTTTAATTTTTCCTCTGGAAAATCGGCTTTTCTTCTGAGATTTATTATGATAGTGTCATAACATCTCTTTTAATGCTAGAAATTGAAAAAAAAATCACCATTCATTAATATTTAATTTTACTATTGAAAAAAAAAACTCTAAAAATGAAGTATTTTTGAAAATCTCGAAAACCGTTTAAGATATGGCACTAAAAATTTCGGTGAATTATTTTTGCTTGATGTCAAATCGATTCCTCAACTGCAAATCGAAAAAGCAATGGGGGCAGATATATCATATAAACACGGCTATACTGCCCTTTAAAGAAAAAAAGAAAAAGGATAATTCATAAAACTTATAAACGAACAGTTAGACAAGTACCAGGATTGAAAATGTGAATTACAACAGCTAAATTGGATAATTATTCCCAATCAATACCTTTTTCAAAAACAGCCCACTCAGAAGGCACCCGCTGTGGTTTATCCTCAATCTTCAGCTTCTCAATTAATTTTGGCCTTTCTTGAATCAATTTCGAAGTTTGCACTTTGAGCTCGTCAATCTTTTTCTGAGCATTACAAGCCATAGCCATCGAATCGTTTTCATCGTTCGATGAAAATGACGATTTCAAAAGATGTGCTATCATTAATTCAATTGATTTATTCATCGCAAACTGTGGCTCTAACATGTTTTGCGGCAAAGGAACATTCGATGGTTTAAACGGTGTTAACGCCGAGTTTTCATTCATATTTGCTTGTGGCATCATATTGTTGAATGGAACAAGATCATTAGTTTCGCGTTTTTCAAACTGTACATTTGGCGAAAATTGTGCGTTTTGTGGCTCTGTCGTGCATAACGGTTGAGATTTGAAATTCGAGTTTAAATTAATATTAAAATTAAAACTACAGTTCATTGGATTGTAAATCGGATTAAGAGTAGGAACGGATTCGCGAGGGATTTCTGAATTTTGAGCGAAAATATTCGTGTGTGTCATTGTTGCATTTAAATTATGCATTGGTTTCGGTGGAAATCCCGGCGGTGGTCTCAAACCAGGTCTAGTTGGAAACAGATTTTGCAAGTTATTCTGGTTGTTTCCCTCGTTAGAGAAATAGTTTTTTTCGGTCGCATCAACAAACTTTGTTTCTGGATTAAAAACATTTGAAGGAAATTCTAAGTTTTTTCGAGAGGCTTTTTCGTCATCATTGGATAATTTTTCATAAGCTTCTGATTGATACCTAGATGAAAGCATTTCAAAATCTTTTACATTTGCACATGTGTCTAAAACGGGTCTAGTTGGGAATACATTTTGGAAATTATTCTGATTATTTATTTCATTCGAGGCATAATTGGGTTCGATCGAATCGACAAATGTTGTTTGTTGATTAGAAATATTGAAAGTTTTTTCTGAATTTTTTCGAGAATCTATTTCATTAGCAATGGATAATTTTTCAAAACCTTCTGCTCGTTTTTTACTTGATAGCATTTCCAAATCCGTTACATCTGTACACATGTCGACCATTTTTACTTCTTTTTGTACTAAATATAGAGACGATGTTGAATCACAAGGTTTCATTCGATTTTTTTGCAATTCTTGCATATTTAATTTGTAAATATGTTCCATTCGAATTCCATTTTGTGCCAAACTATCGATTTCATTCACGCTCAATACTCGGGCCCATTCAATGTCTCGATGTAATGGAAATAAGTAACAAAGCACGTGATTGTCTGTGGTTAAGGAACAAATTTCGTTTATCTGAAATTCAACAAAACAATTCAAGTAAATACCGATTCGGTGGAAATATTATTAGTCGGAGGAGCTAGTGACGAACGTTTCATGAAGTGATTTATGCATGTTTCAATTTTGTGTAGTAGTATCTACTGAATAGATGAGCTGGTAGTCTTGAACCTGCCTGATCCATCTGGGGACACCAGGTGCAACGCATAAAAGAAATGTTCGAAAACTTTAATCGTTTATATCTCAAAAACGGTGGGCTTAAAAAATAAATAAGTATTCCTAATAAAATTTATAAGGTAAATACAATTTGCAGAAAGTTTGCCTTTTTATATTTTTCTGATAGCGCCTGAGATATACGCCATCTAAAGTTAGATAGCGTAGTCAAAAATTCTCTTCCTTCCAATATTCTTTAGATAATTTATTTATTTTGCTTTTTGACTAATGCCTAACTTTTTAGGGCATATCATTGATGGCGTATATCTCAGAAACTATCAAAAAAATAGAAAAAAATTTATAGAGGCAAACTTACTGTTTTGATTAAGGGGGTATTCTAGTCTAGAGGCCCGAATTTCGAGCGTTTTCTGGCAATTGATAAAACAAAAGCATTTGATATTTTTAGTATCCATTTTTTTATCATTTGTTTATTTATATTCAGAGAGTACACGAAATTAATTTCAAAAACATTTTTTTTTCATTCAGTTATTTGTCTTTGAAGTAGAGGAGGGAAAAAAAGATGTGTCCTCGTCACCATGATTTCTACCCTTGTGGTCATTTGAACAATAAAACAATGATGGATTTTTGATAAGTACGATTGTCGTTATCGCATGAACCCCCAAAACTAAAAAAAAAAAATCATAAAATGGCGGCTACTCAAAAATAAAGGTCGATTTTTTCACTAATTTTTTAACTTTGTCGAATTTTTAAAAAAAATGACAAATTTCAAATTTTCATTTTTTGTTGGTTCATGCAATAGAGAGATATTTAAAAAGTATACGTGCCTGATTAGAACTTGAAATATTATGGCGACCGCATCGAAAAAAGTAGTTTCGAGAAAAACACGTTTAAAGTTTCAGGTAAAGTTACATCCAGTGACCATACAATGGTAGTTACTACTTACATTTTTTAATTAGCGATTCCTGGTCCAAAAAAAAATTTAAATTTTGAAAAATCCTCTTAAGGGCATATTCTTAAATGTTTAATCTTTCGAGAATATGAAAGAAAAGAAAAATCGTTTTTTTCAAATTTCTAGACTAGAATACTCCCTTAATATAAGCGATACAAATTTTGAAACATATTTTTTGCGTCTTTCTTTTATGCGTAGTACATGATGGTGTCCCCAAATGCATCAGGCTAACTCATTATTACCTGTTTTTCTACCCAGTAGATACTAATAAGGTAAGGCAGTCCTAACACGGCAATATCACTCTTATGTTCAATATTAAAACGCTGCTTGATAATCGAATACTTCCCAAATTCCTGGAAAAGGGCCCATATTGTGGTCATCCCCAAACCATCAAAGCCCAATCAAAAACTGACTAGTTGCAGACCAATACGTCTTTTATATACTCTATCTAAACGAGTGGAAAAAATCATTAAATCACGCCTGGAAAATTGTTATGTGATATTCACGCTGAAGAGGTTTGATTTGTAACAAGTAAACCAAGTACGAGGACAGCGAAATCCCATGATGCTCCAGAAACAAACCCGTTTAATACCTCGGAGTGTACCTTGACTACACGCTGGGCTGGACTGACCACATTATATCAAAACCGAAAGAAGTAAATATCCGCTTACAATGAAACTCTACTCACTTATAAATAAAAAATCAAACCTCCGCAAAGAGTGCTCCATCATAATTATCAAAGGTATATTAAAGTTGGGTAATATCAACACATCTGAAGGTTACTTTAAGAGGTTGCAGCCCTTTCAGAATAAGGTTTTATGAATTATCTGCAAGGCACCATGGTATGTTCGAAACTCTCAAATCTACAGGGAACTCGGTATAACAGGGCTTAAAAATCACACAAGGGCATTAACACAGAGTTTCTATGAAAATATTCCCCTCTGTCCGAGCGCCATAGAACTAAAACTGGACCAATTTAGATCTCAGAGATGGTTAAAAAGAAGACTCCCACAAGAAACTTTCTAACCTAGCTCTGCTAAAAAATAGGACGCTAGAGGATACAATATATAAAACCTCCAGTCAAATTTACCTATTAGCTACACTATGCATAGCGCCACTTAGGCCGCTGATCTAGCGCAAAACACAAAACAAATAGAAAAAAAAAATTCAACGTACATAAAACATAATTACTAATGGGTTAATTTTCATAAATACGTATAATATCAGTAGGTGTAAATCAGCGATCGGGGAATCGGGGTAAATTACCCCAAATGGGTTAAAAATTATATTTTTGGGGGTAATAATGAATTTTTGTCATGGCTATTTTATAAACGTGTTAGTTTGGCCGAAGATTGTATTCAAATTGTTGTTAAGGTTATTGTAGGAAACATGAAGCAAGATCATTTCTCCAAAATCTGAACGGGGAAGTTTTCAATTAGTTTTTGTGCGTATGAGAATTTTATTTTGTTACTACTTTCATGCAACTTGTTTTTTTCCGTGCAAATGAATTCAATATAATATAATGTATAAGTAATTTAAATTTACATTGATTGTACCCTTTTCAAAATGAAGGGGTAATTTCGACTTACACAAACATATTTTGGGTAATGGTAAAAAAAGTTCCCCGAACACTGGTATAAATTAGTGCGGTTTCTATTTACGTTTCAAATAAAAATAATATTCAATATCACGTCTATATTATTATCTATAGTTGAAACTCGAGACAAAAGTTTCCTATACCTTACTCCTCATTACTCACAAGACTTTAATATGTATTGTCTACCGTTCTGTCTAAAACATATTCACCAATTTTCAGACTCGCTGATGGAATATTTGAAAGACTATAAGGGTAGGGGATTACCAACACTCTCTTTACATCGTTCACATTCATATTTTCAGTATCAAAACTATGTTTTTTTTTTTTAAATTATGAATATCGGAATAATTTTTTCTTTAACTGGAAGTCCAACGTTTCTTTATGAGTTTTGAGAATGATGTAACTGGCCATCATTTTATTTAAGTAAGTTATATTTAAAAAAACAATCTTCAAAAATCAAAAAGGATTGTCAAGGTATTCGATCTAAAAAATAACTAGGTTATACTTAAATATTTTAAAAAAAAAATAAAAAAAACTCTTGAAGTAAACTTTATTCTATTAATTATTAAAAACAGTACAATAAAAACAGCAATTATATTCTAAGATATATACAAAAAATTCATCCAAAAAATATGAGAATTTAATTACTCCTAACTATTTTTTTTCTCGCAATACTCTTGTACAATCCAAATATTGATTTAATCTTATCGTTTGCCTTTTCAGATTCATTTGGTAACTTTTGATGTGAAAAAAGGAAATTAATTAGTAAATGCCATTTTGAATCTATTGAAAATAGTTACCTTGACTTGTATAGTTTCCTGTGTAGCGAATTTTTCAGACACCATCAAGTCATTTACGTGAATATCTTCATCTGACGATGTATCGGTTAAAACCAGATCAATAGTATGATTCTAAAAATACAAATACCTTAAACTAGAATATGTTTCGGTACGTTCGATCGTCTCGATTTTGAAATAAAATTTATAAGGTTTTTATATGGATTTTAATTGAATTCAAGTACATATTTTATTATAAGATTAAAATTGAAGAACACGAATAGTTCAATTTTTAATTCGATATCTATTGGAATTTGAGTCTAAGCAAAAATTGGTAAGGAAACATTTGACAAAGTTGTCTGTATAGTGATATAGAGATATACTAACTTCTTTCTAAATCTCTATGATTTAAATTTTTTCAGTTTAAATCCTGGTCTTAGTTCAAATTCGAGACGTTCAAACCAATTTACTATATATTAAAATATTTTTTCGTTTCTTACACATTCATCTAGTTTTTGATTTTGATTGATCAATGCCATCAAATTCTTGTCCGCCACAAATTGCAAAAAAAACCGTGTGGCCTGTCGAGACCACAAATTATCTGTGGAATTGGGCCGAATTCCAGATAAACGGCCACGAATTCCTTGTCTTGGTAACGTTGCAAAATCCATATGAAGAAAATAAAACTCTGCTTCACTTTTATTATACATTTGTACTGAACCGTAATCAAAAAAATAAACCTAAAAATTAAACATTTAAGTTACGAAGAACAGTAATTAATGTAACATCGAAAACGTTACTGATATAAAGAGTTCCTCAGTTTTAACAATCATTGCTCGAGTCCATTCAAACTCATACTTTGCAACGCAATACATTCCGACCAACATTAGATGTTGTGGTATTTGGAAGTTTTCATCAGCCTCTGAGTAGTAAATTCTGAAAGAATATTTTTTTCGTATTAAATATTCACCTTTGCCTAAATGATAAAATGATAAAAAATGGATAGTAAAAAAATCAAATGTTTTTTAATCAATTGTCAAAAACGCTCGAAATTCGGGCCTCTAGACTAGAATACTCCCTTAAAACAGCAGTTCCAAAATTTATTTTACTTCAACTTAAATAATTTTCTAATCAAATTAACATCAAATCAAACATTTCAAGAAATTAACGAAAAAAAAAATATTAATTATATAAATTAAAGATCAAACTTAATCAGCTTGAGTCCATAGACTTTGAACCCACTCATTTAAACACATAGATTAAAATAGATTTTGAATTGTGACGTCACGAAATTTAGGACCCCTCCCACGCCCTTGTTTCACAATGACACACTTCGCCGACCCCTTCCCTCCCCTTTAACGTGTGACGTAATTTATGGATGAGCCTTTATTTCTTTAACACAGAGATAACCCCTTCTTCCTCTTGCCTTAACCATCCATAATTATATAATATACTATGAACATAAATATTAAATCCGTCCAAAAAACTTACTGCATATCTCCCATTTGTTCATCCAACGCAGCTGAGCATTCTTCCGAATACAGTTGAAACCAAAATTTACTTGGATCGTATATTTCTGTTATTCTAATAACAAAATAATCATCTAAAGGGCCTAAGAGTGTTTGTACTGGTATTTTATCACCGAATTTCATCACATTTTCCGGATAGTCGTAACTTTCATTCCCTACAATCTAAAAATACAATTTGAAGTTATTAATTAACAAGTAATAAATTTAGAGTAGATTACATTGACATCATCTGGTAAGGCATTCGGTTTTGAACTAGTTATCTTGTCGAAATCCATAAAATTATCCGTCTCCAGAAGTGGAGTCGGTAAAGGATAACGAGCATCAAACACTTTCCAATCCGAATCGGAAAGTCTAACGCATTTAAACACATCGGTATAGGTTGAACAGAAATGCGCCACATTTGTATAGCCCATGGCTTGGATGTTTAATTCCGTGTTGAAGTTTTGAAAGTAAATATATGGCAAATCTGAACACCAAAGTCCGTTCGGCTGCGATGAAATTAGTTCAACTAAACGTTGTCTTAAAATTGTGCACCGGGACTTGTCCGATGATGAGCTTTCAATTGCATTGAACGATTCGTTGTATAATTTTACACAATTTTTTTTTGATGATTCCGATGCAATGTTTTCTAGTGAATCTCTTCGAAAATCGTTGAATTCGCTTCTGTTAGTATGAAACTTGCCATCGAAATGTTGTACAGAAGGTTGGGCATCAGCATTTCGTTTTAGACGGGAGTTGTATTCATAGTCATCGTCTTCAGCAACTGTTTCATAACTTGATTCGCATGTGCCGTCAATATGTTTAGTCAGTTTTTTCCTTTGATTATGTCGTACGATTCCCCTGGGTCTAGGCAGAACTCTTCTGGATAATCTAGAACAATTATTGCCAGTTGATACGCGTTTGATACATTATGAACATTTTATCCATTTTTACCTTCCTTTGAGTGGTGCTTTCTTTTGTTTGTGGACCATTTCTTCTAAATGTAAAGTTTCTTGGGTCACAATTGGAATAATTAATGTCATACTACCAGATTCTATTACCTATATATATTAAGATTAAATATTACTGAAATAACAATAACGAATGAAGGAGTCCCTCGCAGAACGCCGTAATTGTACAACACGATTTCGATATAACACGGTACACAATTTTAAATAAAAAAAGTGGTTGCGTGTACTTATGTACGCGTGTGAGAAGTTATACTTCTTTGGCATCATTAAAAATTAGTTTTTATTAATTGCATTCAAATAATAAATTTTAAAATTGTTAATTAATATTTAATAATAATAATAATAATATATATATTTAAAGATATAATTATTAAAAATAAAATTAAGAGAATAATATTTTAATTTATATCAATAAATAATATCTACAAGAAAGCTGCCAGACGTTTATAAAATTTGTCAGGATCATTTTTCTGGTTAACAATTCATGCATGTCATGAAAACGAAGCATAATAGAAATTGCGAAATAAAGTAAGTAGCTACTTTTCAAAGTAAAAGTCTTAATCTTATTTTTACTAAATTATTATTCTAAGATGGTTGAATCATTTCAGAATCCCAGATTTCGTGATAACTAAGAATATGCATGGAATGCAGACGTCATTTTCATCACAGCTACTGCAAAATTCGAGAAAAGTAATAACTTATTTTTTAATAATATATATCATTTGTATACATATATAATTATTTTTAATTTAAATAGTAAAATAAATAAATAAGCAAATAAATAAAACAAAAATTCAAAATACGCGCGCCAAGAAACAGAGTAGTTTTGAGGCCAACTTCATTTTGTTAATTTTTTTCTCAAGATGGCCGCCCATCTAAAAATTTCACTCTCTCATTTTTTCATAACGCGCCTAAAGAAGTATAACTTCAAAAAAAGTCTTCTAAAATCGAATATGAAGCTATATATGACTTGTTTTAACTTGCTTTGATTTAAATATTTTGGCATGTAAATAGCCAAAAAATGGAAAAGAAGTTTATAATCATAGTCTCCTATAGTCCAATATCTCCTTTTGAAGGTTCATAAGTGCATTTAAGATATGTAAAAAATGGCCTAAAATATGACTAATTAGTCCTATTCCGTCAGACGGGTCACTTGTCAAGTGAAATGGCCATTCAAATTCGTATTCTGTAAACGGTCGCGTCATGACAAATGTCGTGTTGCTACAAAGTGGCCGTGAAAAATGGAGATATTTTTAGAAAATTACGCTTTTAAATAAGAAAAATATTTTATCATTACATAATATAGGCATGTAATGTTTATAAAAGAATTTTTTTAAGATCTTCAAGACGAAAAAAAACACAATTTCTCGAGAAAAATCTACGTATTCGAAATTTCAACTTTTAAACTTTTAATTAATTTTTACAGTATTCAATAAAAAATTGTTTGCTGTTTTAAAAATATAATTGTAAATTGATCATTTTTTTATGAAGGCCGATGCCAATTAAATTTTTAGAAAATTAAAAAAGCAAAAAACAAATCATTAAAGTTTTTAACTAAATATAAATTTAATTTGCATGGTTTCATTCAATTATAAAAGTTAATTTCAATCTACAGAATAAAAAATTAAATTAATAATTTTATGTAATCCGCGACACAAAAATAGAAAATAAAAATGTCGGCCGTTTATGTTCACTTCCCGAGAAATCATTGACTTCACACATGAACTCATAAGACCTTTGCAAAGGAGACAATTCGTTAATTGGATGATGGAAAAAAAGTGAACGAAATTTTTAAAAACATCATTATTACCGTTAAAACTCATTTTCATTTGGATGGGTTTGTTAAAAACAAAATTAATAACAATGAAATATTTTATAATTATAAAATAGAGGGGCGTAACTATAGGATGACCCTGACCCGAGAGGCCACAAACTCAGGAGTAACCTTTAAATGTTAAGGGGGTATTCTAGTCTAGAAATTTGAAAAAATCGAATTTTTTTTTCATTATTCGATAGTTTAATATGTTCAAAAATATCTCCATAAAAGAATTTTTCAAAATTAAAATTTTTTCCGAAGTTATAGCCGTTTTAATGTCGTGGCCACTAGACCGGTTGAGACTTAACGTAACGTAAAACTTTAAACGCGTTTTTCTCGAAACTACTTTTTTCGATGCGGTAGCCATAATATCTCAAGTTCTAATCAAGCGATTTACTTGAAATTTGGCTTTAAATTTCTCTCTATCGCATGAATCAACAAAAAATGAAAATTTTAGATTTGTAATATTTTAAAAAAATTCGACAAAGTTTAAAATGAGTGAAAAAAACGACCTTTATTTTTGAGTAGCCGCCATTTTATGAAAAAAAAATTTTCAGTTTTGGAGGTTCATGCGATAGCGACATTCGTACTTATCAAGAATCCATCATTGTTTTATTTTTCAAATGACCACAAGGGTAGAAATCAAGGCGACGAGGACAAGGCCTTTCCCCCCCCCTCTACTTTAAGGACGCATAAATCAATGAAAAAACAATTTTTTTTTAAATTAATTTAGTGTACTCTCTGAATATAAATAAACAAATGAAAAAAAAATGGATACTAAAAATATCAAATGGTTTTTTTTATCAATTGCCAAAAAACGCTCGAAATTCAGGCCTCTAGATTAAAATACCCCCCCCCCCCCTGAGTAAAACACGAACTTTGAACTATTAACGAAAAACTCAAAAACATTTGCAACCCTAGCTGTAGAAACAAAAATTTTATATTGTTTTGTCGGCCACTCGCTCTCGGCTCTACTACAATAAGAAACAAATTTTCTTCTGACAACTGAATTTCATTTACGCCAACAAAATGATTTGATAGCCCATTGCCAATCAAATATTTAATATTTAGATTAAATTGTCCGAAAAGAATTTTTATCTCAGTGTAGTGTTACGCGCCGATGCTATTGCCCTTTGAAAAATGCCGCTAAATGCTGCACCGTACCTAACGGTGATATTGTTTTTAATTCATTTGACAATTGGCTTTCAAGATGATTAAGTTTGATCATTAATTAATATAATTTATCGTTATTTTTTTGTTTATTTTTGAAATGTTTGTTTTGTTGTTAATTTTATTAAAAAATCATTTAAATTGAAATAAAACAAATTTTAAAACTGCTGTTTTCATTCAATAATTATTTTGCTACCACAGTGCAACAGTGAGGCAAGTTCAAAAATACTAATTTTAGGATATACCACTTTTAAAAACACCAAAAACAGAAGAACTGAGTGCAACATTAGGTTTTCTCTGAATTAAACAGCTTCATGCGTCCAAAGGATATATCTCACTGTTTGATTTGATTGATTTTACCGTGTTTTAGGATTAATTAATTTAAATATAGCTCCATATTAAAAAAACTAATCTTTCAGATAATATACTAGACATATTAAGCTTCGGAATAATAGAATTTATCTTGACAAATCTAGAAATGGGTACTCTTTTTAAAGATGGAGCATAAAAGTTACTTTATGCATTATCTCAAAACTAGACTTTTTGAGATATCTCACTGTTGCTCTGAGGTAGCAATTTGTAGATGTAAAATTGTAAAATATGTGACGTCACACTTAGGGTACGAACAGAACAAGAGGGTCGCGGTCGATGTCGACATCCATTTAAATCAAACACATTGAAGTGAACGGAAGAGGACAGAACAGGTAAGTCGCGGTGGCGGTTTAGAGCGATGCCATCCAGCAGGTTTACATCGATGCTTTTGAAAATCGAATGAGTTTGATTTACATGGATGCCTACTGCGCGGTCTACAAGAATGCTTTCCTGTGATTGGTGCATTCAAAGCCCAATTGTTTCAATTTATTGTTATTGATTATGTCTTTGATTAGTAAGTTCGTTTTTCAAGTACTACATGAAGGACGATCTGATTGCATTTGTGCAGCTGAGTCCCGCATTGAGGAACAAGACCCATAGACAACATCACAACCGGCATCGTCTAACTACTTCACTTGACAGTAGGCCTAGCTCGACATTGAGCATCGCAGGCAACCTCCTCCTTGTTATGTGCTGTCGACATCGACCGCGCATTAACTAGTAACAGCAATCGCGACCGCCACCTATTTGTTCTGTTCGTACCCTAAGGAGGGGGGGGTCTCACAAGTGTGACCAGCTGTGACAAGGATGGGGGAGGGGGTCTAAAAATCATGAAATTCGTGTGACGTAATTTATGGATGGCCCGTAATGGTTAAATTTCATTTACATTGATTTACTTGTCAGTAGACCGACTTGAACAAAAACAAAGTTTCAACGATATATGGTGGAAAACTTCAAATATCTGTGAATGTTTGAAGACTTTTTTTTGTTGGTATATGGGTCAAATAATATCAGTATTCTTCAAGGGGTGCTCACTCTGAATTCGACTTCACTGGGATGATCGGGTTTTTACTCGGATATTATGATCTTTCTGACAAGTGACAGAAGCGGCCATTATCTGTCGTTGATTCTTGTTGTTCTTATCGTTCTTATTGCGTCTCATAGTTTGAAATTTATTTATGAACATAATAAACATTAATTTGATTTTTCTTTGATATTTTACTTTAATTGAGTAGTGAAGATTTCTTCTAGAATCTATACTTTATTAAGCTATATATTTTGAATACCCGCTTTTGCTGATCATCCTAGTGACGTCATTTTCAGAGATCAAATAAACGTCGTCTAGCTAAATGAGCATATAGTTTAAGAGCTAGCGACGTTTTCGAGAGAGAATTTTAGGTCGGCCAGTTTTTATATATGTTATCTCTCGCACTATCCCGGACATCATACGGGCTGTCTAGCTGTCGGGAGGGGTTGCGTTTATTAGTGCGCGTCGCACCTATGATAGGTAAAATATTGAAACTTTCAGAAAAAAGAAAAAGTTTCAGATGAAATTTGTAGGAAATAACATTTTACATAAAAAATGTCCAGTGACTAATTTTCGTAAAGTAGCTAGTTTGTCCGATACAAGCTTGAAAAGACTGGCTCGACGTGACGTCATTTGAGTGGCCGACCGTTCAGAGATACAGCCGTTGTGCCGACATATATACAATGAGTTTTACAAGCTTGTAGCGGGCAAACTAGCCACTCTCACGAAAATTAGTCACTGGACATTTTTTATGTAAAATGTTATTTTCTACAAATTTCATCTGAAACTTTTTCTTTTTTTCTTCAAATTTAAATATTTTACCTGTCATAAGTGCGATGCCCACTAATAAACGCAACCCCTCCCGACAGCCAGACAGCCCGTATGATGTCTGGAATAGTGCGAGAGATAACATGTATAAAAACTGGCCTACCTAAAGTTCTTTTTTCGACGTCGCTAGCTCTCGTACTAATACCTTATAGTGGGTTCACAATACAAAGTCAACGCAATTGAACTCAAAGTTACAAAGTTGAACTACATGAAAATAGTACTTTTTATTCACAATGCAAAGTCGGCAACACAACGCAACTGAACTCTAAACTAAAGTGCTGCCCAACTTTCAACTTTTCCTATTATAAAAGCTGAGAAATGTCAAAATAATAAAAAAAAATTGTTAAAGTGAAATTTCAAAGTAAATTTTGCAATCATTCGAATTACTATAAATACATTTGTTATTTAAAAATTTAAACTTTTCTCAGATGGAGCTGATTTGACACACGCTGTATATAAAATAATAAACAAAAATGTTGTTACGCTGTAAATAAAACAACTGCATTGTGAATTGAAAACGTTTAAAACCGTCGTGACAACTTGCTTTGGCTTTGAGTTCAGTTGCGTTGATATCATTGTGAATCCAGTGTTATGTATTTAATAACCTTGCCTATTCTTTAGCATAGGCAACCCGCTGAGAGAAACCTATAATATCAAACGTTTGTACAACAGTATATACTGGTATATAAGATACAAGGCAGAAAGTACAAGGTAATACGATGTAGCACATTACGAATTAAACCGCGATATACGAGGGACGCCTGTATTTAAAATACGATACATACTTTAACTGTATCTGAAAGACTTTTCAAAAAAGAGATAAGGTTTGGAAACCCATAGTATCTATAAGGAATATTAGTTCCGATCATTTCTAAGAAATCTCTGGAAATTTCGCGAAGCGTCATTCCTTTTGGGGCCGATAAAACTAAACCCCGAATAATTGCTTTTAATTCATCTTCGTTTTTGATATCCATGGTGTAATTTAGTCTAAAACATGAAGTATCAACATATAATATGATGTCAATAATAAATTCGTAAATAATTCATCATATTACCCGGCTCAACAGTTTAGAGGTTATCTTTGCTTCAGGCACTTTCTTTTATATGTGACTGCAATAAAGCCATTGCAATCAATAAATATCACTTGTCACAACTTTCTTTGTTCATAGAAATTGAATGAACAAATTTTTGTTTTACTTAAAAAGTTTGTATTAAGATAAATATAGCAAGTAAACTAGATTTTTTTAAAACAAAATATTTATAATCAAATTTCCGACAGATCCCACAAATTCTATACCAATTACCAATATAACTATCATAACCACAGAAATATAGAACATAAGTATAAAAAGGGAAAAAATTATATTTACAAATTTAATTTACAGAGGAAAACATTTAAAAAAATTGAAAGCAAAAATATATTAAAAATAACCGGAAAGAACTTAACGTAGAACAGTTTTAACAATATTCCAAAAACTTGCTCCTGCAGAATTCGTCATTGCTCCAAGTGTATGGTTAATTTGTAATTAAATGTTTAAACTCTTCATGTTTATAAGATCCAACGGCAGTTGATGACGTCATAATACAACAATGCATGTATAAATAGTTACAAATAATTAAATATGAAAAATATTACAAAAATTTGATCAATCATTTGCGTAATGAAAAGAACAGATAGAGAGCTTAAAAAAGACAAAAATTTCAATTAAAAATTATTTTGGGTTTTATAGCGATTTTAATTTATATTTTTTATTATATTTTTTAAGAATTTAATTATTAATTAACTATTAACTATACACCTGGAGAAATTGCGGATCCGGATAGAGCATTTAAGGAGCAATTAAAAAAAAACTTTAATCTCGCCAACTAAACTCTTTCTGGTTAAAAAATAAATGCAATAATAAAAGGGAATGTTGAAATGTAATTTAATTATTGTAACGGTTGTAACTTAAAAATGTATTTTGAATTTGCATTGACAGTAAAATATAAAAAATGCTAAAAGAGAATTAAAAAAAAGGTACATTATATTAATCTAATATCTCGCCGAACTGCATTAACTATTAAGTCTACGCTCAAATGATCCGGTCATTGAACACATCGATTAACTTCACTTTTTCAACTTTAACAAATTTTCATGTCAAAATACTTGGTTGACTCCTAACTTTATATATCCGAAATAAATTGTTCTAATAATAAGTAATAACAGCTCTAAATGACAATTTGCTCTTTAGCTTTTCCATAAGAGACAATGTATTTCAGAAGTCTATTTTATCAATTTACTCAACTTTTTGCATTACGGAGTTAATCGATGTGTGCACTTAGCGGCTCAAATATGAAATAATCAGTATGCAGTGGAAGGAGAAACACTCTCTATGCAGCTCATGCGCGTTAAGCCGTTTGCCCCACAAATATTGCTTCTAGAAAAATCCGGGACGCAAGGCGGAAATCTGAGACTTA
The DNA here is from genome assembly GCA_958496155.1 of Sisyra nigra. Lineage (NCBI taxonomy): Eukaryota > Metazoa > Arthropoda > Insecta > Neuroptera > Sisyridae > Sisyra > Sisyra nigra. Next base: position 63,030,657 of record OY292313.1, read on the forward strand.
TGGTCACCTTAATTAAAGGCCTGTAAGTGGCCTTTTCTATTCACAGGGTTGCATCGGTTGCATTACATCAAACATTGTTTAGGGCAAAGTTAGCATAATGTGTAAAAGCTTTTCTCGATACAAATATAATCTGTAATATACTGTACTTTATGATTATTTTATTGTCAACTTATAGTAAAGCGCTTTTATTATTCATTCTTTTATAACAATAAACAACATACAGAAAAAAATGTATTTGAAAGTATCAAGTAACAAAATAATATAAGTACGATAATGTACTTAATACTATAACGCGATTGGTTTCTGCAAATATGAAAAGGAAATTGCAATTGATTCGTCTAATTTGTTTATGCTTCGATCGATGAGATATAAATAGCGGTAGTTTTGTCATTAGATCACTTGAGCGCACAATGTGGCATTATATTAAGCAATGAGTGTTTCAAATACAGCGACCCCTCGAACTTTAGGGCATTCTAAATAGTTTCGCTTGCATTTTGTGGCACTAATAATAGACTAATTGTTTCCTTATTTCCATTTCTATTAAGAAATTCAAAACTAAACGGAAAAAAATAAAATGCTATTGTACAAGGCGATTGTAAGACCTATGCTGACTTATGCATCTTCCTGTTGGGAGTTTTACCAACAATACTACATATAAATAAATAGAAATTATAATAAAATGATAGGCCCACTCAAAAAAATGCACTTAAAAGTAAAAAAAAAAATAATTTCGTATCCTTATGTCTACCTGTATCTTTTGTGATTCAGTTAAACGCTCACTATTTCATCGCCTATTTTCATCCCAAGAGGGTGAATTTTTTTCTTCAAATTGAAATGTGAATAATTTAAAAGTACCTAGGTACCTACAATGTACCTACGTAATAGAAAAAAAAACAAAATCAGATTAGCCAGTAAAAAGTTATAATTTTATCCCCTATTTTTAACCCTTTATGAGTGGAGTTTTTTTTTTATAATAATGGAAATGAGATTAATTTAAAATTATATTCTACCAAAAAAGCTATCCAATAAATAAAAGTTTATATTTTATTCCTTATTTTCAACCCCTTACAGGTGAACTTTTTTCTTCAAATTAAAATGGGACCACGTGGGAAACACTAGCTTTCATTAAAAAAAAAAAAAGAATTATCAAAATTGATTCATCCAGAAAAAAATTCAGTCGAATTGAGAACCTCTTCCTTTTTTTGGAGCCAGTTAAAAATACAAATAATTCAAAATAAATTCTTTTTAAGATTTTCTCTAGACAAGAGTCGAAACACACTGATAGGGGAGCTGCATAGGGAAGCTGAGTTGCCAATAATAAAAAAATTTGCAAAAGCAATAGGTAGATAACCAAAAAATTTTTCATACAACGAAAATTTAAAAATAAGTAGATAATAGCTACATATACTAATGTTAACGAAGTTAATAGACGTAGGAGATCTCGACATATTCTGGAATCGTTATGCGTTATTTTATGATATATCTACTAGTTGATACCCGCTCATTTTGCTAAGAATTTCTAAATTAAACTAATTTATTAATAGAAATTTTCTACTCAATTATAATAATTCAGCCATTTTGACAGAAACAGATAAAAATTTATTTCAAAACCGTAATATAATATGTTAAACTATTTTTTCAATTAGAGATATTAGCTGTTCAGAACTTGTTAAATCGATCCCTGGTCGAAACTTGTATCACTCAAAACAAGTCCAGAGAACAAGTCAAGATCGATACACAAGAAATAAGAAAATAACATATTCAACGGCCATGTAGTCAGTCATATTCATTGAGTCATTAGAGTTTATTCAAGTGATCCACGATCTACAGTCAATTCTATATTCTACATTCAAACGCAACGGATTCGAGAGCTCTCAGCAGCATCATCCCAACATACATTTCTACAATCATCTTTATTCTTTGCTACACATTTCATTTTCATTACAATCGTTTCATTGAATTATTACAATAAATTCAGTTAATTATTTGTGACATTTTATTATCCTATTTACCAACACCTAAAATACAGTCCACTATTATCCATCCTCATCCATCCCCAAACATTAGCCATCCCATAAGTTCTATACACTTTTGAGAATAAGAGCCAGTTGCTTCCCTATAAGACTCGAGAGGCTATTATACCAAATATCATTAGAAAGCGCTCGGCTATTTTAGCATTAAATAGTTAGCATTCAATTAGAATTAGATAGAATTTAATAGCTATCCTAAAGGAACCATACCTTTTTTTAGGACAATCAATATGTAACGTGTGATCTTAAGATCTAAGATATCTTTAACAGTATTTCATTGAAATTCATTTCGTAGTTTATGCTACAAGAAATTATTTACCTCACAGAACCATCTACTAATTCAGGATACAGTATTTTTGGTATCCCTTTTTTAAAACTGTTATTATATGAAAAATTACGTTAGTTCATCACCCTTTCCTTACGTGAGAGAAGCGTAAATCAATAACAGACTTTTTAAAATTTTCAATCCTTTTTGGGACGCCCCATTTTTCACTCTTTTTGGAACACTTTCGATTTTTTCCCTTTTGAGGACACTCTTTTTTCACTCCTTTTGGAACACTCTTATTCTTCACACCTTTTCAGACACCTACTTTTTTCATCCTATCTGGGACACCCATTTTTTTATCCTTTTTGGGACACCCATGATTAGTGAAAAATTTATTGAGCTTAAACGTCGTGTTAAGGTTACCACTACGAATTAGGGGTAATGTGAGGCAAACAAATGAATAGGTATATCATAATGACTTTCCCTCCCAATTTGTCCCTGGGGACTCTTGTGGAGGTTGTGCTGAAAATCTAAAAGGTGGCAAACCTTCTCTGGGGTCCGGGAAACAACTACTCTAAGTTTCATCTAAATCAGTCGTACAGTTTGAGAATGCATAAAGGACAGACAGACATACATGTATTCGTTTATATATAATAAATATAAATAGATTTTTTCAAGATTTAATCATTAAAATATAATCTCAGGAATCTCCGATCCCAAAACAACTAACTTACAAACTAAAACTTACCTTTACTATACAGAAGTGAAAGAAAGTAAAAAAGAAGTTAAGAAAAAGAATAGAAAAAAAGCTTAAGCATAAGAAGTGATGGACCCTTTTCTCAACAAGCTATTTAGAAAAATTAGAAGCTAGTTTTGTAAGAATAGAGTTAAAACAAATAAAAATTCTGGTGGTCTGAAAAGATTTATTTTTAAACTGTTATTTTCTTTATAAAATTTTTATATGGATTCATCATTGTATTATAGCACAAATGCTAGTGTAACAATTACAGATAAACTTTTACTTTTTCTCGTTCCATATTAAGTTTCAAAGTTTGGAAAATTGGAGAACGGTGATTGGTTTGGTATAAATAACCCAGAAGACGGGCCAGCCAGGACAGTTGTAAATGAACCGACATTACGTGTGATAAAAATATTCGACCAGTGTTAAAGTGTAAATAGTGAAAAGTGATCAGTGCTTAAATAAATAAATAAAGTGAACAGTGTTATATAAATTGTGAACATTGTAAATAGAGTGAACAGTGTAATAGTGAATAAGTGACTGTGAAAACCAACTAATTGTTAACGTGTAGTCGTTAACGTCATTAAACACAAATCCTCGAAGCCGTAAAAATGTTACAATATCTATATCGAATAAACTACGAAAGGACTAAATTTTATTTTTGATGAAAAGTCGCTGTGAGTTTTTCGATATTCACCAACATTGGCTCGCCGGCTTTCAACTGGAAGCTAGTAATTTCCTTGCGGATCGGTAATTTTGTGTTGGGCGTCGCCACGATTTTGAAGTCTTTTAGGAGCCAGGCCATCGCAAGTTTGGTGCTCATCAATGCGAAACGTTTACCTTTAATAATATAGAATGCTACAGTAAGAATTGACACTGAAAAATAAATATTGAGCTTCCAACTGCCTCACAACTACTGCCTCAAATTGAGGCATACCAAAATATGTTTAGATCCGAACCACTACAAGAGACTTATGAAAAGTAGATGCCATGGTAACTTTAATATAATTTAATAATTTTGTAAGTAAGGGAAAGGTGTACAAGATGATCCCATTGGGTAAGATGATCCTTTTCGATTGCGGCCAAACAGCTAACGCTATCTAGTTGAATTTTTGACAAAACATAACCTCAAATACCTCCCCACCACTGTTCATTTGAAACTGTGTTGGACTTTATAGAAAAAAATATAAATTGTGATCAGTTAATATAAGGAAAGATTGAATTCAATTTTACATTTCTTCTATTAAATACTAGTAAGAGCAATGATTCTTGTGTTTGTGACATTCTAATACGCCTAATTTTGATTTTTGGGTTACTTGGAAATAGCGGCGTGATTATGGGTTATTTTAATTAACTTTGAATAAAAAAGTTGCACTTGGGGCAAGATGATCCCCAAGATTTTTATGTACTTACATACATTAAGTTTAAGAAAACATTATATTTCTCGTCTGAGTCATCTGAGAAAGATGACACAGAATGCCTTTATTGCACGGAAAAGTTTTCCGACGATATCAAGGGTAAATCTTTCAAGTGTTGTGCTTGTGGAAAATGGCGGCATGCAGCTTGTGCCGGAATTGATAGCGATGATACAAATCCATTTATTTGTGAAATGTGTAGCACAACACCGGCCAAAAAGCGATTACACTTTTAAGAAAAGATGCATAATGAAGCCACTACTCAGAAGACTGGATTAGTTTTTTTAGAGTTTATTTTGTTGAGTTATAAACCTGAGTATATGTTATGTTGAATTACAAGAATTATCTTAAATAAAGACGTTTTATAGTCTTGATTTTCGCTTTTACTTACTTTATTCTTGAAAAAATAAAAGGTTGCTCGACATTGGGGTAAGATGATCATTGGAATCATCTTACCCCAACCATGGGGATCATCTTAGCCACCCGGGTGTATAAGATAATTACTTTGTAGAGTTTTAAAAATATGTATACCTATTTTATTATGTAAACTGAATTAATTAGAAATTTTGAGTATGATAAAAGTTGATAAACAAATATGGCAGTAGTAAATGCTATTAAGTTTGTTTCACAGGGAAATATGTATATTTTATTTCAATTCTTGCTTAGAGGGATCATCTTGTTCACCTTTTCAATTTTATCAAATTACCGATACAGTTTCGTGGACCAATTCCAAATGGATAAAACCCAGTTGGTGATCAATCGTTACGGAAGCGTTCCGGTTGAAAGCTGTGCGGATCAGGGAAATATTTTGGATCGAAATGAAGTCCAATGATCGGACACACGATTTTCATTCCAGCCTCGATACAAACATCGGTTCCTCGAATCTGGTAATTTTTGGTGCAAGTGCGTTGAAGTTTAGCCATTGGTGAATACAATCTAAGAGTTTCTATCAACAACAAAAATATAATAAGTAATTATGTTGGTTGGTATCACTTAAATGTTAATACCTACGAGAAGCATTTCAATATATTCTAGATCTTGTAAGATATCATAAGACCAAACATTTCCATGTTTTTCCAAAGCTCGTTCCACTACAGCCCGAGCTTTGGCTTGCACTTCCGGTTTTAACGCTAATTGATAGGTGGCAAACACCAACAAAGTGGTCGAAGTTTCATGACCGGCCAACATAAAGGCGCACAATTGGCCCTTTATGACTTCCTCGGTGATTACTTAAAAAAAGGTATGACAACGCTTTACCGGCTTTACTATTGATTAAAAATCATAACCTTACATGTTTTCTCTGGTTTTTCATTTTGTTGTAAGTCGATCATCAATTGGAGAAAATCTGTTCGTCTAAAAAACAAAAACATAGAAACAGTTTGAATACGAATCGAAATTTTCGATCTACTTTTCTTCGGGATGGCTTTGTCGATATTCCATCGTCTTATGCACGACTTGTTCCACAAACAATACCATTTCGAGATTAGAAATGGAATAATTGCTGATATTTTGCCAGCCTTTTGGCCAGAAAATGAGGACGACAAACCTGCGAATTCGATTCCACAACGACATGTAGTTAAAGCGACGCATCTTCGTCGAAAACTCTGACTCAGTGTCCATTGAATTGCAGTTAATGCCGAAAGCACATGACCCAATTATGTCCATCATAAATCGATCAAAAAGCTCATTCAGTTCAATCTCTTTTTTTGAGTCTATAACAACAAAAAAATCAACTCTCATGTGAAACTTCTAAATGATGATAAATTCACCGTTTCGATTGTTCAAAAAGTTGGACATTTGCTTGGCACATTTAATCACCAGTTGATCCATTGCCTTAAGTTTAATCGGCGTAAACGATGGCGTGAGCAATGCTCGAATCTACGAAGAATAAACATTAAACGACTAACAATAAGTGAAAATGCTTTTTTTTTACACTTAGAAGAAAATTTTAAAAAATTAATTAAGTTTTAACATAACCCCCTTGGAGATATAACATTTATAACATTTATAACATTTTTTATTTTCAGCTCGGAAAAGTTTTTTATTGCACACATTTGAAGTTTCAAAAAGTTTCAAAGCTTCTGATATTATAGTTATAGATTAGCCACCATCACCCATCACCACCCAACGGATGCATAACTCAACAAACCATTAAGAAGATAAATAAGCCAAAGTCCCCATTTGGACGAAACCCTTGACACCAGATAAATTAAATAATAAACATTAAATTTAGGAATAAGCTAGATTAAAATAAAAATAAGTAAATATTAATAAGATTAATAAATAATAAATTCAATATTACGCAGCGACCCAAAACGCTGAATCAACAAAATCTAACGCGTCTCTTCGAGACGCTATCAATATAAAAGGGCCTCACATTGGTCTCAAGAGCAGAGCACATTAAACTTACGCTAGAGCATATCAAACTTACGTGATAGCACAGTAAGTTCCGCTACGTAACTCGACATTGTAAATCGGTTAATACAAACCCGATACACCAACAAAGAAACTGTCAAGCCTCTGTTATAAAATTGTAACGATTCGTGTTAAAATAAATAAATAAATTTGTTTGTAAGACTAATTCTGGTCTAGCAAACAAAACTTTATTACTGATACAGCAACGAGAGTACCTAGTGTTTAAATTGCGTAATAGTTTGTAAATTGTAAACGTTTATAGTTTGTCTGAACACGTAAAACTTATTGATGCGAAACATCTATAGGCGCGGGTAAACCGGATTGTCGGCGTGGCGACGCTTACCATTGCGATAGGTCGCCACGCTATACTAGGACGGAGCAGCCCAGCCCCCTGTCACTTAAATACAAGAAAGGTGAAGGGATTTTTACGCAAATCTTAGTACCTTTGGATGGCGTTGGTATCTAGTTGATAAACAGATTTTAACTATTTGTGTTATTACACGAGTGACACGTCTCAAACAGTCCCCTGCCCCCCTGTCACTTAAACGTCACAAATACTTATCAGAATTATCTTACTTCTTACTTATATTATAAACGTGAAAGTTTGTATAGATGTATGGATGTTTGTCGCTCTTTCACTCAAAAAGTACTGAATGGATCTGGATGAAATTTGGCATAGATATAGATTATAATCCGGTTTAGCATATAGTATACCTTATATCCGGAAAAAAATTACAGTTCTCGTGGGATAGATATTTTTTTGTTTTTTACGGAGCAACAGATTAATTTCATTTTTTATAATGTGGTAGTTTAGGGCCAGAAAATGACATAGATTACTCCTCATACCCGAATAATAAACGGTTACCAGGAGATAGCAACACAAGTATGTATTCTATAAGAACCGTATATTTAAAAACAGTTTCATTAAAATCCACGAAATAGTCTTAACTCATTTTCCTGAAAAATATTTGATCTACTTTTTACTCGGGAGAGATGTACTATTCCCGTGGGATAGATATGTTTTTTGTTTATCACAGAGTTAAAGATTTATATGATTTTTGCAATGTGGTAGTTTGGGGGAGAATGATATATCTTACTTTTGAGGCTAGAATAATGCATGGTTCCCATGGGATGGCAAAACAATTATACCTACAGGAACCGTACATTTAAAAAGTTTCGGTGAAGTTCGTAAAATAGAATTTTAACGCATGTTCTTCCAATTTTACACAATAACGAAAGAAATCTCTATAAAGTTGGAATTAAAAATTGACAATTTTTACTAGAAAATAAATATGAGTTTCAATTTACACCCGATGAAATTAATAATAAAATTGTTAAAAATATTTTAATTTTTTCATTGTTCATTGTCGAAGATATTAATTAGAAATATAGGGGTAAGTGGGGTATTTGAGAACAATAAACTTTAAATTATCCTAATTAATAAAATAAAATAACAATTTTAGTAAACTTTTGCTATAACTGAACTTTAAAATAATATAAAAACTATTGCCATTCCTATTTCCCCGGTGGTGTGTGGGGTAATTGAAATCAATCCACGGGGGAAATAGAAATTGCATTGGGTAATGATAATATATATAATATAAATTTTAATGATTAACTATGTTTCACACAAATCACAGACGTAATGTTTCATGTATTTCAGGCAACTTAATATAATTGTAAGACCTTAAAGAACAGAATGTCCTTTTCTATTTCAGTCTCACCCGCTTATAATTACTTTTCAATTTTTCTGTTAACGTAACAAAAAAAGTTTTTACAATGTTTTCAAATTAAAAAAAAAAATACCCGGTGTTCTCAAATACCCAACCTTCCCCTAATATTTTGAAAACGTCAGTTAAATAATGAACGGCAACGGTAAATATTGAACCTTAAATATAAACTCCTTTAGGTAATCAAAAAAGTTCTGTTTTGCAATTGATTGATGCAATTATTGGATATCACAGCTTTATTTATAATGCCTACAAACTTAATAAAGGCAAACAAGTTTTTAAAGAGTCAAGTATAAGAGTCAAGGATTACAAGAAATGGTCATAACTGTATTTTATTCGTAATTTTCTATAAGGGAAAATAAACAATATTATTATATTAATGGAAGATACCAATTAATTGCAATATCAATATCTGATTCTTTGCATGAAAACATGAAATGAAAACGTTTTAATTAATATAATTAATTTAAATCGAGCAAATCCCATGCAATAAATTACCTATAGTTTTCTAAAACGTTTTGTAGAAAATACCAAAGAAATTCTTTACATGAATGTGTTTAGGTAATAACTTTATGATAATTTTATAAGAATAAAATCTTGTTTAAATGGTGACTATTTAATTTTGATAGGCAGATACACGAGAAACAGAATATAAAGATCAGGTTTTCAAGGTTCATTTCGCAGACTCGCATCAATTTACGGAATTTGGAAGTGTGGATAATACATCGTCGATATTATATTATGTCATTTTGTTAAGTCGCATTATTAGTGTTACACATATTAACGTGCTAGTAAATAATTATTTTCTAACATAATTTTTCAAATGTGAAAATTCGTAATTTACGAAAGTGAACGTTGGAAATCAATAGTGCAACGTTTGAAATTTATGCGGTGTAAAACACAGTTTATTTACTCAATGTAGAAAAACAATAACAATTACATTGAAATGGTCTTGTTAAATATTGCAAGAATAAATAACATGCAAGAAAATAATATAATTACTCAGTGTTCGTTTTAATGAATATAATTGTACACACGTCTCATCAGGACGGTAATTTTTATGATTGACGAGCAAAGTGAAGTTTTATTTGAATATTTATAGTGAATTGTGTCGGTTGATTTGATTGAATTGTGTGTGATTTATAGTTTTATTTTAGTTTTGCGTTTTTTTCTACTCGTTAATTAGTGTAAGGTGTTCGACGATTTAAAAAAAAAAAACATTGTTGGTTACAATATTTGATAATCAATATTTGTTTAAGATGAGTGAAACGTGCCATTTTTTTCCAAATATACTTAGTTTACACAAATGGAAACATGTCTACAAGTAAGTGATCAAAAAAGCATAAATCTTAATGAGATAAATAAAATACCTACTACAATTGATCGTATTCATAAAACAAGAATACGTTCAGAGTTACAGAATATGAGAGAAATGTTGCAGGGTGTTTAAAAAAAAATTTGAAGCAAATGAATCAATATTAAAGGCAATGCTAGAGTTTCTTCAAATATTTTTAATGAAAATTAAAGGATTTCCTATTATTATACAGCAAGTATTAGTAAAAATTATCTAAGAATTTAGCTTGTTAATTTTTTTTTAGGAATGTATATTTTTTAAAGTCAAATCAATAAAATTTAAAAACCATAAGTTCTTAGTTAACATGAATAAAAAATTGTATTCATAGATGTAAAATCAATACCCACAGGCTACATTTGTAGAATAATAAAGCATAACTTATATTGATATTTTCAATGTTAACAACCGCAATAAAATACTGTGAAAAAATCTATTTGTTAATTGAAAGAAATCGTCGAAAATAATTACTTAAGTCATCATAATATAGCGAGCAAAAATTTTTTATTTCTATTCTCGTTTCTATGTTGGTTATATATATTTTAAAGAACGAAATTTATTTATTGTAAAGAATGTAGAATCTTTAGAATGAACTTCTATATAAAAAAAACCCCAATCATAAAAGTTGTTTAAAGTAATTGGTCTGTAAACATTAATTTATAATCGGCGTTCCTTTTCAAATTCCTACAGGTTTAGGTAATGAAAATTCTGTTAGGTCTCAAGCAGAAAACATTTGGTTTCTATAGTTGTTATAGGGTAATGAATCTATGGCACGAAAGTATTGGTGGCAAAATTAATTTTAATTAATGTAACGCAAAATAAGTTTAGTAGGTAAGTATAAAAACTAGTTAAGTAGGTGAGTGCAAGAGCCTCAGAGTAGAATTGTCTCGTACTTCGAGTAGACTACTTGCAGGGCCATAATTGGTTTTTTTTTGACACCCTAGTAAGATTTTAAAATTGGTTTTAAGATCAAGGTTGATAATTTTTTAACCCAAAACAAAATTATAGTAGGATGAAACCAATTAGAAAGGAAGAGAATATAGCAAAAATGAAAGGAAAAATAAATTACGGTCGATCTGAGCTGGGGAAGTGGAAAGGGGGGAAAGGGTAGAAACGGTTTATCTCGATTTTCGACAAAACCACAAGTCCTATGGAAAAAATAAAATGGAAAAGTTGTAAGCAATAAGACGATCTACAACTTTTGTGCTAACACTTTTTTCACGTAACCTGAAAATTTAAGTAAAAAATTCCAATAACCAAGTTTTTGGTTTTTGAATTTTATCTTTTAAAAAAAACTTGTTTTATTTGGGGGGTAAAAACTTAAATTTTAATGTCCCAAACACACTGTAATTTTTTTAATTTAAATATTAATTTTTTCACCTTATAATGACTTAATATCAAAACATTATTCTAATTTTCTATCTAAAATTCCCACGTCAAAAAGTCTTATTTTTATAAAAAATCGTTGAGCTTTTGTCGAAAATCGAGATAAACCGTTTCTAACCTTAAAAACATCCCCCCTTTTTCCATTTCCCTACCACAGATCAACCGTAATTTACTTTTCCTTTCATTTTTGTTATATTCTCTTCCTTTTCTAATGGGTTTCATCCTACTATAATTTTTTTTCTTCACTTTTTATCAATGTTAATACTACAATATTAATATTTGCCTCAATTCATTTTTTCAGTTTTTCATTTAAATAACACATGAAAAAGTTTTTTTATTGTTTTTGAATTTTCATAACTTTAAAACAGTTCATCGAAAACAATAATTTGAGATATAAAGAAAATTTCACGCTCTACCAAACATGTCCTTAAAACAAAGTTGGAGAAGATTAAAAAAATTAATTAGGTAGTGCTATTTTTAAACTCTGATATTTGAAACGGTTTATCTGAAGAACTTTCTTTAGAGAACCTTTTTTCTAGAGAATGATATTTCTTAAAATCCCTTCATCCAGATTGTTTTGAAAGACCTCGCTGGACTCTGTTTCAATCTGTCCCATTTTTGCCTCTGCCTATATTACAATACTTTTTAACTGAAACCTAAATTTAAGGGTCTGAACAATTAGCGTAATGATAAAATATAAAATATTAATCTCAAGGTGATAAAAATGTATTTGTTACAGAATTTTTTTTGCAATAATTAATATTTGCAATATAAAAATTTAAATGAGAATTATTAAAATTCAAATATATAAACGTATTTTGCGTATTTGACATTTTGACGTAGTAAATAAAATAATTGACTTGATTTGACATTAATATTTGTCTCAATTTTGACTCGATTCCAAGTTCAATTTAGGTCAAATAATTTAAATAAAAATGTCTTAAGCGAATCTCTAATATGGCAGTCAAAATCGACATAAAAAGATAATAGCTAAATTCGCAAAACATGATGTATTTCTGATTTTTCTTAATCTTAAGCCTTTTTTACACTTACTGATCGCTATGTGTAATGTGCAATGTATGTATGTCGTCGCCACAAATTTCATAGACTTCAATAGATTTCAATAGACTTGTATAAACTTCAATAGATCTAATAAAATTAGTAATAAAAAAAGTAAAAAAAAAATATTGATGATGCACAGATGTGAAGCTTAAAAGGCTTAAGATGCTGTAAAAAGTATTTTTTTACGATTGGCTTGTTTAGTATGTTGTTTAGATCTATAAGGGCTATGTATTCTCAAGTTTGCAGCTCTCAAAAAATTGTGAAAAAAATTTTATAGAGGAATAACCGTGAAATTTTTGAACTTTTTTGAGATTTGCCTTGGTTTTTCCTATTCCATGCATTTTTCTTCGAAAGCTATTTTGTAGGTTTTTAAGAGCAAAACATGTGTTACAAAATAAGCCCAACTGGAGCTCTGTACGTTTATGGATCACTGAGTTACAGCACCTTAAAAATAGCCAGTTTTTTTTTTAAATTAAAAATTTTAGTTTTACACCTTTTTGTACCGAAGTGCATCGAAACCATATTGCTCCTACGACCAGAACGTATCAATAGCCTCGTAGTTCTCTCAAAATCTTAAAAAAAAAACATAAAAGGTAAAATTGCATTTTGAATGAAGGGATTTTTAAACATATATGACCTCGACTGGACTCATCTACATTATTAGTCGGCAAGCTCCTGCTCCGATAAAGCTTCTAAAACTTCATTCTTGTAAATGCAAGAATGGCTGTTAAGAGATGGCTGCACTTACCTGAAAGCAGGGCTACGATGTTCTGGTATATGCGGTACCTGCTCTAGGGAAATGTGCAAAACTGCAACGAAGAGGACGACGGTGATTAGCCTCAAATAAACCTTGGCGTTCCACCAATACTGGAGTACCCACGAAAATGCGATTTTCTCTTATATGGGTTTTTTAAGCTTTTGAGAAAACTACGAGACTTACAGACCCCGCTCTGCACTTCATTTAAAGTTAATTTAACTACCCACAAACTATATTCAATAAAGTCTGCTTGTAGAATCAATGATTTCAACGCAACTTTGATCCAAAAAAGGTCCAAAACTAAAATTTTCAATTTTTAAAGAAATTAGCCTTATTCCGAAGTGCCGTAACTCGGTAACCCATTGTTGTGCAGACCTCAGGCTGGGCTTAATTTGTAACAAATTTGATGCTCTTAAAAAACCTAAAGAATAGCCTTCGAAGAAAATTGTATAGATAAGGACATACCGAGCAGAATCTGAAACAAGTTCAAAAATTTCACGGTTTTTCCTGTATAACATTTTTCCATAAGTTTTTGAGAGTTACAAACTCGAGAATACATAGCCCTAATAGGTCCAAAAAACATACCTACTATATAATCAGAGTTACACCATATTTTGCGAAAGAGACGTAAGGCTCTTAACAAGCCGTTTTAGGGGCCTCTGTACCTAAATTACCATCTCCACAAGATCGCTAAAGCCTACGCCAACCATATAGTATGTCGTCTGCTGAAAAGGGGCAGAAGCATCTCGGAAAGACGGACATGACGCCTGGCGAGATAGCAATGGCAGCCCCTAGGCAGGTGCTGGCTTTCTTTAAAAGCCTAGTTAATACAGAGGGTCACTTCACAATAGACCTCATTGGTCACGGTGATCAAGAAAAGAAATATCCTGAAACCCGTAGAACAAAAAAAGGGAGATTTAAGATCTAATTTTCAGATAAAATTAAAAATTTATATTTTAACTTGATTTTAAAGCTACTCCATCCAAATTTATTTAAAATTGAATCAAACTCAAGTGAAAGATTAATATTGAAGCATTAGATCAAGTCAAGTATTCAACTTGTAATTGTTATTTCATTTACAAGTCATAATAACAAGCATATATGTATTTAAAAATGTCCAACTATTTGACTTGATGAATCTGTAGGTTATAAAATCATTTCGTTTAATAGTCAATACTCAAGTAAAAATAATATATTGTCAATATTTGGTCATTACCCACTAACGACCAAATTAACATTTTGAGCCATAAGTGTTTGCTAAGCAATGTTGATTTAACCTCGAGAAAAAGAAATATCTATGAATATTAAAATGATTTATATTTATGTTCATTTTAGGCAAAAACTAACTGATTAAGTGAACTATTAGGGTATACATTTTGGAATTATTTGCGTTTTATATATCTACTCTTATATAGTCTAATAATCATTCAAAATTTATGACACTTTCAATGTGTTTTTTTAATATGAGTAAAATTTCCATTTACCTTCATTCGTTCTTTTTTTTATTACAAAGAAATATTTCCGTCAATTTTAGTGAGTTTAAACTTTAAATAGGTATTTTTTGCGCGGATTTACCGAAGGTTAATTAATTCTGAAATACTCTAATAATTTAATAAATTAGTTTTAAATTACGTCATTAGCTTTTCTTATAAAAATTTCCACAGTATGCACTCGGAAGGGGGTATTTATTTTACTATATGAAAAAAAAAAACTAAAAAAATTTACCTTTATATTTATTGCAAAAATGCATCATTAGTAAAAAAATCAGTTTGGTCGATATAATTAATAATGCGTCGATATAATTAGTTATTCTTTTTTTACCTTGAGAGTGCCTCTAAAAGTACGAGCAAAAAATGTTTATTTCAATTAAATTTGAAAAGTCTCAAAAAAATGCCTTGTAAATGGTGCAAAAATATAGGTTGTTACGAGAGTCAAGAAAAATCAAGGTTACCTACCCAACAGTTAAGAATGAAACATAATCATTGCTACATAGGTATAAATTATAATTATTTAATTCTTAAGGTCATAGACATTTAAGGTAAACCACAATAAAAGTTATTAAGCACCAAAAGAAATTAATGTTGTTCTACAACCAAAATAGAAAGGTAAAAGTCATTATTAAAAAAATATTTTTAAATATAAAAAATTCTAAATATTTTATTGAAATACAGGAAATATTTAACTCCATTGTAGGACGTAATATTAATAATTATAATATCCACTATAATAAAAAAAAGAAATGATTTTATCAATTTATTTGACTTTCCGTTTTAGAAGTATAGTTTGTAATTGCAAAATTCAAATTATAAATAACTTTTTTGATTTTAACTAATCAACTAACCTTGATTAATTAAATAATTAATTCATTTACGTTTTGTTTATAATTATTTATTATATAATAAGTAGATATTAAATATAACTTAAAATGCATAATTTATGCGAAATGAAAATTATTATTCTTGATAATTAATATTTTTTTACCTAGTATTTTTAATTAATTGTTATTATCTGAACTGAAACGTTTAAAAAAGAAATTATTAAACCGATATTAATAAAAATATTTGATAGATAGACTTGCTGTGACCTGTCCAATTCGATGAGTGGAAACAAAACTCAATTATTGCAATACTCATGACAATAAAATTATGAAATTCTGAAAGTTATTCGTACAGGGCACCAGAAAAACGAGAAACAACGATTTCAAAATATGATTAAAAATTGTTTTCATTTGAAATTTAGCTTGTCTGTATTTTATTTTCTCTTATTGAAACTTGGGACAACAATAAGTTCTTGTTTTGTACATATTATAATTCTCATTTCAAAAACAATAAACAAAAATCGATAAATTGTATGAAAAATATAGATTTTTTAGTACAGGATATAGGCCGATGTCGATTAAATCATGTTTTTTTGCCGATTGGGAAAATAGGCTATGATTTTAATTTCCATGAAGGACGTAATTTGTCGCTTATGGCGAAGGGGGAGGATAAAACACAACATTTTATCTATTATTATTTCTAACATTTACTTTAATTTTTTAATACTAGATTGCATAATTTTTTTTCGATGCACATTTGTTAATCCCGATAATGTTATTCTTTTCGAATTGTTAGTTTTTTTTTTTAGTTTTAGCTCATATGCTTTGGTTTTATTTTTTTGTTGTGAATGTTGCACAATATAGCTTTTAATTTTAATTTCAAATATTTGGATTACAATTTGTAATAGATTTTCAGGTAATGGCCTATTTTTTTGCTGTAGGGTGTTTCATATATGATTTATCTCTTTATAAGCCGTTTATTAATTTTTAGACAAACTTCTGTCTACTTTTTTGTCAAATTTTATATGACGTATATCACGGGTTACTAATTCTTACATAAATTTAAATGCCTAGTTTAAAAACCTACAATAAGAATAGATATATTTGAAAATATATTCAAAGACAAATTCGCCATTGGTAAACATTAAAAACTACTTTATGAAAGCAATACTTGCTATCAACGTTTTTGTGAAATGTCAACATTTTATTTAGGAAAACAATTTTTCAACAATTTTTTAATAAAAGCTTTATTAACAACAAACAATGAAAGCACTCATGCACATTTTTTTTTTTTCATATTACGAATTGTTTATTTAGCATATGACCTTTTTTGTAGTATACCCACTCGGAAAAATTTGAAGTTGGAATATTAGGGAAACGATTTACCAGCATTACAACCTCTTATAATATAAGAGCTAGCGACACGTTTATCGAGCTAATTTCAATGTGACTGGCAAAATTACAGAAAAAGCTTTGTTAACCGACTTTAAAAAGGTGGAGGTTCTCAATTCGGTTCTATTTTTGTATGTGTGTTAACTCAGAACTTTTTTGGCCTACAATATTAAATTGCGTGCTTCCCTACAGGTCAGTTGTATTTACAAGTAAAAAGATTAAAAAGTTTTTTCATAGCGATATAGTGGCTCATTGTAATATGGAACACATTTTACACACAGGTTTAAAAAACATTACTGAAAATGAATTCGAATAGCTGCTATACTTGAAATAGGTTGTTAAAGATGTCTGCCTGACAATTCAAAACCGAAAAAGTTAGGAGGTAAACAAATTAATTATTATTAGTCACATTCCTTGGACTCTCACAGATCCCATATTTTGCTTAATCGTTTACATCGAAAAAAAATTGGAATTAAAAGAAAAAAATATTGTTTAAAAATTGAAGCTAAAAAAATTTGCAAAAAAATTACTCCAATATGTTTTTTCTTTGTCCCTGATGGTTTTGAGATATACGCTCGTAAAAGTTGCAAACTATGGGAAAACATTTTTACCTCATTTTTTAAATTTATTAAAAGTTCCAAAAATTATTTTTTTTTTTTTTGTTTTGGTTATTTTAAATCGCTTTTAACATCTAAGGTCATATCACGACCGTCTAAGCACAGAGAATTTCTGTTGGTCAAGTATATCTTAGGTCTAGAATCTTAAGTCTAGGATTCAACGGGGATCGAATCTAGAACCACTTGACGGATGAAGCGGAGAGAGCAATTGCTCTAACCACAGCGCCAATAGGTGATTTAATTAAAAATTGTTGAGTTTTATTAAATGTATTTTTAACCGTTGCCTGGTTTTTCTTAAGCCTTTTCTACACTTACTGATCGCTATGTGTAATGTGCAATGTATGTCGTCGCCACAAACTTCAAAGTTTCGTTTGTCACAGACAGATGTCAGTCGCGTCGACTGACTTCGCGATCAAAGTCAGTCGATGATGCACAGATGTGAAGCTTAAAAGGCTTAAGATGCTGTAAAAAGTATTTTTTACGATTGACTTGTTATAAATCAAGACTGCATCAACGCATTGAAGTGATTTTTTCCAAGTAGATATTTTAGAGCTCTGTGGGTAATATAGACTACTTTTATCCCGGAAAGATTCACGCTTTCTGTGGGATAATTATTTTTCACTTCCAATAAAGTTGCTCAACCAAAATTAATTAAAATTGGTACTTATAAAGGTGTCGTGGATTTACAAAAGAATACAATATACATGATTCCTGTGGCATACTAACATCATATTTTGATTGCTGCATGTTGACATCATTACTACAAACCATTCAATGAGTGGACTATGTATTGAATTCTATAATTTTTTCGGTTTTGAATTGCCAGACAGGCACTTTAAATAAGCGTGTAATGGTGGGGTGGTTATCCACATTTATTAACCTATATATATTTACACTTACATTGGTCAGCACTGGCCGTCAGGGCAGTTGCGAGCAGTGAAGCCAGATCGTGGGATTTCTTTACCCCCACTTAGCAGCACATACGTCATAAATTGAGGAGAAAAATGTCCCTTCCATATGACACGGATATGCACGGATAGGTAACAAATACTTACAAAGCGTTGTATGGGTGTTGTTTTACCTATCCGTGTCATATCCGTGTCATATGGAAGGGACATTTTTCTCCTCAATTTATGACGTATGTGCTGCTAAGTGGGGGTAAAGAAATCCCACGATCTGGCTTCACTGGTTGCGAGAGGTATCACTGCATGTTCGAATTCCATTTTTAGTCGCCACAAGCGAATTCGAGTGGCAGCCATTCGAATTCATTAATGTTTCTATAGAATCTTTGTATGTTTGATTCACATCGCGATGAGCGCACATATCGTTTGAAAAAAAAAACTCTTACATTTTTTTTATTAACAAACGCTACTGATTTGAATAGGAGATTTACAACTTCACATTGTACACCACCAACGAAGCTATTTTCTCTAATTTCTCCAGCTGCATTGAAATCAGTTCGACAAAAGTGTCGCTTGGTCTAATTCGTCTAACAACAAAACGTAGCCCAGTTACTCATGGAAATATACGAAACTAACAATTAACAAAATTAAATCATGTAATATTTTAGCAAAAGCAAAAACAGAAAATAAATCTAATTAATTATTATAAACATGATAAATGTAAGTAAGTATGTATAGGTACATTTTAAATGCGCAAAATTTCAAAATCCTTCCATGTGCGATGCAATTCTTATTCACTAAATATGTGGATTTCAACGCTTTTTCAATTGAT
This sequence comes from Sisyra nigra, assembly GCA_958496155.1. Lineage (NCBI taxonomy): Eukaryota > Metazoa > Arthropoda > Insecta > Neuroptera > Sisyridae > Sisyra > Sisyra nigra. The sequence goes on from OY292313.1 coordinate 63,049,867, forward strand.
ACAAAACATACTAAAATATTCATGCAGTTATTCGTTGGTAATTAAATTATAACATGCAAGTGAATCGAGTTGAAACACTAAATATGCAAGAACTAGCTGAGGCGACAAAATTGATTGTTTTTCACTACCTGGATATATAAGATTGTCTTTTTATCATATTAACCAACGTGGTTTTGCTTGATGAAACTATTTCGAATAATTAATCAGACAATGGACACCACGTTGCGTGTTTTTAAAAACAAATCATATGATTATATTATCTGCTCGTATCTGTTGTGTAATTACTTACAATCAATAATGACTGAAACATTTATATTAATTGCAGCTTTTACGACTGAATATTAATATTTCATTGCAATTACTTGATTGTCTAACGTAAATATAGCTTTGAATAGATGTATATATAAGTTTGATAGCTTGTAAGTGAACATTAAATGTATGATTAATTTAATTTTATTTTAAATAACATATTACAATAAAACATTAACTGTTTATAGGCTGCCAAAGAATAGTGTAATTAATTTTTCTTATACGAATTTCTTAAATCGCTGAATGAATTTATAAGTAGAAACTTCTTGTTAAATATTTACTTGACGTTGGCTTACATACAAAATATCTAATCGATTGTAAGAGTACTTTGTATTTGCTATTTTTAAAAATTGTCATTGTTGTGGAAAATGTCATCAAACTTTCAATAAATAACTTTATGTATACATAAATTTGTTACAAATAAAGCCCAACCGGAGCTATGCACGTTAATGGGTTACCGAGGTATGGCACTTTGAAAATAGGCCCGTTTTTTTTTTCAAAAATTGAACCTTTAGTTTTAGACCATTTTCAAATCGAAGTTTCATCATAATTTTTCCGAATTTAGCTATTTTTATGTCAATTTTGACTGGACTAATAGTCAATTGCATGCTTTTGCTAATTATTTGTTACATTTGTGATTCTTCGTGGCTCCCCTTTAGGTAGCCCACGGCCTCCAAAGGGGCCACGGCCCACCAGAAACTGTCTAACTGTTTCATTATTAACGGTTCAATGTCTATTATTAAAACTTCCAATAGATCAATCTGGAATATTCATTCTTTTCCATAACTATATTTATTGACTCTTCATTTGTTCGGTGCAATATTTAAAATTTCTCCCCTTTTTAAATCACTTACTACTAATCGCTTACAAATGCATTATGTCAAGTAATTGGCTATGTAATGAAATAAATTATGGGCCTTAGAATTTTAAAATGTATTAATTTACGAAGTCAATGCTTGACTTATCTTGTTATTAAACATCGGAGAGCCCCTAAAATAAAAATAAAACCATCCCAACTTATATTTCAAGAAACATTAGCAACTTAAGTGTGACCATCGCTTTAACTTTTAAAATTCGATATCTCCAAAATTAAGTGAAAACTTGAAAAATTTTACTCCTCTTCGATATTCTTAACGAGATCTATATGAAACCGTCGTCAAATCTTGGCGCTCGAGAAACAACAAGCTTTCCATCCCCTTTCTGGGTACACCTCATAATTAGGCTTTTGATTTTTTTTTGTGATAAATGGAAAGATCATATATAAGTTTTATAAAAAAACTATTTGTATTTATTTTTTTTTCGCAATAACTCAAAATTTATATCAAAATAAAAATTAATTTTGGAATCCAGTACCGTAGACATGCCGACAGCTCCCGAACAAATCCGAGAGTGTGTGACGTCTTAATGTTAGTTACATATTATATTGTATATTATAGTATAACGATAATTTAAAAGCGTATACCTGGAGATTCTCAAGAATGGAATGTGATTCTCGAACGTATTAGTGTTATATAGGCATGTAATTTTAATATTGCTAATATAAAATTATCTTTCATGAAAATACAACGCCAAAATATTTTTGAAAAATTAGATACATGAACAGTTTTGAATGAGTGTTAGCAATGTTAATATTATTTTTAAGGGGGTATTCTACTCTAGGAATTTGAACAAATCGAAATTTTTTTTCTATAATCCAATAGTTTATATATATTCAAAAATAACTCCTTAAAAGGATTTTTAAAAATTCAAATTATTTCCGAAGTTATAGCCGTCTTAGTATCGCGGCAACTAAACCGGTTGAGACTTAACGTAAAACTTTAAACGCGTTTTTCACGAAACTACTTTTTTCGATGCGGTAGCCATAATATCTCAAGTTTTAATCAGCCGATTTAGTTGAAATTTGGCATGAATAATCTTTAAATATTTCTCTATCGCATGAACTAACAAAAAATTAAAATTTGAAATTTGCAAATTTTTAAAAAAATTCGACAAAGTTATAAAATTAGTGTAAAATGGCTCTTTATTGTTAAGTAGCCGCTATTTTATGAAAAAAAAATATTTTTTTTTCAGTTTTGGAGGTTCATGCGATAGCGAGATTTGTACCTACTTATCAAGAATCCATCATTGTTTTATTTTTCAAATGACCACAAGGGTAGAAATCATGGTGACGAGGACACGGCCTTTCTTTCCCCCCTCTACTTCAAAGACGCATAACTCAATGAAAAAAAAAAATTGAAGTTGATTTTGTGTACTCTCTGAATATAAATAAACAAATGAAAAAATGGATTGTTAAAATATCAAATGCTATTTTTATCAATTGCCAAAAACGCTAGAAATTCGGGCCTCTAGACTAGAATACTATACCCCCTTAATAAAACAGTTCCTGTATTGGCACATTTATTAAACAAACTCAAACATCAAGAATATTATCAGAATTTGCCTTTATAAATCCTTTATCACACATAGATAATTGCAATTAAGTAACAAATCGTTTTTTAGCAGTAAATTTTTCAATATTATTGACAAAAGTCACGCGTAATAGCCGTAAACGCCGTACGTTTATTAAATAGCTTTAACATTAAGACGTCACATCTGTGGTGACCAATCGTGGCGTGTTCACAGTCACGTGATTTTTTTAAAAATTTTATCAATTTTTAATTGCTTATAATTAGATGAATAATTTTTTTTCAAGTTTTTCGCATTAAATATCAATATTATTAATAATAAAGTTTTAAAATACATAAAAAAAAACAATCATTTTTTTTTTCAAATTCTCAATTGTAAAATTTTAATTGTTAAGAAATCAATAAGATCTGTTGTCATTACACGTGAAAGATTATACGACGAATAAAGATACGAGAAAAGTAAAAAAAAAAAAAAAAAAACTAAAAAACTTTAAAGGAAATTCTATTTCCATTCTGAACATTTAAATTTGCTTTACACGTAGGTAATTGGAGTAGGTACTTGATCTTCACAATTTTGCAAAAAATATAGTTACGGGCGTTTATCCAGAAAGGGGATGTAATAGATCTCAACAAATGAAAACAAAATGAAAAATACACATTTTCAAGTTTTTACATACAATTAGTTTTCGAGATATCGTCCCTTAAATGTCGTATCGATAGATTATTATTTACAACATTTTGTCAACAAATGTTGAAATAGGTAATACGTTGACATGAACTTATTGTCAGTTAGCGCTGCTGCCGTATTGATTAGTGCTTTAAGTATGCTGAAATCTTATTGCACCTTTCAATTAATTTTTATTTCATTTGCAATAGAAAAGCCAACTAACTGTTCAGTTTCAGTGAAAAATCAAGCTGTTGATTTTAACATAGTTTATCTAAACCAGTGGTTCCCAAACTTTTGTTCACCTATGGTCCCTTTTTATAATCAAAACTTGCCCACGGACCCCCAAATGAAAAATCTACATGTATGCATAGAACAAAAATTAAAAGTTCAAAAAAACATTTTCTTGGAGAAATATTTTAAATCTGTTGTTCTGAGCTGAATGGAAAGCCCTTAAGTGCTGATAATAGGCAAGCAAATCTTCATCTCTATTGTGCAGATTCGAAAGATTTGGAAATTCAGAACATACTCTTCTTCCCAAGTTCTGTTTAGGCAGTAAAAAGTTTTAATTTTTATTAAAAATAAGGCACATTGTAGTTTCAAGTTAGCTTCGTTTTTAAGCTTTCAATTTCCATTAACACGCTAGCAACAATTTAACAACAAAAGATAACGAACTAACAAAAAAAACTTAGATAATTACTCAAAAACGAAATTACAAGACTAAGTAAACAAAGACTATAATAATCGTTTAATTTAATACTTCACAGAGAAGTACGTATTGGTTATTGAAGTGTGCAATAGATGCTAATATTGATTTTATGTTCTTTTTGAATTAGTGTTGGCTTTCCTAGAAAGCAATGACAATGATTTGTGGCACAATTTAACGCACTCACTCCAAAAATAATAAAGCCTGTGTGACTAATTTATTTACCAAAATTGAAGTAAATTGAACAACTACTTATTTTTCGTAATAACATTTACTTAAACAAGTTATACACACCAATGTTACAAGTGACATATATACCTACTGTATCTTAGACACCCTCCTATAATCATATTTTACTCAGGATGCGAAAATCGCTGCCATTCTATTTAATGTCATTTATTTTAATTTTCATAATAATAAACATGGATCCCTTGAATGATACAGGACCACCTTAGGAACCACTTATCTAAACTATACCGCATTTTTCTATTGTTCATGTTTTTCAAATACCTCCAATGTTAATTCATATTATCACAAATAAGTTATATGCATTGATCGTAAAACTGGCTCGAGTATGGTTAGTTAGGCGCTTTGAGTATTTGAAATTTCCTTACTTTCTGCTTTTGTATCTATATATTAATACGTGAAGCAAAAATTTTAAACCCCTTTTACCGAATGTTATACGAACGGAGGAGTATGAAATTTGGCACAATTGAAGTTTATATGGGGAAGTTGCGTTATGAGATAATATTTTTTTATAATAATGCTTCAAAATACCTTAAATTAATGAAAAAAGACGCCACAAACACTACCATGCGTTTGACACACACAGACACACAATACACACAAATATGTAGATTTTTAAATCTCAGTTGTTCAGTTTGACCACAGACTTCAACCATATTCCAAATGTCATTATTTAAACAAAATATTGTGGGAGGAATTTAAATCAATTTAAGTTTTGAAATTGTAATTATTGAAATTGAAGGAAACAAATTTAATCGATTATTTGATTATTGGGTAATATTATTAAAAATATATTTAAAAGATATGTACGTATAATTTCAAATACACAACGTTTCAACCATTTTATTTGGTCTTCATCAGGTGTTTCTTGATTATTATATAACCTTTAAATAATTCATACTATATTCTTTTGGAAAAATTATTCAAATAAATTACACAAAAAATTAATTTAGGTAGTTAGGTACTATTTGAAAAAAAAAAGCTTAGCTTAATTCAAAGTTTTAAACAGGACTTATGCAGCCTATTTCTATTTTTTTATCTTTGGCTTTTAAATGAAAAAATCTAAATATAAAGGTACTTTTGTTTTACTTTTAAACGTAGGTAAACTCACTTGAAATTACTTCTGATGTTTCATAGTCATATATTTTTTTTGTTTGTCTAAAAAATATTTCAGAATACTGTAATTTGAATTGACATACAACATTATAAAAAGAAAAATATCTGCTGCGTGGCGTCACAGTACTTTGTTTTACTTTCATTTATGAAACTTGCTGTTGGTTAAAAGAAATATATAAGCACCTTATAACTATACATAATAGAACTATATGCATACAAGTATACAACATATATATATATATATATTTATGAATTCCCAACCTTCACCCCAGAACCGTCCTTAATCGAATTTTTCCAAGAAAAAGTTTCAAATAAAAGTTTTAGCCATTAATAAGTCTAAGAACTATCATAAGCTTAAAGAAAATCTTTGTAGTTGTTTTCGAAAAAATTTGAAAAAGCTCAAAAACTCCGAGAATAAAGTGGAGCTTTGGGTTAACCGATTTCAACCAAAAGCTCCGCAGCAAAACAAGATATAATATGAAGGAAAATTTCCAAGTTTGGTAAAATTCGGAAAAGCGTTCGATACGATATGGCTGTCACACACAGGCACACACAGACATGTTTCTAAAAACTACTTTTTTGGACTAAGGGGCCTCAAAACATGTATGATATGAACGAATAGATATTTAGTTTTGAAATTTTTAAAGAATATTTTGAAATAATTTTGTAAAAGATTTATGGAAGAAAAAATAAATGTTATGAAACCTCTACACCTATTTCCTTCCTTTACTTAAAATAAATATTTTCAATCATTATATGATGCACTTTCTTTAAATGAACCTTGAAGAAAAAATTAGTCAAGAAATTATTTTCCAAACATTCGCAAATGCAATTCATTATTTGCTGTAGTTAGCTGGGTAACTAAAGTTTTTTAGGCAGTCACAAGTGAAGTGTACCCTTAGGTATGTAAAAATTGTAACGAATTATGGTTGAATTTCGACCACTGGGCGACCTCTAGTAAGCTAAATTTCGTGTCGATTACCCAAAAATCGACCATCGAAATTTTAAGCAAAATTAGGCTGAATCAGATCAATCACAAAATACACAATTTAGTTACTATGGGAACTTACATGAACCAATCAAAAGCAACATGAACCAAAATTAACAACGCCAGCCATTTTTCAATATTTCCGAAGCACGTGTTCTAAAATCCAAATTCCAAGTTCCAAATAAATTTTCAAATTCAAGCGAAACATATTTAGAAATTTAATGCGGTGAAACTAATTAAAACACAGACACAAACCACTTCACAACTTTAACATTATTTTAATTACAACAGTTTACGATATTCAATTACAGTATATACACATTTCTATCTTCAATTGGTAAAATTATCAATAAATAGTTAACCGTTTATGTACACACCACAAAAAATGACAAATTTAAAGAATAAGACACAAAATACCACAAAATAATGACAAACTTAATTAAACGATTCCGAGCTTAAAAGAAAATAAATGATTGAATATAAACAACAAGTTAGTACTTTTTTTTAAGGATGATTTGATTTTAAAAATATTAATTATCATGTAATAAATAATGTTTTTTTATTTTCAAATTCCAATAATTAACATACCGACAAAACTAAAATAACGGAATTGTTGTTTTATCAATAGTCATTTAATTTTTTAATTTATAATACATATTATAATAATAAGGAATGTTTTTATAATTATCTACAACGAATACTAAACAGTAATAAATTTTATTGCAACTATAAAAAAGTTAAACAAAATCATTTCATTTAAAAAGATTTTATGTATAAGTATAATATTAGTATATTAGACATTTTGATATACAAAAAGATATTTTTAAAATGGCTACGTTAGACGTATCAAAAACATAATTAAGTAATTGAAAATAAAAACTGAGCATATTTCTGAAGCTGTCTAATAATTTTTCATAGAAAACCTCGCGGTCTTAGAAAATGAACAAACAGCCAATAAACAATGATCTGAAATACGAACAGTATTGGTAAACTTATTAAATATTTATTCTCCAAACACCAATCGAAATCACATATATATTTTTTGAAGTAAGGAGATTTGGTTTTGTGTAAAACTTCTGAGTCCCAGTTCGTGAAAAAACAGTCAAATAATGAAAATCGGGTAAACGAACAGTTATGTAAAATTTAACAACCAATGATAAAACAACCTAAAAGAAATCGAAAATGAAGAGTGGGACTTTTCGTATTTTCTCTTTGTTTTCGAGTAAATTAAACTTTGAGTTTTTCATAAAATCGTCTTTAGTACACTGTTATTTGCGAGTATGGTTTCTTAGGTGCTCAGAATTGACAACGGTTTTTGATAAAACAACCCAAAAGATATCAAAAATTTTTAATTAAATTTTTAAAATATTTGCATCTTCTAATGTGTATGTTAAACATTTTGAGTGCATGATATTTTCAATAATGGTTAGGAGCCCAAAATTAACGTCAGATATTGATAAAAACCAAGTAATTTAAATCAAAATGGAAAAGTGATAATTTCCGATTTATTCCTTAATTTTCGGTTAAATGCAAATTTTCTAACAGCATACTACAATGCATTTTTTAAATGAGATTTTAAAATTTAAATGTTTACTTTTTAGTATCGACGATAACAACACTGTATTTAATTTATTTTGTGTTATATTTATTCCAATAATAAGATTGAAGATTTCTGCTTTTTGAAAACCGATATAATGAAAATGTTACGTGTCACCTGCGCTAGGAAACATAATAGGAATTATTTTTCTCAGCTGAGATTTTTATATAATCTAAAAAATGTAAGGTGTTTTGTTGAATACTCTTTTTTACCTACATTTTCATATGTTTATACTAAAACATTGTTTGTCCAGGGTAAACGTGAAAACGGCTGAACCGATTTCAATGAAATTTTCACATAGAGTTATTAAATATTGTAACTTACATTATAGGCTACTTTTTATTTCGAATAGTTTTCCCTGTCTGTTTGTTTGTTCCTGGAAAACTTGAAAACGACTGATCCGATTTGGACGAAATTTTCACTACAAGTAGTAAATATTACAAAAAGTGCTATAAAATACTTTTTATTCCGCAAAAATGTTGATTTTCTGAGCAAAAAAAATGAAAACTATAAAAACTACGCAACTGATAAGACATAATGGACTTAAAATAATACTATATCCTAGAATAGTGAACCTAAGGCAACCTAACCTAATACCTCAGATCTTAAGGAGGTATTCTAGTCTAGAAGCCCGAATTTCGAGCGTTTTTTGGCAATTGATAAAGAAAAAGCCTTTGATATTTTTACCATCCATTTTTTTATTATTTGTTTATTTATATTCAGAGTATACACAAAATTGATTTTAAATTTTTTTTTTATTTTTCATTGAGTTATGCGTCTTTGAAGTAGAGGGAAAAAAAAGACCGTGTCCTCCTCGCCATGATTTCTACCCTTGTGGTTATTTGAAAAATTAAACAATGATGGATTCTTGATAAGTACAAATGTCGCTATCGCATGAACCTCCAAAACTGCAAAAAAAATTTTTTTTTCATAAAATGGCGGCTACTCAAAAATAAAGGTCGATTTTTTCACTAATTTTATAACTTTGTCGAATTTTTTTAAAAATTTGCAAATTTCAAATTTTAATTTTTTGTTAGTTCATGCGATAGAGAAATATTTAAAGATTATTCATGCCAAATTTCAAGTAAATCGACTGATTAGAACTTGAGATATTATGGCGACCGCATTGAAAAAAGTAGTTTCGAGAAAAACGCGTCTAAAGTTTTACGTTAAGGCTCAACCGGTCTAGTTGCTGCGACACTAAAACGGCTATAACTTCGAAAATAATTTGAATTTTTAAAAATCCTTTTAAGGAGTTATTTTTGAATATATATAAACTATTGGATTATGGAAAAAAAATTTCGATTTTTTCAAAATCCTAGACTAGAATACCCCCTAGATAGAAAGATAGTACATTGAATATTATTTATCCTAAAAACGGTACGCTTCCTAAAGGATAGCTACTAATCTATTCTACTAAAATAAATAAATAATTTCATATGACATTTGGTATAAAATGTTCTCAAGTCTTAAAGAAACACAAGTATAGGTATTATACAATATTTAAAAAAAACTTAAAACATCAACTAGATATAAAATAGCTTATGTCTATTCTTGGAAAAGTAGTTTAACGGATTTTCATGAACTTTTTATGAAACAAAGGTCTAGAAATATCTAATTATCTTTCTTTGTTAAAATATCTGAATTTCTTATTTTGGGTAAAGGTTACTTTTATTTAACCAGATTAATTTAATACGCTCAGCAAAGCGGGCGGGTATCAGCTAGTTTTTTTCAAAAATGCCTCTTGTCTTAAGCAATCGATTGAATCTACTTGAAATTTGTGATAGTGCTGAGATAGTGCTCATAGTTACGTCTTATTGTTAGTTGACAAATCTATCAAAATCATTTTCCATAAGAAATAGCATTGAACAATTTTGCCATTAAATCCTGTTTTTATCAAAAACGAAGCGAAAACTCGCAAATTACCACTCTTCATTTTCGTTTTCTTTTGGCTTGTTTTATCATAAACCGTCATCAATTCTTGGCGCCTAATAAAACGTACTCTCTCCGTAAAATTATACCTACTCTTTAACAAAAGAACGTCAAGAACATTCAAACTTAAAAATGTATCGAGTTGAATTTTAGCTAATAGACGATAGTTAGTTAGTATGTCGTTAGTTAGATAACAAAAATATCAACAATGCGTTTTACGTGTAGTGACGAATAGGAACAACTAAAATATGTATGTGGGTTGTGGTTTTTATTTAAAAGCAGATTGTTCTTATCAATTGAATTCAGTCATTTCCACTTTAAAGTAAGAGAAGAATAAAATAGTATGTTTTATTTTTGTGTCAGTTCTATCAGTTTATCATTGGGTTTTCAAGGTAACCATGAAGTTAAATATTTTTTGAAAAAGTCGACAGTGAAAAATGTATAAAATTTCTTAAAAATAATAAATTGTAATGCACTTATACAAACATTATTTTCTAATTTTAGGATGCCTCCTGAGAAGAATTGGAGCTTTAACGTGGAAACGTTAAATGATAAACATTTTGATCTACCTCCAGCTTCGCTTCCACCAGGGCGTTTTAGCTATGAATCGTTCAGGTAAGCATATTATGTTTGTTTAATGTTTTAAAAAGAAATCATATTTCTCAGATAATAATATATGAAAGGCGTGGGTAAAATTCCAAGAAATGTTATTATTTTATGATATAGGTACTGTAAATTATTTTTAATTTGAACCTCTAATTATAACACATCTTGTCGTGGTTATAAATATAATATTACATACAACCAGGTTAAAAAGAATGCAGTAAAAAAGATAACATAAATGGAAAAGTATTTATTTTTCAATAACTATTATTATTTTTTTGATTAATCAAGAAATATGTCGTTATCAGAAATTATGTTAGTTTGTCGAAAGACAAAACATTAAGTGATCATCCTATAGTAATTATTATCAAATACTCCATTACAATATTTTTATTACTATATTTTAGTAACGGAAACATTGTAATCGAATCGAATTTTTGCATAAAATATACGTTTGGAGGTTTCTTTAGTTCAAAAATGTTTTTTTTAGAAAAATGTTTTTAGAAAAAACATTTTCCTTAACTTTTTATTTCAATCAATCATAGATTTTGTTAATGGTCTTTTAACCATCGGCAGGTTTCATGGAAAAGAAAATTCTGTGACGTGTCGCAATCGCAGCAAATATTTTCACGATGTATTAACATATTTTAGATATCACACAATTGCTTACAGTTGTACAACTAATAGTCATTTTTCTAAGTCGCTTAGTGTCTAAGAACAAAACAACCGTAATAAGTTAAAAATCTTTATTCTTATGAGTATCTGAAAAATTTAAATTATTTTTTATTTAATTGAAAACAAGGAATGAAATCGATCTTTCAAGTTTATATATAATGTCGGAGTACATCCTGTTTCTTATTTACTTTTTTGGTAACGAAATAAAACGTTTTTTTGAACTTAAAAATTTCTGGCATGAACAGAACAATTGATAATTAAATTGAAAGGTTGTCGACAACAATAACGAGTATAACGAGTAGATCAATATGATAGCAAAGTAGAGGGATTATTTCAGAAGTACCTTATAATTCATACTGCGTATTATATTATAATCTTTTTGAGTGATATTTAACGTTGTTTTAACGGAATTTAATTGCAATTACGAATAGGGAAGCTATTTCAAATTAAAAAAATTAAATTATTTTATTTATTTCAGCTTATTACTAAATAAGCTAATTAATTTTAATTGGTAGAAGTAATGTTTATTTTATTTATAAAGTACCGGATAATGTAAATTATTTAGGTAGTATTGGATAACACCATATGATTTTAAATTTATTTTGCTGTGATATTGTACGAAAAAATCAGTTATAATTTAATAAAAATTCTTTTCGACAAATATTATACATGTTGATAGGTATGTGAAGTAGTTTTCATGAAAGCTTTAATATTCATGTTATTTATTTTTTGGAAGTTAATTATGTAGGGTCACTTTAAAATAGCATCTGGAAAATTAGAAATTTTTGCTCTGTTTACCATTATTTACCGACAGTAACTCGGTATCGGTGTTACCGGTGTTATCAATATTTTTTTGAAGAGTTCAAAAGAAAAATCCTCAGCTCTGTTGTTAGTTATAGTTTTATTTTATTATTTCGAGCAAAAATATTTGCCATCAGATACAGTGGCAGTGGTACAACCACGTTGAGCAAGTGACTGCAACCATAACACCTCTTCTCAAAACAGCTCAATACACTTTTCAACGTTCTATATCTCTGTTTCAAATACCTACAAGAATCAATCTGAAAATTATCCATAAGATTATAAATTGTATGTTTAACTGAAGAAGCAAACTATAAGTTTTTAATCAATTGTAGTTGAGAAAATATCTGTTAAAGTTTCGCTATATTTTGTCACACATTCACTCACTTAAATCCACCCTAAAAAGCTAAAGTAGCAGACCTAAAATTTGCTCAAATGTGTTTATTTATTTCATTACATAAACACGTGTTGAAAAAATGACACCTGTCAATGAAGCACACAATTCCACATAGATTGCACTCTTTCATAAGAATAGCAATACTTTGCCAGAAAGTATAAATAACAATGTATTTTGAAATTTAAAAATTTACTCTATTACTCAAATATAAAATTAATTTATAACATTAAACTTATAATTAAATGAGTATACTTATATGAAAATAACTATATTGAGTTTATTGTTGTTCTCGGCAATAATCTAAGAAATAATTCTTAAGAGACTTGAAGTACTTTAGAAAAGATATTATATTAATAACATTTTAATACCTACGAGTATGCATAATGCGCTTATGAAAATTTTGGAGCATTCTAATGTTATATTCGAATGATTTACTTCGAGGTGAAAATTTTCTATTGCATTCTACAGGTAACGTAAAACGCACTTGTTAAGAAATAACATAACATATCTATCTATTCATTATTTCGACATCATTTTTACATTGTGACTTATAATTTTTTATATAAGTATACTTATTATATATTTACAATTATATTATTACTATAGTTCCTTATTATAGTATACACAAAATTACCTATACCTTAAGAGTTAAGACATTTTTTAAGGTATCTTATACTTATAATATTTCAAAAGTGCTCCCAAATACTATTATTAAAAAGAAAAAAAAAGATTGCGTGTACTTATGTACGCGCGTGTGAAGTTATACTTCTTTGGTATCATTAAAAAGGAGTTTTTATTATTTTTATTCAAATGATCAATTTAAAAAAACTGTAATTTAATATTTAATAATAATAATAATATATATATTTAAAGATATAATTATTAAAAATAAAACTGAGAGAATAATATTTTAATTTGTATCAATAAATAATATCCAAAGAAAGCTACAAGACGTTTATAAAATTTGTCAGGATCATTTTTCTGGTTAACAATTCATGCATGTCATGAAAACGAAGCTTCATAGAAATTGCGAAATAAAGTAAGTAGCTACTTGTCAAAGTAAATGTCTTAATCTTATTCATATCTTGTGTTACTAAATTATTATTCTAAGATGGTTGAATCATTTCAGAATCCCAGATTTTGTGATAACTAAAAATATGCATGGAATGCACACGTTATTTTCATCATTAAATTTCAACTAGTATAACAGCTACTGCAAAATTCGAGAAGAGTAATAACTTATTTTTTAATAATATGTGTTATTTGTATATACAAATATTTTCTAAATAAAATATAATAAATATATTAAAAAAATTAATTATTTTTAATTTAAATATAAAAATAAATAAATTAGTAAATAAATAAAACAAAAATTCACATTACGCGCGCCTAGTTAAAAATACCAAGCCGTTTTGCGGCCAATTTCATCTTTTTAATTTTTGATGATAAAATGGAACGCTACTAATGCTTCTAAAACCGCGCCGCGATGCAGACGTCATTTTCATCATTAAACTACAAATAGTACCTATAACAGCTACTGCAAAATTCGAGAAAAGTAATAACTTATTTATTAATAATATGTGTCATTTGTATAAATAATTATTTTTAATTTAAATATATAAATAAATGAATAAGTAAATAAATAAAACAAAAATTCAAATTACGCGCGCCAAGAAACCCAGTGGTTTTGCGGCTAACTTCATCTAAAAATGTCACTCTCATCATTTTTTCATAACGCGCCTAAAGAAGTATAACTTCAAAAACATTAAATCGGTTAAGTTTTGGGGAAGTTATGCCAGTTTGAAGTATCAATATTAAATATTTGAACTTACTCAGATTAATGCCAAAGTTACCTTATTTTTTAAAGAAACTGTTAAATCTCGCTGTTAGATGAACCATAGCTCAGAATTCTCAGACTCGGTCACTGGGTTCACCACAAAGGACTGTTTTTGTACCTAGTGTAAGTTTCCACGTCAACATCAAATGAGTAATAAAAGTGTGGCGACTAGAAATTCAAACTTGCAGTGATTGCCTCTCGCAGCTGCCCTAACGGAACGACATTATAAAGCTTAAGCATTTCAATTTGTTCGGAGCCAGTGCTGGCCTATGCAATTTTAAATATATATGTAAATAAATGTGGGTAACCACTTCCACCATGACAAGAGGTTTCCAGCTACCAGTAATGAGATCTCCGTAAACATTATATTAAAAATTACTCCATAAAAAATAATTCATTGAGTTTAATCAGTATTACCAAATTTTTGTATACTAAACTATGGCTTGTCTGACAGTGGGTGGCGCCTAAAGTTTATTTATTTAAAAATATGGTAATATTTTGGCATTTACCTGCGTTGGTTCTAATATGTTACTTTCATATTTCAAATTGCCATAATTTTCGCAAAACTGTTTGGAAAAATCGATTTCAAACTTTAACAAGAGTCCAAGTCTATCTGAACATTAAGAGTTGGATGCTGTATCTTCTAAGATGATGGAAAAAAATATAAGTCAAACTTCTAAACGAGGTCACTTAAGTCGAACTGTATGCTTTGGTTATTTATTCTTACAGGTATTATTTTAGAACCTAAATATATATTTTTAAGAACAAAATCATATTCATTACAGAAGAATTCCTAATTACCCAAAGTTTTACTCTCAATGAATCGAACAATGGATAAATAAAATTCCTCCTTCGATAATTCGAACGTTTACTGAGCCGAACTATAGATAAGATAACAACCTATTCATTAACAGCTATGAATTTATGGTTTCTAGGAATCCAGCTTAAAAATAATTCACTGGATTTGAAGCTCATTTATGAAAATTAAAACTTTTATGTAACTGTATGTAAAGTGTATTACGGGAAAACTTTTTAAAAGCTTTTTCTAGGCTTAGTGTTACTTGTGGGGCTAGATTTAAGTGGTTTTATAAAAACGCGGAGCCTGTTGATCAAAAGTTCAATATGTTGTTTCCGTCTCAGTTACTGTCGAAATGTAACCGTAGGTACTGTACCAAGTGTTTAACAGGCAAGACTGTTCTGTTTAGATGTAGTTATTCTCTTGATGGTTCCTTTTTTAAAATGAATGGTACAACTGCAGACTTAAGGAGGTTCACACTGACTCGTCACTTTTTGCACCACTGGTCTAGATCAATTCGGACCACCTTTAGTCTAATATTGAGAAGCTGGTGAGTTTTATCCTTCACTAGATATGCCATGTCATCAGAATATTGAGCTATTGTGAAGGTGCTGTGCGTTTGACATGTCATGTGTATTATAGTAGATGGAGGTGTGGCCCCAAAAAACTACCTTGAGGTACCTACTCCTACTTTAATTAATTTAGAAGTCGATATTGCTTCTTTATAGTGAAATGACTAAGTGCGCCTTTGAAGATAAGATTGAACTATTCGCTAGTAAGTATCGGGTAAAGCATTTTTAATTCTATACAAAAATCCTTTATTGAATACTAGCTGATACCCGATCGCATCGCTGAGTGTATCAAAATTTAACTGATTGATTAAAAGATTCCCTATGTTCATAGCGAAATAGAAAAATGAATCTATTTTGACAGAAAAAAAATGATAGAAACTTTCAGACTTTAGATCCAAAGAAATTTCATCAAAATTCGTAAAACTACTTTTCAAGAAAGAGATGTTAGCTGTCTCAAATCAGCTTCTATACGATTTTTAGTAAAAAAAAGTACCTGTATTTCTTCTTTTAGGACTTGAAAATCTTTCATACCAAATGTTATTTAAAACCGTACAGCTATTTTAGGGGGCATCCATTAATTGCGCGAGGCGTTTTTTGCGATTTTTGAAATCCCATTCCCACTCCTCTGGTAAGATGTCATGAGATTTGGCATATATCATTCCCCCAACCCACAACTTAATGTGATATTTTTCAAAACAAAATAATACGTGATATTTGCGAGACCTTCCCTTTCCCCAAAGTAAGATTAGATGAGATTCGGCTCGACCCCATCGGCCTCTGAACGCCTCACGTAATTAATATATGTTACCTTATAAAAATAGATTAGTAGCTATCCTATAGGATCTTTAGCAAAACTTCATTAAACTTTGTTTCGTTAAGTAATTGTTAAATTTTGAACTGTTTAGTTTATTATTTTAATACATTTATTTCTGATTAATATCTTCAACAATGAACAATGAAAAAATTCAAATATTTTAAACAATTTCATTATTAATTTTATCGGGTGTTAAATTGAAATTCATAATTATTTTATTATTTATTTTCCAGTAAAAATTGTCAACTTTTATATTTCAACTATGTAGAGAATTCTTTCGTTATTATGTAAAATTGGAAGAAAATACGTTAAAATTCTATTTCACGAACTTTACCGAAATTTTTTAATGTACGGTTCCTGTAGGTTATAATTGTTTTGCCATCCCATGGGAACCATCATTATTCTAGCCTTAAAAATAAGCTATATCATGTGCTCTATTTCGTTGATTTAAATGAAACTGCTTTTAAATGCTCCATTCCTATAGAATACATAATTGCTTTGCCATCCTATGGGAACCGTTCATTATTCCGATATGAGAAGTAATCTATATCGTTTTCTGGCCTCTAAACTACCACATTACAAAAAAGTAAGTTAATATTTTGCTCTGAAAAAAAAAAATCTATCCCACGTCAGCCGTACATTTTTTCTGGATATAAAGTATATTATATGTTAAACCGAATTATAATTTATGTCAAATTTCATCCAGATCCATTTAGTACTTTTTGAGTGAAAGAGCAACATGCATCCATAAACTTTCACGTTTATAATATAAGTAAGATTTTATTGAACGCTTTTTTTGTATATATAGAAAAAACCTCAAGACATACCTTTTTGTATTTAAATGATGTCAAAATATCTTCTTTCAGTAAAAAATATCTGGTGCGAGGCGTCACGGTACTTTTTTTTACTTTTGTTTATGAAACTTACTGTTGGTTAAATAACTATAAGTACTTTATAACTATACAAATACATATAAACAGAACTATTGTACAATATATGCATACAACATTAATGCATATGGATATACGAATTCTAAACTTTCACCCCAGAACCGCCCTTATTCAAATTTACCCAGAAACATTTTTTAAATAAAAGTTGTTGCCACTAATGAGTCTAAGAACTATAGTAAGTTTAAAGAAAATCGTTGGAGCCGTTTTTAAAAAAAACATTAAAAAAGCTTAAAAACTCCTAGAATAAAGTGGAGCTTTTGGTTACCCGATTTCAACCAAAAGCTTCGCGGCACAACTAGGTATAGTAGGGAGATTAAATACCAAGTTTGGTGAAATTTGGATAAAGCTTTCAATACGATATGGCTGTCACACACAGACATGTTTCTAAAAACCACTTTTTGGACTTAGGGGACCTCAAAACATGTATTTCTGGTGAAAGCTCGAATTCAAAAATTCGACCCGATTACAATACTTCCTTTACTATCTATATAGTAGTAAAAGCAAGTAATAATACACTAAGTTTTGGGCTGGTTAATAAAGGTTTTTCATGCAATCCATTGACAATTTTCAAGTTAACCTTTGTTAACCTTGACAATTTTCAAGTTAACCTTTGTTAACCTTGACAATTTGAAAAGCGTACCTATTCATTGAATCAGCATTGTCATCCTTGGTATATAGAGAGATGGCATTGAAATGCAATTTTTAATCTTCATAATTTAATATTTTACACAATTCGAATGTTTTGCATTCAAGTTAACACCGGTCGCATCAATACGTAAATGCGAATTACCCTTATAAATCAAGTCAAGCGTGCAATTTTTAATACATTCCATTGCATTCTTTTCAAAACGATGCGATATTAAACTTTTTTTGAATGCATTTCTCACAGCAGTTTTTCATAAATACCAATTTTTAGATGTTAAGTACATATCTACATAATAGAGGCACAAGCAGTAAATATTTCATTAATCTGAAATAGTAGGATTGAGCCATATACTTCGACTTTATTTAACTTTAGTTTTTATACAATTATATGACAATCAGCAATAAACTGTAAAGGTATAAGGTAAAGTACCCAGTAGTTGAACGGGTTTCAAAACAAAACCTATTTACCCCTAATTTAAACAAACAAAATACGAATAAATTGATCAAAGAAGGGTTGTTTATGAAAATATAGATATTTTTTAAGATAAAACCAAACAGAAAGTAATAAATTATGAAATTATCATATTTTTACAAGGTTTTGAAAATATACATCAAATGCACCAGTAGTTGAACAATCTATTTTGACTCGCCGCAGTAGTTGAACGCCCAGGGAGTAGTACTTGAACAAGTATGAAATACATTCGAAAAATTAGTTTTTCATTGTTGTAAACGATTATTATCAACAAATTGATTAATATTACCCATTAAAAAATAAAAATACAGACTGTTATTTGGGTTATGGGTAAAATTCCGTTATAGACACCCCAAGATTTAGACATAACCTTACATTTTTTATGTACCTACATTGGAATTTTCAATTTTATTTAATGTAAATGTTATATTATAAGTATTATGTTTTATATAAAAATATAAAATAATAGTGACATCGCAAAGTTTTACACATTTAAGATATTTAGTTTTCTGTAAAACTTTGCGGTATCAATAATGTACACCAACAATGTAAATCTCGGGATGTCTAAACTAGAACTTTACCATAATTTTATTAATTTTATCGGATTATATTGTTGATTAACAAGTAAATATTAGTCACAATGTTTATCTTACATTTGGTATAAACTTTTATTGGTTTGAATTCAATAATATTTTATTTCGGTCAAATAAATAAGTTTGCACTGAAATTTTTTTAGAATTACTGCAGTTTTTAATAATATAATCACTATATATGTATATTTTTATACTTTTTTTAGAAAGAAAACAATTAAATGTAATTCATTATTACTGCACTAGAACACTTGTCGCGCTGTTCATCTACAGCTTCCATTAGAATTACATATACCTAATACTTGAATATCTTGTTCAAGTTTTGGGTACCGCTTTAAACATTGGGAGGTATAGTTAGACGAAAAAAATTAAATATAAAAATTATATTTTTTAGCTTTGCAAAAATTCTAGGATGTTTAGAAAGGACTATTTCATTTGGTGGCACTAATTTTTTTACTTACAATAATAATAAACAGTTTTTTTTACTGATTGATCAGTTTACGGTTGAGTACCTTTTTCATGAAAAAAGGAGCCATTATCGGCTATTCTTTATGTGTCAACTTTCAATGTGACAAAAATATTATTATTTCAATTAATAAAGAAAAAAAATCGCTAAAATCAATAACTGAACCAATAAATAATCATTACATACACATATTACTTATAATGAATCTTCAGATTTTGTTTTAGAGCAAAATTAAAAATCTGTTCAAGTACTGGGTCCATTTTTGCCAGTGTTCAAGTACTGGGTACTTTACCTTAGGTATATGTCTTAAAAATATGATAATTTAATCAAATTACTACCAAATATCAATCGATTCTCAAGATATTACCTACAAAAAAATTTTTTTTTAAATCATTATCTGACAATAATAAGTAGAGAAATACAATCATGTATACAAAGTAGGCACAATTTATATTTTCTCAAATTCTGTTATAAAAATACAATACATACAATTAATACTCCCATATACAGTACCCGTAATTAAAAAAAAAATCTTTATATAAAGTTTAAAATATTAAACAACACGGATGCTAATAACAATAATTAGTATTATACAATATACTATAATTAAATAATTAAGAGCAGTATATATACCTACACTTCCCTAACACATGTTAAAGTGGAAAATTCATTTATATTGATATAAGTAGATATATAAGATGAACCAATCAAATAACGACTACGTTTTTAATTTTACCAATCAGATTTCAAGGATGAAAACAGTTTATCAGGATTGACTAGTGTTCCTAAGGGGGGTAGTTTCTTTTGGTTCTCGAAATGCATTTCTCTTGCGCGTGTCCATTTTATAATGCCATCCTATAATGCGTAGGCATTGCCAGACTATAAATTTGCCAGTCCTTTATTTTCCGTTGCAAATAATTTAACTTTCTCACTTCAGAACATTAACAGTGTTAAATTTATAAAAATTTACCAGCAAATCTCTGAAAATCAGACTTGTGTCAACTTTTCGTCTGCATCGCAGTCGTGAATTTTCGAACACAAAATTAGGTATTTAGAGAAATCAACTGTTGTATTTTTGTATCATTCACACATATTCAAATGATTGTTGTTAAAATATTCATTAACAAAAAATTTTCACACTAAAATTCAATCACTATTGAAAGTTATGTTTAGAAATCATAACATGTTTCATTGTTAAAATCGTCTAATCATTTGATGTGATTTCATAAGCATTTTGGATGCAATTCATACCATCTTTATGTGCTCATTTATTATGTAGCTGTTGATGTTTTAGACTAAAATGCTCACAATACTTACGTTTAAAGTAAGTCTATGTGTTTTTTATAAGTTGTAACCAAAAACAAGAAGCTTTAAAGTTGTAAAATTGAATGCCAAAACTGATGACCTTGAACAAAATTTTATAGTAACCATAACTTTTATTGGCTGTTCAAATAGTTTCCTCCTTCTGACCAAAATATTTATATTTTCTTGTGGATTTTTTGTCAAATTATGACTTAGTATCTAATTATTTGATATTTGACCACCTGCAAAATTAACTTATCCTTAAAAAATGCACATATCTAAAGCTGGTACAGTAATAAATAGATTTATAGTTTTATAAAAAAAATATAACAGTGCGTTAAAAATAATTTGGATTTTTTTTTTTGGAAAATATTTACTATTCGAAATGATTAAAATTTGTTGATCGATAAAACAACAAATTGTAATTTGTTTAAAATAATTCGCTGCTCTTTATGCCAATTGTGCGTTTTATTATATGAAACAAAGCCAATTATCATTATATTTCATCAAAATATTTATTTTTGTAAAAAATGCACAGTACTTGAAAGATTACTACTGTTTTTTTTTCTGTTAAATTAGCTGAATGGATTTTTATTTTATCTCTTGGTATGCAGGTTTAATCAATTATTATAATTTAAGTACGCTCACCGAAGCAAGTGGCCATTAGTTGACTTAAAATATAAACCTTTTGAATGATTCATCACTTTTTTAAGGGTCTTTAGTCTTAAATTTCCCTCAAAACTCCCGTTGAACGAAAATTAAGGGTACTTGGGCTACACGAGATTTCAGATTATGAACAACAGCTTTCAAACTTTAAAGAAAACAAATCACTCAGAAAAATTAACCTCCCAACCAAAATTTATACATCAAATTATTTAAACAATATTTTTAGCATTGGCCAAGACCTTGAAACAAAGGCATTTGTAAATTCATTTGAATATAATGATAAAATTGACGTCTCAGTAGGAAACATTTTCTTAGTCTCTATAACCACCTGTTGAATTTCAATGTGATTTCCAGCGTTGATTTCACCTATTCGAATCCAAGGCAACACCAAAGAAAACCAAGAATTTTCTCAAATGTTTAACACATAATTCAACAATAAAATCACGAACATACAACAATTTTTTTGAAATGATTATTCATATCGTATTTATCTGGTATTGTTGTAAGCGTAAGATTTGATTAAAGCGCATTTTTGAAAGGTGTTTTTTTGGCCAGTGTTAGAACTATTGTTCTATTATAACCATTATTTGTCAAGCGTTGAAAATATGTATGTACACAATATTGATTGAATATTAACATAGAAAGGCCGCTCCATTAAGCAACCTAGGTTTTTGTAGCAGTTCTAAAAAAAACTTAAAAACCCAAGATTTTTTTTTTTTGCATTTATTTAATGGGAGCCCTAAGTTTTGTTTCTCATTAAAAAAAAAAGTGTAATCTCAGCATTTGTATATATGTACGGGCATTAATCGCATATGTTTTCTTAACATAGCATAAAACAAAGTCGCTCCCGCTGTCTGTTCCCTTAGATCTTTTGAACTACACAACGGATTTTAATGTAGTTTTCAGTAAAAGATAGAGTGATTTAATAGGAAGGTTTGTAGTTTTAATATATGCATATCATAGTAGATAAAAGTCAGGAAATTCACAGATTTGTAATGTGATGTCAGAACAAAGATATTTTTGAGCACGAGCATTGCAAACGCTGGCTAAACCTTACGAGATAGATCAAACATAATATACATTCGGCAAAATTGTGTATCTTAAAAAGATTGATAAGAAAGTCCGCGACGGTATATGTCTTCCTCCTAAAGCATATTAAGCATATTACAAAAAATTATTGGTTATTTAACTTATTTCTTATCCAATTAAATTCATTAGATGGATACGTTGTGCATTTCATTAAGATCAAAATTGCCCTTAACAGCATATAGTTACATGATGAAACACTACATAATACTATTATGTACTATCAATAATTACTTGGTTTATTATTATATAATTATTTTCCCATAATTAACTACACAGTATGTATCTTGTATGTATAAGATTATCAATCAACAGTGATATTAAAATTAAATATTTAACGAATTTTATATTAACAGTAAATAAATTTAACAATAAAAACAACGCTCCTAATGAGGCAACAATGAAAATTCAAAATTACTTGCTATTGTCTTAATATTTGTTTATTACCCTGCCGTAATTCAAATTAAATCTAAAACTAGCTGTACCCGGACTTTGTTCACGTAAACTCCGTAATACTACTCACAAAGCTTTTCAATATGTGATTTTTGAAGATCCGCCATAGACCTGAACAAATAGGTTATAATGAAGCCTATTTAACTACTACTAAGCTCCTTTTTAATTATTTTTGATTTATTATACATTTAAAAAAATAAGAATTGAAAATCTTTTTGATCAACGATTAGCTTTTGTGATTCGAAATTTAATTAAAACGGAATTTATTATTTTTTCTTTGACGATTTTTATTAGGTACTCAATTAGTCTAATTTAGCTCTGTCCAGTGAAGCGGGCGGGTATCAGCTAGTATACTATATAATATAATGTTGTTGAACATATCTCTTTTCATACTTAGGCTTACTAAAGCGTAGGTAATTAGGAAAGTGTAATACAAAATAATTGGAAATATTTTATGGTATTATTATAGCAATAAATAAAGAATTTTCAATTGATTATTCAAACACCTGTCTTTTACTTGTCGTTGAAACAAAATTTTTACCTAGCTGGGATAGTAGTGGATACCCAAATCAAATAAATTCAAGGAAAATAATAACTTTACCCCAGATGGTTTACATACAAAACACTTTAATAAATAGAATACGTCTTATATGTGTACATGAAAATGTTTATAACAATTTAAAGAAAAAATTAAATAAGCTTTCATACTTAACTAAATTTTTTCAAAAACAAAACATGGTAATGTTTCTAAAAAAAAAACAACCGTTTTAATTATAATATGGTTACTTTAAGGGTTAAGGGTTTTTTCAACATCTACAGGCACACGAACTTAATAATAAAATATGCACATATGTATGTAATTCCGGGAATATAATTTTAGTTATTGATGTATTACTAAAATTGGTGTATTCCTGGAATTTAATTTAAATTCTCAACGGGTGCTACCATATTATTAACAATCACAAATCGAAATAAAATGACAGTTTTGCGATCAGAAACAACAGTTTATTGAAAAGCTTTGATGTTATGAAATATGATACATTACTAATATTGCATTTGATAGTTTTGACACAATGTAACATTGCACTTCATAAATAATGGTCCGTTTGATACGTCGGATTTAATTTTGAAATTAAACGCTGTTAATTATTTTTTAAAAAGGAAATTTTCGTTGATTTATAAATAGACATTTGACATTAATTATGTTATGCAAAGTCGTTTATAAAACCGCTTCATTTGCGCTAGCATACCTTGGCCCTTTCGATAAACAGTTCTCAAAGACTTTTTCCCATCAGTTGACCCAATTTTAGAAATAACACATTGGGTCTCTGTTTTCAGTTCGGGAATAATTTCTGATTTATTAACATAAACCTTAGATTTTATTAAACCCCAAAGGTATAAAAATTGTATGACAACAATCTGCGCGGCTAATTAACGTCATCATTTCGGGAAATCACACGACCAGGAAAATGTTCTCTTATATAATTATTATATAATTACATAATCCGCTCTAATCCGTGACTTTTTGTTGGTATATCATTTTTTCATGAATAACACGAGGATTTTCATATTAGTTGTGATAAATTCATTGGATGAGGCACCCAAATAAAAATCGTCATTGAGTTTTAATAAAACCCCTTAAAAAGTTACACAACAGAATTACAATAAATTAAACTAAAATAATTATAATTACCATAATTATTTGTCTTATAATAATATTTTAATTAATATTAATTATATAACACTATTTAAAATCAATTTAAAATATATATATTATTAATTAACTCTTTTCTTCGAGCTTTCTATTTTGTAAAAGTACCAATAACGTCACCAACGTTTAAAGATCGGCAGAATATCCAAGTTACGCTGCCTGGCCTGTCCCTTTGAGTTTCTTAAATAGATTTTCATTAATTTTAGTTTCAAAAAGTATGAATTTACCTGACTTATAATTCAGTTTTCATAGAAGTACATGTATCAACAAATTCTAAGAGATTAGTGGATTTATTTGAATTTGTAAATGATCACACATAATACTTATTACAAATTGTTGCTAAAAATTTTAGGTTACTATTTTGCCAACCCTACCACCCTATGGTTAAGCTACTGTTATCAACAAACCTATCCTGATTGAAATGAGCTTTATTGCTTAAAATAATCTTTATATTTTTTTTTTTTTTGCTTAAAATAATGTCTTTAAAGGTCACTAGTGGCGTGGTGGACTAGATAGTTGCCTTATACGCCAGTGGTCCTAGGTTCGAATCCCAATGAAAGCCCAGATTTTTATTCTCGGTTTTCGGATTCGATGGTCGCTAATGACCATAGTAGTTGATGCAACCTTAAATAAATGAAAAAAAAATGTCTTGAAAAAAAAAATGTTTGCAGGTGTAGTTCTTGTACCAAAAGCAGGTTTCATATAGACGAAAGCTCTGTGACGCTTCACAGCATATTTTTCAAAAACAATTTACTAAATTTTAATAATTTATAACAAAAATGTAAACATTTGCCTATCTTAATATTTGACATCTGAAATTTTGTATTTTTAAATTCATATTGATCATGGCTTTTTCAGGCATCTTGAAAATTTTTTATGTTGACATAAAAGTCCAATAAATACTAAGCATTACTGTGAAATTAGGGTTAGTCATGTGTTTTAAATGAAACAACATGACCTATCTTATGAAACTGGCAACAATTATTATTCTTGAAACAACAATTAACCAGTTTACTTTAATTTAACAATATTAAAAAACTTTTTTTAAAAACATAAATAATTATAATAAATAATTAAAAACATTGATTACAAATAAGATAATAATCCCGAGTTAAACATACATGTCACATACGTGTGTGAATCTTGAAAAAATTTTCAAGATGCCTGAAGAAGCCATGATCCATGTCGAAACGTCGCTGAAATGAAAAATAAGTTGACAAAATAAAATTTCTTGATCCGTATTAATCTGATTTTTTTATTTCGTTCATAAATTGGGATCTGAATTACTTCGTATTATGATTGTTATTAGCTGTATTATGACCATTTAAAAAAATTTAACTAATTGAACAAATAAATCTCCATAATACACATGGTGAAAACCTGCATTATTTCAAATTGTTATAATATTTAAATAGATTGGTCAATCATTTTTTAAAATTTTACCAGTAGCTTTTTCTCAACAAAGAAGTTTTTTGGAGGTGTTATAACTAATTAAAGGTCATTTAGTGATCCTAAGGTTGAATCGCAACGAAGGTCCAAGATGTTTTCATTAGTTTACAGATTTTCCGGTCATTAAGGACCATAGTAGTTTTTTTTATTTTAGTTTATTTAAGCTCGCATCAACTGCTGTGGTCATTAGTGACCTTGGAATCCGAAAACCCGTGAAAAACCTCTTAGACTTTCATTGGGATTCGAACCCAGGACCACTGGCGTATAAGGCAACTATCTAGTCTTCAAATTGACTACCTTTTGACCTTCATAGTAGTTGACACGACTTAAAATAAACAAACAAAAAAAAATTAACATGCAGAGAAAGCCTTAATTCATATAAACTAAATAATTATTTGATAGGTGATCTAATTATGCGAGTATAACAATCAATATAAGTACAAAACCTATAGAACTATTCTTTTTAACACCGAGAGCTTTGAGTTGTAACGCAATTTTATCTTATATTAAGACAATGACTACAATTATTTAATATTATTTTATATTAAGACAATGACTACAAATATAATTTTTACCTTTAAATACTGAAAAGAGTCGAGAGGATTAGACCTCTCTCATTCCGTGCTGGGCCCAAAACTGGATTTTTTGAACGTACACTTTCTAAAATTTTTTCGTATTCGCAAATATTAAAAACAGCAAAATAAGCAACCAATCAAACTAAATTGAACTAAATCACACACAAATATATTAGATATAAGTGGTTGAAAATAGAATTTTATACGCCCCAGAGCCTTAAAAAAGTAGATGTACAATTTCATTTTCTTCATGTCTTATAGGAGAATAAAATTGTTCAAACAAGCCCCAAAGGTTTAAATAAAAATTTCAACAACCTGCAAACAGCATCAATAACAAGTTATCGATTTGCAAACCAAAATAACGCTCGACGACTCGCTCAACCTCAATAGTTGCTAGATTTATCAACAGATGCAGCTTTTGTAATAATATGTTAACATGTATTATTTGGTTTAAAACGAAATAAATTTGCTGAGTTTTTGGTATTAAAAATATTAATAGTTTCTATCTTTAACAATTTGAAATATTTAATGATTTATATAAATTTTCATTTATGAATATACATTGATAATAATTATTGATCCTACTTAAGTACCTATTTTGCAATAACCGATTCCAAATTGAAGTATGATTGGCATAAAGTAGCTTATGATTAGCATTGCATTTGCTACATTTTTTTCCATAGACAAAACTGTTCATTGAAGTATCAATTTTAGTAGGTAGATTCAATACATTTTTAAAAAATCTATATTTTAGTTTTTACACAATTTGGTTAAATAAAACTCTACAATTTCATAGAGCAGTAATTAAACGGGGGTATCCCAATTTAAAGAATAATGTTGATAAATAATTGATTTGCTAATAAATGTTTTGTTAGTTTGTATAAGGAAAACAATGTAGTAGGAATAGATTGGGTTTTTCAAACAGCGGACAATAATACCTCATCATACCAATCAGAGGGTTGAAGCCAATTAAAGATTCCGCTTATGCGACCATATTAAAAACAAATAATCTACTATTTATAATCATCAAAGTAGTGAAGTAGGTAGTCCAATCAAATGGTGTTATTGTCAGGAAAGGATTACAGAACTTTTTTCCCCTCGTTATAAATGTTTTTCGGGGTTCTGACTTCTGAATCTGATTTTAACTTTACAGTTTTCCCCAAATCCACTTCATAAAAATAATTGAGAAAAACGTAAAAATTTTCGAAATTTTCACTATAAGTCAAAGGTTATGCATTTTTCGAGAATAATGATTCTGTACAAAAATAAAGTATAGGAAATTTTCAACAAAAACACTGCTTACAAAAATTTTCCTAGTCGAAAAGTTTGGCCGCTATAAAGCACGTTAAAAAAAGGCTAAAATTTCCTTTTTGCAATATTCAATTTTTTCGTTTAATTTGCTTGTAGCATAAACATTATGCTTTTAATTACAAAAGCTTTATGGCATTTAATTTTTATGCCATATTACGTGATAGCGCTAAGAGCCTAAGAGGATAAAGATAGAGAGGTTTCTATTTTTTCACCCGATCTTTATGTTTTTCGAGATGTTAAATGCAAATTTTACATTTGCCTTTTACCATGTGTATTTCGCAAAAAAAGTCGTGAAAAACGGGCAAATTTTTGACGTTTTAAATTTCCAATACATTAATTTAACAAAGAACGAGCTTGAATCGGAATTCTATAAAAACCATGATCTTATGATACTGGGAAGAAAATACTTAAAAAATGTAAAAAGCTTTTTGTATCAAAATATTTAAAATAATAAATTTGGACATTTTATCTAAAAATTAAAATCAACAAATAAAAATTGTAGCAAAATGAAAAACTGACTGCAAAATAAATAAAAAAATTTTAAATAAAAAATGCACTAAAAAGAAAAAAAAAACTAATTACTACTTCATCCCCTTTTGCTCTTAAGGGTTGAAATTTTTTGCTTTTAAATGAAATGAAAGAACAAAGTGGATTATTCTTCCCAAAAGAAAAAAATCATCAAAATTCGATGATTCAGTTAAACGTCACTATTTCAACCTCCATTTTCATTCTTAGGAGGTGGATTTTTTCCTTCAAATTGAAATGTGAACAATTTTAAGGTACGATTTACGTAATAAAAAAAATTTATCAAAATCGGGTTAGCCAGGAAAAATTTTTAATCCCGAATAAAAGGAGTTTTTTTATAAAAATGGAAAAGAGATTAATTTAAAATTATGTTCTACCAAAAAAAAAAAAAATATCAAAATCGAGCTAACCAATAAGAAGTTAGTATATTAGTTAATTAGTAATATAAATTACGTCTAACGAATTTCATGATTTTAACCCCCCCCCCGTCCTTGTCGAAAACTGGTCACATTTGTGAGACCCACCCCTCCTTAGTGTGCCGTCATATTTTTTACTATTTTATCTCCTCAAATAGGTAATAATTGAATTAAAAGAGGAGTTCAAAAATTAATATTTTTAAATGCAAATTATTTTTTTAATAAAATTAACATCAAATCAAACATTTCAAGAAATTAACAAAAAAAAAAGATTAACTATATTAATTAAAGATCTAACTTAATCATCTTGAGTCTATGGACTTTGAACCTACTCCTTTAAATACTTTGATTAAAATAGATTTTGAAATGTGACATCACGAAATTTTGGACCCCTCCCACTTCCTTGTCACACAATGACACTTCGTCGATCCTCTCCATACCCCTTAACGTGTGATGTAATTTATGAATGGCTCCTTATCCCTTAGTTTTTAACCCCTTTAAAGTAAACGATTTCCTTCAAATTAAAATGGGACTACACGGGAAGCACGAGCTTTCAAATAAAGAAAGAATCATCCAAATCGGTTGACCCAGTCAAAAATTCTGAGGTAATAAACATAAAAAAATACAGTCGAATTGAGAACGTCCTTATTTTTTTGAAGTCAATTAAAAATTAAAGTTTTCATCGTTCAATAATATAATTAGTATAATTAGAGTAACATAAATTAATTATAATTACATCAGCTTTTCATTAAGTCTACGCTACTTGTCAAATAGGATACAGTTAAGAAATCTTGATCGAAATGCTTGATATTTACATTCACTGGAAACGTGGAAAATTTTAAAATAAGAAAATATATACAACTCGATATAAACGCTGTGTATAAACCAGTAAACATTGCCTTTTGATTGTGACAATTACATGCTTCAATGAGCACATCTACTCCGACTTCGCTTTGTATATAATATTTTCTTTAAAAACTTTTCCCCCTTTTTTGGTACAAGCACAAAAAATGTCGAGCTTATCAAAAACTCAACGAAAAAATAGAAAAATAAAAATAGGTAAATATCATTATCTGAAGAAGCGTATTTCTAGTTTCTTTGCGTGGTCAATAGAAATATAGAAATGTAAATGGTAAAGGTAGATTGGCCATCGTCGTCCATAGAATTGATCTACTTTTATATTTTGTTAAAAGGATTACATCGTTTTGTTTTACGTAATCTTGTTAAGCTAATGCCTATTGGAGGACATGGCGACGTTACACGATATGGCTTTTGTGCTTGATATTATAGTCTACAATTAGTGACTTATCGGTATTCTCAGTTAACGTTTACATTTTTCCAAGTGTTTGTGATTTTTATTTTAAAGTTATTCCCACGTCAAAATAATTATAATTTTTTGTTTTGCTATCATTGACTTGGTTTCATGTAAATTATTCAAAAGCTCTATAAGAATATTGAAGTGAACGAGTAATTGTTAACATTAACAACAATGACGACAGCGGGAGTTGAAACTGAAACGGAAACAGACACAAAAGCCATCACTAATGAAATTGTTGCCTCAACGGGTGTTAATGTGGATAACGAAGAACAAATATCTTCCAGTGCGAATATTGCACAAAAAGATACATTAACAGTTCCAACGGGAACTGGCGCAGATGAGGATAACGATGAGGATGATGAAGGGTAAGTTTCGAAAAGTTGGAAAACTAGTCATCCAAGTTGGTCTCAAAAAGAAAATTATCTGTCACGATCGCCATGTTGTTCGAGTCTACGTATTAACATAAACAAATGTCTACATCTGTCGCATTTATTTACACTTTGGTAACTTTCATCTTTCCATTTAAATATCTATTTGGAAAATGTCAATGTGCTTGTTATGATGGTAGATTATATTTTTGGTAAATTCGTAATCAAGTTAATATTAATTAATGTAAATCTACTTAATAAAGCAAAAATTTATTTTTTGGATTTTTCAAATCCATGCAACCACTTAAAAGCTCATCTGTTACCAAGTCTACAATTGCTTCAGAATTTGGTAATCTTTGAGCGTAAAATGCTTTTAACTAATATTCGCTGAGCAGACGAATAGTGACAATAGGCCCAAATACATCAAAAAGTATCCAAATAATCGTTGTAACTGTAATAATTATGCGTTTCAAGTCTAGTTATTAATAAAAAAATAAATAAAATTCAAAACTTTATTTGAGGCAAGGTTGTAAATTGATTCATAAGCTGGTATGAGTTTAAAACAAATCGATTGAAACTTAATTGAATATTGTAAAATTGATATCTATAGTTGCTACTTTTCAAACATCACCGATATGGAATATATAAACATTTTATTGATTTCTACTTTAGTGTTTTGAAAATCACTTTGAATTATTAATTTTTATATATGTAGTAGTAAAAAATGTAAGCAATTTGATGATGGAAATTGATTTTGAACGCTCATTGAAACCATTATAACGAGCTCTGTCAATTTAATACAGGTACAATAAATATTAAAAAAAAAAAACAAATATTACCAACCTGTTTTTCAAATGTGAACTTTGGTTTTTTAGCAATGATAAAAAACTCAATGTAAATCAACCATACTAATATTTATTAAACTGGGTGAAAACTTAGAAAATAGTTTACAATAATGTTTCCCTTTCTTAAAACAGTAGAGGTCATAAAAGGTCAACCGTTATAGGTTTACACAAAAGTTTTCCTATTAACTCTCATTAAAACTTCACCGGTAAGATGAAAAGTCAAAGGATACAACTATCAAAATGAAGCGGTTTATTAACACTGTTAATCGATTTCACTAAACAAACTTGTCCAGTTTATGATAAAAGTTATGTTTTTTTAGTTCAAACGATACGTGAAGTTAAAATTTCCATTTAAGTGTTCTTTCAAGACTAAGATTTATAGTATTATAGTATTTTAAATGTTTTGATTCATTATTTTCATAATAATGGTATTATGCAATAAAAATCAAAGTTTAAGGAGCATTTTAATCGCTTCTCGATGAATATTTCTATTGGTACGCTATAGAAGGTGTACAGTTCTCGTCATCCAGGTGATTTCCCAACCTCTGTTAATCTAAGTTTCCACATATTCAATAAATAGTGCGCTTTCCCTATTTGATCAGATAAATTTGATATTTCAAATGACAGTAATGGGATTGTATATTTTTTATACGAGGTTTCTATTGCATCGCCACACGCCTTAATTAGCGCAAAAAGAAACTGAAGAAAAATCGATAATGACTAAAAGTTCTTTTAATACATACATATTTCAACGTGTTAAAAGGGAATTTTGAGAATTAATATTTTTAATTGGAATCCTTGATAAAATTGATGAAATACTTAAAAAAAACCTTTTGACATACATAAAATACAGTAGGTAGCTACTTAAGTATTTACTTCTATTAAAAAAACAAAAAAACTTCTTCCCTTTCGGATGCTTGTTTTCAGAAACCAAAAACATTAAAACTGCATTTAATGTAATAAATTTCTTATTTGGAGAGTTGGCTTAAGTTATTTGACGATACAATGATAAACGAGTCTTATATGATTACATTTGAAATAAAACCAAAACTGCATAATATCAACCTTTGATCTGCCGACATTCAGAAACATCAGTTTTATGTTTGACCTGTAAAAAAATATTCTTTTAAAATAATTTTTATTTTAGATTCCTTGAAACGATGGGTTCTTTACTTGGAACACACGTGCATTTCGATGAATCTGTCGTAACGTGAGTCTCTATAATAATTATATGCATGGCCTTTTCTTGTTTATGTGTCCCAGCTTTCAATGTTTTCTTAATTATATAAATGTCAACCACTTGATACGAGCTTTCACATGCATTCTGTACACATATTTACACTGATTTTAGTAATTTTGCAATATTTTACGTGAGGTGAAAAACATATATTTTCCGATTTTATTTTAGAATTTATTCTATGGTTTCTTTTTATTGGATTAACATTTTCCAGTGAATTCAATATTATATATACTTACTTACAGTGTCTTGTTGTGTATTGATTAGTAAGTGGGTATTTATTTTCTTGATATATAAACTGGAGGTTTTGCTTGTTATTTTAATTACTAATTAAATATTACTACGTACATAAGTTGTAGGTAATTTGTAAATATTCGAATCACATTATTATAAAAATGATGATTTGAAAACATTGAGCAAAAAATATCAAATTATATCAACATTGTTAAATTAAAATTATATTTGAACTACGTTTGAAATTGAATTTGATTTAATGCTTGAACAAGTTATTATGTAATTGGTAATATAAAGTTTTTAGCTGACTTTAGTTCAGTCATTTCTATTTAATTTAATGTTGCATGGAAAAAAATTAATAAGAATGAATCTCTGACTATTGATATAAAACAACGATTTACATCTAATACAAACAATTTATAACAATATACTAAAAAGTAATAATAAATTCGTTCAAATGCCTAAAAAGTTACTTTTTTGAACCGATTGTGAATCAGTTAAAGAAAGCTTCAAGATTATCGTCGAGTGAATGTTCTTATAGGAATCATCGAGCATCGAAAAATTACTAAAAGCTATTTTTTTTAATTTTTATTAGTCCCTGAATTGATTTTAGGATTGCATCCGCGAACCAAGCGGTTGTAATCCTTCGGTTATATTAGATACAAATAATTATTCATATAGATTCGTACGATTTCAATAGAAGTATACAAGTTTATAAAAGTGTTTACATGAGTTGCGTCATTTTTCTACTAAATCATATGAATTTGAAAAAAAAAATCTTTGTTTGCTAATCAGATTCATATACAATTACTATTAATCTTAATATGATTTGTTAACAATAAGTTTGAACGAGTTGATCCTTTTTTCAACCGAAATATTGAAATAAAATCAGTACCAACACTTAAAGTATTTCTAGTTCACTAGTCCACTTAATGGCGCAGTGGTTAGAGCAACTAATCTCCGCTCCATGCGTCAATGATACTGGGTTCGATCCCCGTTAGATATAACACTTATTATTTATGACTCATAAAAAATCAGTTCAAATTTATAAATATTTGCAACCACTGCAACCATGTTATTTGTACAAATTCGTACGAGCTGATTTACATGAATTCGAGCAATTAACATTTTTTTTTTCGTATTTGCATTCAATATGCAAATATTAGCAAATACCAGTTTGTTATTGGTAAAGCTTACATATTTTTTCCGTGAAAGGAAGATCAAATTGCTCGCAATACGTTTTTTACAAACCACATTCGAATAAATATAAAATTTTGTATGAATTCTGATGAAAATACAAACAATTGTGATAATATTGAATTACATTCGTTCGAATTCTTGCGAATTCATAAGAAAATTATACAAACTATTAACCACAATTCATTTTTTAACTACTTCTGATAAATTCATATGGGTTCGTATAAAGTAAATCCATTATTTTAGAAATTAAAGATTACCTAGAGGTAAGATAAATAATAAGATAAATATTTAAATGCCAAATAAATTCAAGCATTGACTTTACAAGTTATTTCATTTACAATCCAAAATACCAAAAAACAATTCATTTGAGAACAATTCCCAATAATTTTATTTAATAAATCTCTATTTGTTTCTTACAATATGCAACTTCCAAATGGAAAAATTTATCTATATATTACTCGTAATACGTGAAGCAAACATTTGTGATTCCTTTTTACCGAATATTACACGAACGGAGGAGTATGAAATTTGGCACAATTGAAGTTTATATGAGGAAGTTGCGTATTGAGATAATATTTTTTTATAATAATGCTTCAAAATATCTTAAATTAATGAAAAAAGAAGTCACACACACTACCACGCGTTTGACACACACATACACACAATACATACAAATATGTAGATTTTTAAATCTCAGTTGTTCAGTTTGACCACAGACTTCATATTCCAAATGTCATTATTTAAACAAAATATTGTGGGAGGAATTTAAATCAATTTAAATTTTGAAATTGTAATTATTGAAATTGAAGGAAACAAATTTAATCGATTATTTGATTATTGAGCTATATTATTAAAATATATTTTTACATACCTAATATACTATGGTCAAATTTCGACCGATGGGCAACCTCTAGTATCTACTATTTCCTTGCCTAAAAATTATTTTATGATAAATACGGAAGGGCACCAATCAATTATATTTTTTTTTTCCTTATTTTTTCCAAAAATAAAAGTTTATTTCTAATAGACATAATGATAATAAAAAATAAGCTATAAAACTTTTTCTCTTAAAGTAATTTCTTAGACATTTATTTGTCAAGTTTTACTTACCTTATATCTTATTTTTTCTACCTATTTGTAATATGAAAAATAACATTTATTCTTTACTTGATTGACATTATTTTTTGATGACTTCGCAAAAGTGTACAAAGTCTTAAATCAATGGTCAGAGAATTTATCTTTCAGTTTATAGACAATCAAATAAAATTAAAAATGTATACGATATAAAAATGTTGTTCCTTCACATATATCAAAGATTTTTTAAGATTTGTGATTCATAATTTGTTATTAAATAGAAACTACAACCCGTTAATCATTTGCCAATTCAATAAATCCGAATTAAAACTTGTGAAATTTATAACATAGTTTTAGTAAACATTTCACTTAAAAGCCACATATCAAATTTTGATATGATTGAAACTATTGAGCATTTGATTTAACATGAAGAGCAGTTATGAAATCAAGTTAAGCTTTGAATGATTTTGTGCCATAAAGGTATCGATATTATAAATGACTAGAAGCTCACGTCATATATTGCACTGTAACGAATCAAAGCTGTACGAATTATTAACATTAGGCAAATATATAAATACACTTCATGTATGTATAAAAATGACAAACGTAAATCGATATTTATGCAGTAGCAAAACGGTTGAAAATTGTTTTAATTTTATATAGCTTTAATTACATTTTATCACACAAACGCACGATATGTTGGTCTTTTGCACTGTTGCACACTAAATAAATGCTCATTTTATTATTTCAATAACCAATAAATTGCACTTTAAAGCTATTGTTATTATTAGAAATTTTTGTTGATAACAATTTTAATCTTTATATAATATTTTAAATAATTAAGAATAAGGTAAGTGGTGATTTTGTTTTCTTGGATTTCATTCAACAATATGAAGCTGAAAAATGGCATTTGTTCGTAAAATAATAAAATCGATATCTTTTTTGATAGTAATGCATTAAGGTTTTTGTCCTTTTTCTCTTGATATTATAAAAGGCAACATTTTTCCTGTGCGCTTGATTTTATATTTTTCAAGCACAAAGGATATGGAGCTTTCCGATTGGATTTTTATATAGTGACATAGAATTTTTTTTTTGTTTGTAATATCTAAATGGAAATATGAAGCTTTCGAAATAACAAAGTGGAGCTTTCCTTGCTGTTTCTATTTAGTTTGATAGCGAGAAATTTAATTAGTAACATGTTTTAAAACTTTTAGTGAGAATTATGATTTAAATTTTAAAAATTTTAATTGGAACTTGGGACGTTTTTTTTTTTTTAATTTAGAATTGTTCAATATTTGTACCCATTGAAAAGACATGCGTCGCAAAGTTACATAAATTAGAAGAGTGTTTGAGTATATTATCCTTATTGAAGTTCTTTTGATATACAATTATTTTTTTTCGTCTGTAATATTATAACAGATGCATATGAATATAATAGGTATAAAATAACTATTTATATCAGAAAGATTGTCATTATTTCCAACCCATAGAAACGGTGTTCATGTTTAACGAGTTAAAAGTAGGTAATCTATTACCTACCTGTTGTTTCAGTATTTAATTTCCATAAGTATAACCAATTTTATCAAAATATGATTTGTTATTTAAGTGTAAATATTTCTTAACTATCCAATAGAAATTGGGTAAAGTTTTGGGCAAAACTTGGGTAAGCTTTGAGTAACTTTAGGTAAAATGTCATGATTTTCCTGTGCATGCATTTATTAAAACCATGAAGTTGTATTGATTACCGATTACAGACTGATCTTATGATTCTTAGTTTAAGATATTCGGAATGAAATATATTTGAGAGATCATTAATTGGAAAAAAAAACATTTGAAAAAAATCCGGGAAACTATTTATTCAGGAAAATGTACGGGAATCATTAAAATGTTGTAATGACATATTAACTCTAAGTTTCTTTCATCAAAGCATTATCGTTATCTGCATGCCATAGAAATTTGAAGCTTATGTTACGACTTTAACGTTCTATGTTGGCGTAGAATAAATAAATATCACATATAATCTCTGATGCATCAGGAGTTAAGAGTTAGAAACCAGTATTATCATTATATTCACTCGTGCATTGACATGGCAGCATTTTATCAGATAAATAATGTGCAAATTGAAGTCTATTGAATTTATGTAACATATACGAAATAACTACAAAGACTGCCACTAACAACACACTAAATATGACTTTTAAATTTTATTTCAATTCGTTTTCACAAATTATCATCATAAATACGGTTCTTGCTATGTCACTAATACAAAATCCGTCAAAAATTTCGACGTTATTCAAAAGTTTTTTGTACGTTTTTGGATCACAAATCCTTCTAGGTGTTCTCGGAATAACCTTACAAAATTTCATAACAACATGATCAGTGGTTCAGAGGACAAATATGAACATTTTCGTTTATATATCAAAAAAGACATCAAGTAAACATTAAAATATTTTATTTTTGAATCAATCTATAAAATTTATTTCGTTTGATAGTTTTCTTTATTTAATTTTTAATCGTTAAAAATTGTAAAGGTAGGTTTATACAAATTAATTGCATGAACAAGCAAAGGAATGCAATCTCTTGATTTTATATGTTTTTTTTTGTAAATCTTCTTTCAAACTTTAAAAAAAATCAAGCTTTTTGCTTGCCTATTAAACCCTTTTTTTGAGTTTCATTTTGGTATTATTGCCTACTAAACAATGATTAATTATCGTAAGAATTATTGGTGATAGAGTATAAGGTAACCTTTTTTGTAGTTTGATATCTTTATCTACTAGCCATTTATTAGAGAGATAAAGGTTCAATGCTTTTAAATGCGAGATAAAACTTGATCAATCCTCAATTTTGATTTAAAACATAAAAGGTGTTGGTCCATCAAGAACGCTGCATTTAAGTTTGCCTTTATTTTTTTGGTATTAAAAGTCACTCTTATGTTTAAAAGGTATCATCTGTTGTTATTAAGAGTCATAAAAATGAATTGTTATATTAAATAACTGCGTCTTGTTATGTTGAAAGCAAATTACCAATATGGTGATAGTTTTGCGGAGAGAGTTTGTAAAGGTCGTGGCATTTTTGGCATTCATATTTCTATAAATGAGTCTACTATTTAAAGATTAATTAGAAAATTTGAGGAAATTTACTTGTGGGCAAAAAAAAAATTCCACGTCATTGTCTTATGCGGTCAAAAATATGCACTCACAAATGTCATAGTTTGGTGCAGATTATGTGGTGGAGATGTAATTGAACCATATTATTTTGAAACTGAGTCTTGCTCAGTTGTAACTGTAAATGGAATACGATATCATGGCATGATATCTAACTTTTTGTGGAATCAATCGCATGACATGAACCTCGTAGCAATGTGGTTTCAACAGGATAGTGCCACATACCATACAGCAAGAGAAACCATCGATTTAATAAGAGAACGTTTACTTGGTCATATAATGTACAGAAATGATAACGTTAATCGGTCGCCCAGATTTTAAGACTTGACACTTTCCGATTTTTACCTCTGCGGGGTTTTGCAAAACTCAAGGTTTTCGTTTACAAACCAGAAACAGAAACATTTTAGAAAACAGAAATCCAACACGTTATTTTCGAAATTTAGCCAATTATCTTGCAAAAATCCTTCAAAAATTTTATCAAAAAGACCAAGGTATGGTCCTACCGTAGCCGAAGCGGTTAAAGGACCGACTTTGCGTAACATAATTAATATCAAAATGTCTACTTTATAAATCAACAACAATTTCCTTCTTAAATAATAATTTACAGCGCTTAATTTCAAAAATAATTCCGGCGTATCCAATGGACTACCTAATAATATAATAAAAATAACTTTATAGAGAGCTTTGAAATTTTTTATATATATTAGATATAATTGATCAACAGAAATTCTCTGTGTTTATAGACAGTCGTGATATGACCTTAGATGTTAAAGCGACTTAAAACACTAAAAAAAATCTAGGATTATCAAGGAGATTCAAAAAATTGTTTGTGGCCTCACAGGTACAATCTGATATGAAATATTATAAAATTTATCTTAAAAATTGATAAGATAAGGTATAAATTTTCTTTTAAGAACCTTTTTGAAAATTACTTTGATACATTTTATATACGGTTGCGACCTCAATTAATCTACTTGGAGAAACCATTCAAAACTTTTCTTTATCTATTGATTAAATCTGAAAGCACATTTGAAAATTACAGTGCCGATAAATAATTTCGCTGAAACGCTCAGACGTCAACCGAATATCTTATTCTAGTGCCTAATGTAAGGCAACTGACGTAGGTGTTATAAGTTTTTTTCCAAGATGTTGACGCAGGAAAACAGATAAATTGATAATATTATATTATCAACTAAGCAAATTGTTTTCGTATGTTTCATTTATTGGAGCGTCTTGTCTTAAATTGATAAAGTTGCTTTTTTTAAATACCCTTTTACGCTTATAGTATGAAACACAATTGAGGAAATATGTATATTATCATACTTACTCTCTTAAATCGAAATAGTGACTTTCGACTACAAATAGTGACTATTCACTATTTCACTGAAAAGTATTAATTATTAATAAATTCAAATAGTGGTATACTTTTCACTATAAAATAGTGAATAGTCACTATTTCGATTTAAGAGAGTATGATTGTAATTTTTTAAACTTAAAGTTTGTTTTTCTAAGAAATAAATTTTAAAAAATAACAAAGTTTAATATTCTTTAATGTGCGCATCAATATTTTCTTCGTTGAGAAATTTTTTTCCATTTTTTTTTTTTTTTGAAAAAGTATAATAAAATAATCTCAGATTAAATAAACACAAAAATAGTTCTATTTATTTATAATTTTTTTTATTTTCAAATGAGAGATATGCAAAAAAAAATCATCCTAATTAATAGATTTATAACTAACCTTGATTTGAAAGATATTTCACTTAATTATCAAATCACTTGATCTAAATGTGACTTGGGTCAAATATTAATATTTACATGCCAAGTAAAGTGAAGCATTCCATTTTCATGTCGACCAGAGCTAAAGCCATTGAAAATGGTAAAAACTGAAAAAAAATTATAGTAGGATCGAACCCATCAAAGAAGAAAGAGAATATAACAAAAATTAAAGGAAAAATAAATTACGGTCAATCTCGGTGTGGAAGTGGAAGGAGAGGGGTGGTAAGGGTAGGAACCGGTTATCTCGATTTCTGACAAAACTACTAGTCCTATAGATAGAAAAAAGTTAAATAGAAAAGTTGTAGATAGTAAGGAAGATCTACAACTTTTGTTCTAACACTTTTTTTTTACATAACCTCGAAATTTAAAGAAACACAAACACACAGAAACACCTATGGCGCTGTGGTTAGAGCACTTGCTCTCTCCGCTTCATGCGTC
Source organism: Sisyra nigra (assembly GCA_958496155.1). Lineage (NCBI taxonomy): Eukaryota > Metazoa > Arthropoda > Insecta > Neuroptera > Sisyridae > Sisyra > Sisyra nigra. The sequence goes on from OY292313.1 coordinate 63,090,596, forward strand.
AAGTGGTTCTGGGTTTGATCCCCGTTGAATCATAGACTTAAGATATAATTGACCAACAGAAATTCTCTTTGTTGTCTAAACAAAACACGACTGTCTAAGTCGTGACCTTAGATGTTAAAGCGACTTAAAACACTCAAAAAAAAAACCAAACAAACACACAGTAATTTTTTTGTATTAAAATATTTATTTCACCTTATTTAAACGTAAGTAATATTGAAGAAAACACCCTTATTTCAATCGAAAAAACTTTTTTCACAAAATTTAAAAAAAAAGTTTATTTTTTAGGTATTAATCTATACCAATAATAAGAATGAAGATTTTTACTACTTGAAAACCTATATAATAAAAACGTTCCATCTCTCCTGCACGAGAGAACGAAAAACGGAATCATTTTTCCCAGCAAAGATTTTTATCTAATCTAAAAAATTTAATACTAGGAATACTATTTATTGCCTACATTTTCATATATTTAATACAAAAAAATAAATGCCATTTACATTGTAATTTTCCCCCAAAAAACAGAGTAATAACAGGGTTTGTCCAGGGAAAACTTGAAAACAGCTGAGCCGATTTCAAGGGAAATTTTACAAAAAGTTATTAAATATTGTAACTTACATTATAGACTACTTTTTATTTCGAATAGTTTTCCCAGTCTGTTTGTTTGTTCTTGGCAAACTTGAAAACGGCTGGTCCGATTTGAACGAGATTTTCATTACAAATACTAAATATTATAAAACTTAGTTTAAAAAAATTTTTATTTCTAAAAAATTTTGATTTTCTGAGCAAAAAAATAAAAAATATAAAAACTACGTAATGAAAAACATACATCGGCAGGCAGTTGTGATACAATGTACATATACTACCATATCGTAGAGACGATATGATTTTAAACTATGTAGTTTGTTATTCTTAAAAATTAATGTTCGCAAATTTGGAAATTATAACCATGATAGAAGTATAGCGATAGGTTAAATTCTTAGAAACCATAAATTTTTTGTGAATTTACGGGTAGTTTTTATATATTATAATATATATTATTAATAGTTCGGCTGAGTAAACGTTCGAATTGTCGAGGGAGGAGAAGAAAATCCTTTGCAATAAATATGATTTCATTCATAAAAATAAATATCTTTGTTCAAAAATGAGACCCGTAAGAATAAATAAAAAAACAGACAGTTCGATTTTAGTGATCCCAATTAGGAGTTTGATTAAGAGAGGTGAAGCAGTTAGGCAGAGCCATCAGGACAAAAAGAAATCCAGCCCAACTTATTTTTCAAGAGAAAATAGCAACTTGGATGTGACCATCGCATTGTTTTTTTACCAAAAAACTATATTCTTCATTTTCAATTTATTTAAGCAAGATATATAAGAATTCGTTGTCTAATCTTGAACCTCGGAAAATAGCAGACTTGCCGATAAGACATAATGGACTTAATACTATATCCTAGAATAATGAACCTAAGGCAACCAAACCTAATACCTCAGATCTTAAGATAACACATTAAATATTATTGATCCTAAAAAGATACACTTCCTAAAGGATAGCTACTAATCCATTCTACTAAAATTAATAAATTATTTCATATGACATTTGGTGTGAAAGGTTCTCAAAGCTTAAAATTTTCTTAATATTTTACAATATTCAAAAAAACGTAAAGATCCTATCTATCTTTTAGATAGCTGATATAGATTTTCATGAACTTTCTATGAAGTAAAGATCTAGAATTATCTAATTATATTTTTTTTTTGTAAAAATAGCTTCATTTCTTATTTTGGGTAAAATTTTCTATTATTCAATCAGATTAATTTAGATATAATGCTCTGCGAAGCGGGCGGGTATCAGCTAATAGTTTTATATATTAGGTAATTATCACATTATGAAAGACCAGTTTTTTTTCATAATTTATTTTCTTTGCACACGACGTTTCGTCAGTCTTATTCTGACTTCATCAGTTACCTAACAAGACAGACAATTTATAAAAATTAAATTAAAAAGTAATGCATAAACAATATAAAAATTTAATACCTTGAAAATAGTTATATCAAGTTTAATAAAAATATAATTGAATATAAATTAAACAATACAAAATTTCAGGTGGCAAATATTAGATAGGAAAATGTTATAACTGTAAACATTGTTTAATTTATATTCAAATCAAATTATTTGTATTTTTGATATTACTATTTTCAAGGTCTTAAATTTTTTATATTTTACTTTTTAATTTAATTTTTATACTAATCTGTCTTGTTAGCTACCTGATGAAGTCAGAATAAGACTGACGAAACGTCGTACGAAAAGAAAATAAATTATTAAAAGAAAAAACTCTCTGGGTCTGTAATAACCTGGTAATTACCTATATATATAAAAACACAAACACAGTAATTTTTTTTTTATTTAAAATATATTTTTTCACCTTATTTTGTTTTAATATTGAAAAAAACACCCTAATTTTCAATTGAAAATTTTCACGTCAAAATATCAATTTTTAAAAAAAAGTCGGTTAATTCTTTGGTCGTTAAAATCTCTTATTTCTAATGGTGCAAAAATATACATTACAATGTTAAATGATCTCAGAATGCAACACTTAAAGTGTAAATTTCAATAAATTGTTCAAAGTTGTATTTGTACAATTGTCTTATGTACAATTTTGTGAGTGTTTGGGACATTAAAAGGTAAGTTTTCACCAAAATTCATGATTTTTTTTTAAAAGATAAAAATAAAAAACCATTGCCACCTATTGGCGCAGTGGCTAGAGAGTAGTTCTCTCCACTTCATGCATCAAGTGGTTCTGGGTTCGATCCCCATTGAATCCTAGACTTAAGATTCTAGACTTAAAATATAATTGACCAACAGACAGTTTCTGTGTTTAGACAGTCGTGATATGACCTTAGCAGTTAAAGCGACTTAAAACACCCAAAAAAAAAAAAAAATTGGTTATTGGAATTTTTAACATAAGTTTTAAGGTTATATGAAAAAAGTGTAAGCACAAAAGTTGTAGATCTTCTTATTACCTACAACTTTGTTGTTTAACTTTTTTCCATAGAAATTGTAGTTTTGTCCGAAATCGAGATAAAATGTTTCTACCCTTAAACCCCTCTACCGTATCCACTTCCCCCCGCAGATCGATCGTAATTTATTTTTCATTTTTGTTATATTCTTTTCCTTTTCTTATGGATCTCATCCTACTATAGTTTTTTTTTTGTGTTCAAAAATTATCGCCACTGGTCTAAAGGTACGATTTTTAATTCGAATATCCAATAGTTTCGGTTACGGTTACCAAGCTCCCTAACATCCCTGGTACATACATAATATTCATTATGTATTCATGTTTTAAAACTTAGAAATTTTATTTTCTTGGGAATTTATATTTACGATTTCCTTAAAACTTCTTTAAATCAGATGCTTTTAAGATTACGTGTTTTGGATTTACAGTTTTCTGTTATAAGCATATGGACATAAAATACGTTACTCCATAGTACATGTACCTAACATGTTCATTTAATTTTTTTTAATAGATAAAATGCTGGCAAAATTATGTTAAAATTCTTATTCAACTATGAATAATGAATGTGCTTATTTAACAGCATCGTCAGCTTTAAATAATTTGTTTGTATCGATTGTGTTTCAATTTTTTAAACACCATCTTTTTACATATCTCCTTGGAGCCATTATTTCTTATTATAATGACTCCATAGTAAGTATATAAATAATAAATAAATTTAGAAATATAAATTCCTCAAGACTTTATTATTGTGACTTTAACATTATGCACTCGTCAAGAATTTATATCCGAAAAAAAATTTTATGACAATGTTTTGTTTGATAATATAAATACCTACACAATCATAAAATAATCACGTTTTTACATCAAGTTTACATGTAACATAATAACAACAACATGCAGTTGTGCAGCAAAGTGCACTAAACCTGAGTTCAAAAATATTTCAATCAATTTCCAAATGTTTACAGACATTGATCAAAAATAGAATTGAATAATCTTTTTCTGAATTTTGTGCATTGAACACACTTTCAAGTGTGTAACATTTCTATTTATAATTAAATGTCTGGAATTTTCAATGCATTTGGTTCATGAACTTGGATAAAACAAATAGATTAATTGATAGTTTAGTCTCTTACAACAATTTTAATCAAATACTTGGACCACTTTTAAACGTTTACCATTTTACACATGTACCTAAAAAAGAGTGGTTACATTAAAATTGTATTTATTTTGATACAAATAATCTTTGAAAACCAAACAGTCCTGAAATGCCTTATATTGTGTATGGGTAATTTATAAGTGGTTTAGATGGGTTAACCAAATTTTAACTCCATTACTTGAAGCCAGGTAATCATGTTCAGATTATCCTGTGCAAACAGATTTAAACCTAAGTACGTCTGTGTATAACAAACAGAAAGTGTACGTATACATAACATTCTCTTTTGTATCTAAATTAACTAAAATACTCATGTATCAAAGTAGATGGAAAAGCTCAGGTGCTTCAATTTAAGCTTAACAAACCAACCGCACAACAAAATGTAAAACAGGGATTTCCAACATAATAACCATACTGTTTATTTTTAGTAAAGAATTGTTCACAGTTATGAAAAAATCTCAGTTTGCAGAAAAATGTTATCAATAAATAGGTAAGCAGATCCTTTTAATTTTGAATTTCAACTATACATATTTAAATTTGACACTTGTTTAAACATAAAATTGTATTTAAATTGTTTAAATTGTTAGGACAAAAGTTGTAGATCTTCTGATAATCTATTTAACTTTTTCCATAGGACTTATAGTTTTGTCGTAAATCGAGATGAACCGTAGATTGACCGTAAATTAATATTTTCTATAATCTTTGTTATATTCTCTGTCTTTACAAATGGATTTCATCCCAATATAACTTTTTTTTTCCTTTTTTTACCATTTTCAAAGGCTGTAGCTTTGGTCTATTAGCAATGTTTGAGACCTTAAAATGAGATCATACCTTGAAAGCACGCACAAAATTAACATCAGATATATACTGTTTGATGTTTTCATGACTCCAACAAATCCATCATGGCATATTGATATTTTGCAAACAAGAATTGAATTGCAAGCGACATTTAAGTGCTTTATAGGTAGTGATCAAATACTTGGTAAATTCATGAAAGTAATAAAAGTAAGGATCTAATACAATAATTCAAAAATATGTATTAAACGATCAGCTCACCGATTACTTAGTTATTATTCGTTATTCAATTCAATTTCTTTATTATGTGATTGATCGTACGCCATTGTTAACCTCTAAACATGACATTTTTTTTAGTTATAAAAGATGAATTTTATTATGATTTATAATTTGGTTTTAATTATTTTTTTGAACTAATAAAAAGTGGTCACTTAGTGGCGTGGTTGACTAGATAGTTGCCCTATACGCCAGTGGTCCTGGGTTTGAATCTATATATTAATACGTGAAGCAAACATTTGTGATCCCTTTTTACCGAATATTACACGAACGGAGGAGTATGAAATTTGGCACAATTGAAGTTTATATGAGGAAGTTGCGTATTGAGATAATATTTTTTTATAATAATGCTTTAAAATATCTTAAATTAATAAAAAAAGACGTCACACACACTACCATGCGTTTGACACACACATACACACATACACACAATACACACAAATATGCAGATTTTTAAATCTCAGTTGTTCAGTTTGACCACAGACTTCAACCATATTTCAAATGTCATTATTTAAACAAAATAATGTGAGAGGAATTTAAATTTTGAAATTGTAATTATTGAAATTGAAGGAAACAAATTTAACCGATTATTTGATTATTGAGTAATATTATTAAAAATATATTTAAAAGATACGTATAATTTCAAATACACAACGTTTCAACCATTTTATTTGATCTTCATCAGGTGTTTCTTGATTGTTATATAACGTATAAATAATTCATACTATATTCTTTTGGAAAAATTATTCAAATAAATTACACAAAAAATTAATTTAGGTAGTTAGGTACTATTTGAAAAAAAAAGCTTAGCTTAATTCAAAGTTTTAAACAGGACTTATGCAGCCTATTTTCATTTTTTTATCTTTGGCTTTTAAATGAAAAAATCTAAACATAAAGGTACTTTTATTTTATTTTTGAACGTAGGAAACTCACTTGAAATTACTTCTGATGTTTCATAGTCATATTTTTTTTTGTTTGTCTAAAAAATATTTCAGAATACTGTAATTTCAATTGACATACAACATTATAAAAAGAAAAATATCTGCTGCGTGGCGTCACAGTACTTTGTTTTACTTTCAATTTATATATCAAATATATAAGCACCTTATAACTATACATAGCAGAACTATATGCATACAAGTATACAACATATATGTATTTATGAATTCCCAACCTTCACCCCAGAACCGTCCTTAATCGAATTTTCCCAAGAAAAAGTTTCAAATAAAAGTTTTAGCCATTAATAAGTCTAAGAACTATCATAAGCTTAAAGAAAATCTTTGCAGCCGTTTTCGAAAAAAAATTGAAGAAGCTCAAAAACTCCGAGAATAAAGTGGAACTTTCGGTTAACCGATTTCAACCAAAAGCTTCACGGCAAAACAAGATATAATATGAAGGAAACTTTCCAAGTTTGATGAAATTCGGAAAAGCGTTTGATACGATATGGCTGTCACACACAGGCACACACAGACATGTTTCTAAAAACTACTTTTTTGAACTTAGGGGCCTCAAAACATGTATGATATGAACGAATAGATATTTAGTTTTGAAATTTTTAAAGAATATTTTGAAATAATTTTGTAAAAGATTTATGGAAGAAAAAATAAATGTTTTGAAACCTCTACACCTATTTCCTTCCTTAACTTAAAATAAATATTTTCAATCATTATATGATGCACTTTCTTTAAATGAACCTTGAAGAAAAAATTAGCCAAGAAATTATTTTCCAAACATTTGCAAATGCAATTCATTATCTGCTGCAGTTAGCTTAATAGCTAAAGTTTTTGAGGCAGTTACAAGTGAAGTGTACCCTTTAGGTATGTAAAAATTGTAACGAATTATGGTCGAATTTCGACCACTGGGCGACCTCTAGTCACAATAAAAGCTCAAAATTTTTCCTGGTTTTTCGGATTTGGCGGTCGCTTATCACCATAGTAGTTGATGTGACCTTAAATAAACCAGATAAAAAAAATCAAAACTTCTTTTAATTTAAATTCAAACAATAAGTCGAAATTTAAAGTTGTTATTGTTTTTGTGGCTGATTGACGTCAAGGTCAAATAGTTCTGTGATATCCACTTTCGAAAAAGGGTCAAGAAGACGGTCAATCATTATGCTTTGAGTGGTGTGCTTTATGACTATTGATTGAATACAGAGGCCATTATATGTTTTGGAGGTTTTCATGTGTCATTTGTAGTGGGGTGACACATGTCTGTCCTTTGTGAGGACAATGGGGCACGGTGATTACTTTCAATTATTTTTAATTTTTTTTTATCTATCTTCTTTTTTATTGTAACAAAAACGTTAAAATTTCAATTTTTATAATTAAACTTTAAACACGGTGCACTCTCAACAAGTCGAACTCCCAGGAGCCATAAATCTATAGTTATCTTATCTATAGTTCGGCGCAGTAAACGTTCCAATTGTCGAGGGAGGAGTTCTACTTATCCTTATAATATATCAAGTACATCGATTATACGCAGTTTTATTTTTGAAATTAAATTACGTAAATTATTATCTAAGACGGACGGATATTTTTATTGATTTACAAAGTAGACCTGTTGGTTATTAATTATGGAATACAGTGTCAGTTAAATGACCGTCTCGGTTGCACCGGCATACCTTGGCACTTTTGATTATTGAAGACTTTTTCCAAGACGATTGGCTCAATGTCAGAAATAACACATTGGATCTCTGTTATCTGGAATTTTTTCTGGTTTGTTAACAAAAATTTTGAATTTGACAGAACCCCAGAAGTAAAAATCGGAAGGTGTCAAGTCGTAAAATCTGGGCGGTCAATTAACAATATCATTGTACAATATTTAACATTACCTCTAGCTTATATCGTAACCGGCAATAAACCGTGAATTTTGGCTGCATCATTACTTAATGAATGACACAAGGATTATCATTGCCCCAATGCAATAATTTTGCTTACTAACAAAACCATCCAAATTAAAATAGGCTTGAATCTCCATCACTCAATTTACGAATTGTTTTCGTTACAAATGGTCTTGTGGCTTGAGTTGTGTTAATTGAACTTTGTAAGGCGAAAGTCTTTTGAAAAAGTTCCCAGCAAACTGCTTCTGATAATGTTCATTTGTTGAGATCGACGACGGTTTGATGTTTTTGAATTCTCATCGATACTCTGACATTTCTAATGTTTGTACAGGATGAAGACGGGGTAAATTTATTTTGCCCACAAGCGAATAAGTTTCCTCAAACTGTTCAATTAATCTTTGAATGATAGACTCTTTTATAAAAATATGAATGCCAAAAATTCCACGATCTTTTGGGTAAAGATCTTTAATCTTAATCTTTTGTATCCGAATAGCTTTCGCTGTAATGTGTTTTCCCAATAATGAAGACGTAGCATACTGATTCATTTTTAAAAACCTCAATAACAACTGATGATGTCTTGCAAACATTAAAGTTGCTAAGTTTGCTAAGATAAACCACTTTTTATTAACTTTAAATGTTTTAAAGAATATCACCTTTAGTTTCATGGTATTTGTATAATTTACTTTTATTTTTTTAACTATTGTAATAAGTAAAACATTGATTAAACTGAACGTTTTTAGTTTTATAATTGTTAATAATTTTTCTTTTTTATTTCAGGTAAGTGCAGAAACTTTCCAGTATGTATCTATTTCAATACGGGGTTTATTTTTTCTTAATGATGAACGGCAAAAGGTTTATTTAGTTAAAAAACATCTTGGATCATACCCTATATTTGGTATTTAAATTTGAAAACGAACTTTAAAATGTAATTTCTTAAGAGTTGTGAGCAAAGTTTGACAGAAATTAAACTGTCAAATCCAATCGCTTCTCGTAAGATATGCTCTGATTGGAGTTTATCTAAAATGTCCGTTTAATCTTAACGGAAGCGCTTGAACCACTTCAAAACTGTTTTTTCAATCTTTCCGATACACTGGTCCTATATGCTTGTAAGTACACATCCCAGATTGAACTTAGATTATTTTTGTGTCCATTTTGACGCCGAATCTAGAAATGTTGCTACAATTAGAATTAACATCTTTATCATTTATAAATATTTGGTAGATGTTATATTATTAAAAAAGTAAAGAATTAATGAAAAACTATCCAACAATGATACTTTATCTAACCATTAAAAATTTCTCACTAAGTATTTAATTCTTAATTAAGTAAGTTTTAACGTCAGGGATCATACTTTAAGAAAAATTACTCGTGCCATTTTCTACCACTTGATAAAAAGTGCTTCTTAAAAAACATTTCTGTAGTGAGGAAATTCAATTTACTATGTATTAAATGCAGGATTGGGAAAGGGAAACTTACGGATGTAAAGGAGATACAAACGGGAGTAAAAGTATGGAATAAAAATTATTCATTTCTATTTTTTATATTCACGTAGTAAATAAATAGTTTTAATATCAAAGTAGAAACAAAAAAATTAGAATTATTAAATTGGAGTTCAATAAAAAAAAAATAGAAGATTTCTTACCTGCTAAAGTGAATGAACCTCAAATTACACTATGTATTGGCCAGAAAAAAACGGTTCTTAATTTTTTGTCTTAACAACCGTTTCTGAAATATTGTAGACCAATCAAAAACAAAACAAAACATGATGTATTTATGCTTTTTTAGTATTTTGTAGCAGTTTTGCACATTTCCTCAGAGTAGGTAGCCCATATCACAGAATATCTAAGTCCTGCTTTCAGGCAAGTGCAGACACCTCTCAGAAACTCTCCTTGCATTTACAAGAGAGGAGTTTTAGGAGCTCTGGCCGACTGACAATGCGGATGAGTCCAGCCGAGGTCAAACATGTTTAAAAATCACTTTATGTAACAAAAAAATGTTTAAGTACATTTCTGGGAAAATGCGATTTTACCTTTTATGGTTTTTTAAAGATTTTGATAGAACTACGAGGCTTGCAGATCCCGCTTTGCACTTAATGTAAAGCTAATTAAATTGCCTACAAATTATATTCAATAAGTTTTGCTTGTAGGATCAATGGTTTCGACGCAACTTCAATCCAAAAAAGGTCAAAAACTAAAACTTTAAATTAAAAAAAAAACTGGACTATTTTCAAAGTGCCGTAACTCAGTAACGCATTGACGTGCAGAGGTCCGGTTAAGCTTAATTTGTAACAAATTTAATGCTCTTAAAAAACGTACAGATGAGCTTATGCAAAGAAAAATGCATATATTAGGAGATACCGAGCAGAAGCTGAAACAAGTTCAAAAACTTCACGGTGTTTCCTCAATAAAAATTTTTCCACAACTTTTTGAGAGTTGGAAACTTGTGATTACATAGCCCTTATGGGTCCAAACAACATACAAAAAAATTAGAAATACATCATGTTTTGTGCATTTAGCTATTTTTTTAATGTCGACTTTGACTGGCCTATTGATCAAATTTTTGCAAAATGGTTTTCTATACTTTTAAATATATGACGTAAAAATGTGTTGCATTACCATCTTTTTACCTTATTAAAATTTTTTAGATGCCTTAAACTATGAACTATGAAGTAGACAAATCCTCATAAGAAAACGTGTTAACAAACAGGTTTCTAAGGTTGTTAGAAATTATGAATGGTTGAGTGTTAGTCCATTATTTTAAAATTTTTACTGTAGATTAAATAAGAAATATTCTAGTAATTTTTTTTGTCATCATTTTAACAACATTCATTTTCCAAACATCTTTTAAATCTAAATTAAGCTCTATATATATCATTTTGTACATATAAAAAGTCCTGGGTTCAAATCCTAATAAAAGCCTAAAGATTTTTACTCTGGGTTTTTGGATTCGACGGTCGCTAATGACCATAGTAGTTGATGCGACCTTAAATAACAAAAAAAAGAAAACATTTTAAATTAATGAAAAAAAAATAAATACCCTACCTGTCAAGGATTAAACAAAAATAACATAGTCGCTGATGACCTTGGACGTTCCAAGCGACTATAAAAAAATAACCAAAAAAAAAAAAACATAAAATTTAAGATAAGTATCTATACATAGAAAAAATTATTGAAAAAACTACGATGCATTATGTCTTAAATAAATACAAATAATTACATCTTCAGAATGTCTTAACTATACTTTTCCAAATGAATCGTCAAAAGAATATTAAAAAATTACAAATTTCTTTTAAGTCTTATCTTGCCAAGAATAACACAGTTCCAAGTTTTTAAAGTAAAAATTATTACATTTGAGTTAACGGTCAATTAACGAAAGAAAAGAAAAAAACGTTTTGCTTACATTAAAAAGTATCTCTTTAATGTCATTGCTCGTTTCAATTACATGCCTTACATTCAACAAATAAGTTTTGATAAAAAGAAAATTAATTTATAATTCATAAATGCATTTGCGACAGTAACGATTTCATTATTTCATTTAAACGAAGCCGTTGGCTGAAAATAATTTATAAAAAGTTGAAAAACAAAAAGGAAAACGAAAAAAAAACAATCAGACGGCTTATATCTGCAGTTTTCTTTCTTGGAAATTAAATTATTGTGTCTAATGTTACAAAAACTTAAAATACTCGCTTTATCTATTAAAGTTAACATAAGATTGAATTAAAACCGACGGCTAAATGTAAACTGAATAAGATTTAAAAATGCACCATGAAACGAAATGAAATGACCATCTTTTTAAGACTTGTGTGAAAACAAAATAAATACAGAACCAAGTAGTAAATATAGCCGAAAGAGTATTCGAGCAAACATTGGCGATAAATGTGTCCTTTTATCATTTACTGCTTACCGATTATTTTATTCAAAACTCGTAGAAAATCCGAGGTTTAAGCTCAAAGCAGGTCGTCAGTCATCTTGATTAATGAATCGTGTACGAAGGATTCTTTGAAAACATATAGTCTCATGACATATTCTTAATCGGTCTTTTAGATTATAACTCTGAAAAGATACGATTAATTAATGAGTTTATCCGAATTTTGCAAATATATAACAGTAGGAACAATGGATGTACAATAAACTTAAAAATTAACTTATAATAATGCAGATTAATGTTGAGTGCAATGAAACTAACAAAGGAGTTTTTAATGTAAAGGCAAGGGAATTTAACACAAAGAAGCCAAAATTTTCGTTAGAAAGTTAAAAGACAGTTTGAGATGACGTTTTTTGCATTTGGATCAGAAAAACAATTTTAAAAAAGTTACTCATATTAATTTTATACAACTGGATTGGTGCGTTTGTGCATCGGAAAATGCATTTTCCAAGAGCGTTTAGCTTAGAGCAAATAGCCTAAATGTTTGATCACGTTATTGATCGGTGTTGAACGGGCATTGTTGATTACGAAAATTATGGCATTGGGATTTTTGACGTACCTAGCTGTGATCCAGACGTCCTGGTAAATAACTCATCTCCAGGAACTTGAAATAATTCCGTATAAAATTATCGGGAAACAAATTTCTGGACATGTTTGAGACCATGTTCAATTTTCACAAAGTTAGTCAACGTAACTGGGGGTTAAAACATCTTGATTATATCTTGCTGGGACTTTGAGGGTATTTATTTCTAACTCATCAGAAAACAATTACTTGGTAGATGTTTACCAAGTCATTGATGACAAATATGATGTCCACGAAATTTCTTGGTATTTTACCTATTGGAAGATAAGAACATTTTAATAGATATCTCCCAATGACTTGATGAGAAACTTCCTGAAAAAAGTCCCAAAGATGAGCTATTAACCAAGAGGACCTGACTCCAAGATAGATTAAAGAACTTCGTGATCATCATTTTCATGACCAGCGATCCCGGAAATTTCCGAAAAGTTGTTTCCAAGTCAAAATTATGATGATTAATATTCCACTAGAAACGTCTTGGTCCCCTCTTGGATTTTTCGCGTCTTAGATTTTTGATGAATAGTTATATGAATTATTTTCATTATAGAACTAAATTAAACGAACTATTTTATGTTTAACTGTGGACTAAAAATATTATAAATGATTTTAATTGAATGCATTGACTTCAAATAAGTTTAAAATATTTTAAAAAAGAAAAAAAGAAACACATCTTATCAATTCTATTAACCAGTAAACGAGTTTCAAATATATTATAACAATTCACAGAAATAGATTAGATAGGTATATTATTAGAAGTTACTTTATTTCAAAAATATAATATAGTCTAGACTTGTATCACTTATTTATTGATTCGTTCAAAAATAAAAAGATACAAAAAGTAAGCGAACAGCTCACTCGAGAGTGAGTGATATTTTTGATCTTAAAGAAAATATTAAAAAGCATTAATATTTTACATAGTCCAATAAATGATAACGAAGCACGATTGATATTTTTTCTTTTTTGTTTTGTTTCAAATAAAACAAATCCCATTGGTATAACATTTATTTATTTGATGTTTTCATGGATCAATTCATTTATCAAACAAGAGAATTTCTTTGTGTGCTTAAGTTTTTTTTATCAGTTAGTTTAAAATTAACAATAACCAATGTTGACTGTGAGCTTTTTGATATGACCTAGATATTTTGGGGAGTTATAATTTTTAATTTTCTTTTGATGTAATCTTATTTCAACCAAATAAAATTACCTTTATATTAACATTATTCGCTTTTTGAATAGAGGCTTTTGTGTTGAGATTTGTGAATTAAATAAGAATTTCTATTTAACTTTTGATTCAATCTTCCTTTAAATTAAACAAATTCAAATTCTGTACTTTCTCATTGCTTTGATATTGAATTATAAATGTAGCAATTATGAGTACCTATTAATCACTTTATTTAGTAAGAATAACCAACGAAAAATTTTTAATTGGACATAATAGAATTTTAAACTAGGGTTTTTATACGTAAATATTATGAAACAATACTTCTATTAAGTAAAATTGATTTGGAAAAAAAAATTTATTTCCGGCACGGGACTGGAACATTATGTTCTTTAGATCGCAAGTTAAAACAAAAAACTTTTATTAGTCCCTGTTCCTGGGCGGTATGTTGTTATGTTTGTAGTTTTTAAGAGACATGTTTTATTTCCCCGTTTGGGGTGGGGTCCATCTTCCATGAGGTATTTTCTCACATGATTGGTTTTGTTGAATAATTGAGACTGAGGTATGTTTTACAATTTCATACACTTGTTTCGTTAAAAAAAATTAAAGAAACCATTAATGCAAAGAAAATACGAAATTAGAATCAATGAAATATTCGATAGAGTATAATAAAACAAATAATGAGATTTAAAGACTAAGATTACATGATTACTGGTGGTGACAAAACCTATAAGAATGAATCGCCCTCGCGATTTACATTAGGTTTTAAATTATTTTTAATAAAAAATTTTTGATATTTAAATAAAATTTTGGCTTACGAAAATTTTTTTCCAGCTGTCCTCTCGGTTTTAAATCGAAAGAAAAACTTTTTTATAAGATTGCTTACCCATTCATACAGAATTTAGACAAAGGAATTGCCCCATCTATTGGAATGGCACAGACAATCTTTATTTACAAGTTTCCCTCAAATTACTATCTTATTCTTATATAATTTCTTTGAAAAGGGAATTGTATATATTGAACAAACAACAATTTTTAACTTGTCCTTTTCCACGGGTTCCCAACCGGTGGTCTGTGGACCCCATAGGGGTACTTTTAGGGGTATTTTTAATTAATTCATTTTAAATATTAGGGGAATATATGTTTTCTATTTATATAATATGTTTTTTTCTGAATATAAATAACAATAAAAGTTAAGAGTAGGTAATATTCCAAATCGTTATCAAAAGGTACGATTACCCCAAAAGTTTGGGAATCATTCTAATTATACAACTTATTCAACTAATAGAATAAAAAAAAGGCCCACAGGCAACACAATTTCATATAAAATAAAAAAAAAAATTTGAAAAAAACTAAAATGCAATTTTTAGGGATAGCCATAAAGTGTCTTGCCACCCCAAAAAATATTTTTCAAATTATAAATTGTTTAAATTTCGCTAAAGAAAAAAATATATTTAAATGAACCAAACTAGAAAAGGACAATAAGGGACCGTTCATAAATTACATAAGACATTTAGGGGGGGAATAGACTAAATTTTATCAGTTCTTATCGGTGGGGGGTGGGAGGTGTAGACAATTTGATTTTACGTTTGGTTTTGAATCGAAAATTTGACTATTTTGCACGAAGAATCACTCTGATTAAACATGGTGATTTTATAAGTATTTTCATTTTTTACGAAAATTTCTTATGAAGGGGAAAAGAAAAGTAGTTTTAATCTTATGATTTCTTACGATAGGGGGGAGGGGTTCAATAAACTTCAAAAACGTCTTACGTAATTTATGAATTTATTGTTACGTTTTTACGGGTTCGAGGATTTGTGTATAATAACAAAAAATTTATTTTTAACAATTGTTTATTGATCTATCTTACACTTTTGTCATTTATAAACAACACGTTAACTATAAGCTAGTTTTCAAAGTCACTTAAATACTAGTTATCACTCACTATTGCACTGTTCACTTTCGCTGTTTACACTTCAGCACTGATCATCTCCATTATTTATTTTAACACTGGTCGAAGATTTATTCAATACTGACTCGCCTTATGCTTGTCCGGGGCTTATACTGGATTTTGGAATTTGTCTAGAAAATTCGGCTCTATTGTCTCTGGACTTTCTATTTTTCTCGGAATATTTCATTGCTGAAACTTTCTATGGTTCCAAGAGAAATAGATCGTTCCAGAAGCTTCACCCCTTCTTAATTCACCGAGTAATCTTTTTCGTCAAATCCATAACCATACCGCTTCCTCATTGGCCGGCTGATGAGTTAGGTGACACTTCCAGATTCTGAAAATGGTGACGCTTCTCCATCGTGAAATTGTGACAATATCTTTTTTAAAGCTTAAATGTACAATAATGATGGAGTACAGTCAAATCATAATCGAAAGTGCCTGTTTAATTTTGCTAATTCCTACGGATTTATTGTACATGTGGACATATTTATATGTAAAATTAAAATACATTCCTGCTAAAAACTTCGAGCAAATATTTTCCTAGTTCAACAGTTTGACCACAAAAATGCGCTGAATAAAGTTCCAAATTTCTTTGTTTTTAGAATATTAATTTTTTCCTTTTTAACTTAAAAATTATACAACAAACTATATTTTCTTAAGCTGCATGTCAATGTTTCTTTAAATGTAAACCTTTACGACTTATTTTAGCCAAACCGTATAGTTTCTAAAGTGCGTTCAACTATGATATCTTTTGCAATCAGTCCAATGAAATGGTGGGGAAAACGTAAAAATTATCAACTCTATAGTCACTAGAGCAAGTTAATTTTGGTACCATATTAAGCGACAGTGCTAAATCAACAGACACCAATTAACGCAAAATTTTGTAAAGTTTTGTATCACAAAATTATTTACTAATTAAAATTTATTTGTCTGTACTTTTTAACAAGTTAGAGCTCACGTTATTATAAAAATAAAAACTGAAAAACATATAGAATGACTGAAAAGAAAACTTCTGTACTTTTTGTTTGGCCAAACACTAATTAATTAGACTAGCAGCGGGATTGCGTAATATGATATTAAAATTAAACGCAGTCTAGAAAATAACAGGTTTGAATAAAATTTTATAAACATTAAATAAAATATATTTTTTAAAATAATAATCATAGTTTTTAGTTACCAAATTTACCTACAAAGATCAAACATTTTTACGTTTTTCCTCACTTTCTTTGTGACCTGTGGGAAGTGCTGATAAAATTAAAATATTGGAAGCGAACTAAATCTTTATTTGTTGTCGAGAACATAATATTGTATTTTACAAATATTTTAAGAAAATTACACAAGAAAATATAGGATTAAAATTAATTAAAATTTTTCTGCGTAAAATCAAGAACTAGGGCTTGTAATTTTTAATTGAAAATTCCAAGATTGCACGAGAACATTTTCTGTATTTGTATATTGCAATATCTAATTATGCAATTACTGTGAAAAATGTTCGAATCAGAATAAAAACTAGATTTTTACCCGGAAAATTAATTTATGAAACAATAAACTTGAGAATTGAAAACGACAGATCCTTAATTGGTATTAATGAATATAGGGAATTTAATTTCTAGACAGGAGAAAATAGGTTATTATTTTATGCCAATGCAAAAAGACAAAAGGATTTAATTAAAAACGGGAGTTTTTGCTTAAAAAAATGTGTATGCACTATTTGAATATATGTTTATGCAATTGACACTTAAAATAGAAGTTTAAACGAGAAAAATCTTCATGGTTGAATCGAAGATATGTATATGAAAGAATTGGCCACCAACAAACTTAATCTTAAGAAGGTTTTTTGCTTTTTACAATTAATACTAATTAAAAAAGATCCCTTGTTTTATCAAACCAAAATTAAGTTTAGTTTATTTTTTGGTTAATTATATAAAATATAACAATTAATATAAAACAGTTAATCGTTTGAGGACAATTTTTAAAAAAAATTGAACGAAGGTAAAAAGTTCAATGAAATTTATAATGCGATCATTGTTTCAATAAAAAATTTCATTTGTTCGATACAGAACTTAATTGAATTATTTGGTTAACGTACAAAAGCATTTCTGCTTCTGTTTTTATATAAAAGGATCACCATAAATCCTTTGATGTGAAACAAACAAAAATATCTTGTATATATCAATATAATATGGTACAAACCAATTTATGAACAAATGCGAGATAATCTCCTGTTTTTATAATTTTCCTCGAAGTAATTTCAAACTTCAGTTTAATCGTAATTGGTATAAAAAGATTTTTTTTTGAAAAATTACTATTTATATTTTGTTAAAATCAGAACTAGAACGTTTTTTGTTATTAAGATATTCGTTTTTAAGATATACGCAATCAAAGTAGATCGTCTCTTCTTTATCTCGATTCATTAGTTTATTTAGATTTCATTATTCATAGTTTTTCGGAAATCTGCAATTCTGATTTATTCGTTTATTGCTTATGAAGCAAATAGAACTGTCGAAATAAGCTCTTCATCGAATGTTTGACTTATTTACATAGTCAAATAGCTGCAAACATAATATCAAAGAACGTGATGAGTATACAGAAAATAGTTATAGACTTGATCTTCTACAAGTTTTTAACGTAAAATTCTCTTTTTATACATATACTGTACAGTTGAAGTCAAGAATCAGGGACACCTATCACATATAATAAAATTGGTTCACTATAGCTTCTAAGAAATATATCTCATTCGAGAATTTAATAAAAAATATCCTAAGGATAACTTTAATATGTATTTGATACATATTCTTAAACGTAAGGTATCTCAGCTGTTCCACTCTGAAATTGTTCATTTTTATGTTATTCTTTATCGAAATGTCAAAGATCCTTATATTTTATCGGTGGAAAAACACTTGAAAGTAATTGTAATTTTAATATATTAAAAATTAATTTAAACCTTTTAATATAAGTTGAATTCACCGTTATCGTATTTTGAATGTTAATTTTATAATAAAATTCTTGAAAATTTCTCTTCTCTTATACTGAAAGCCTGAACGTATGCTGAATGCTATTTTTTTTTTATTCGAAATAAAGTTAGTTAAGATTCTTTGGTGCTTCATCTTTGTTCTGTATTATTTCTTGTTACTAATCTCATAATTTTTTTGGTAAAATTTTGTCCTTTTCTGCATAGTTGTATTTACACATCTTATCATTATTTTTCAATATTAACCCTATTTTATATGGCTTAATCGTTGAGTATTAGCAATTATTCGTAACTATTTATAAAATTCTTTGTCTGAGTGTTTCACAAATTCGCCTAGCTTAAAAACTATTAAGTGGATTTAATGATTTAAACAGCTATCAGGTGGATGAAATGATTTTTTAAAATATATTTTTAGAATTCATTTGGGTATATAGAGTATATTTAGATTTTGAATTATTTTTTAAGTAACTAAAACAAAACTATTTTTAACGTATTAAATATCTAGATACCTATGTATATGGTACTTACATTGGATTCTTCTCCTACTACTCAAAACGAATTAATGCCAAATTGTGGTTTTTAACTACGGGCATAGTGGAGCACATTTGGGAAGCGATGACGTTAATTGGCCACTTAATTAATGCAATTTAAAAATTTGCAACTTTTACCTTTAAAATCTAAGATTTATGATAATAAACCATAAAAAAATCTAGAACTGAAAACAGAGATTTAACGCGTTATTTTACTTTCTTTTACTACTATATAGTAAAAGAAGTATTGTAATCGGGTCGAATTTTCAAATTCGAGCTTTCACCGGAAATACATGTTTTGAGTTCCCCTGATCCCAAAAAAGTGTTTTTTAGAAACATTGTCTGTGTGTTTGTGTGTGTATGTCTGTGTGTGACAGCCATATTGTATCGAACGCCTTCGAAAGTAAAAAAAAGTATTATGACGCCTCGCGGCAATATTTTTAAATTGAGCTAACTTTCTTACAAAAACCCTTCAAAAACTTTTTCACAATGGCCAAGGTATGCTAGTGTAACTAACGCGATCATTTGATCGACTTTATATTCTATAATTACCTACTTTGTAAATCAATAAAAAAATGTCATTAATTATATTTTACGGTGTTTCATTTCCGTACACATAAAATGTTGTTTTTAGTTAAAAAATATCTGCTACGAGGCGTCACAGTACTTTCTTTTACCATCATTTATGAAACTCGCTGTTGGTTAAATATAAAAATATAAGCACTTTTTACATATAACCAGAACTACATATATAAGAATTCCCAAGTTTCACCCCAGAACCGTCCTTATTCAAATTTTCTCAGGAAAAAGTTTCAATTAAAAGTTTTAAGCATCAATGAGTCTAAAAACTATAGAAAGTTTAAAGAAAAAGCTCAAAATATTCTAGAATAAAGTGAAGCTTCCGGTTAACCGATTATAACCAAAAGTTTTGCAGCATAACAAGATATAATATGAAGGCAATATTCCAATTTTGGTGTATTTTGGATAAAGCTTTCGATACGTTATGGCTATCACACACAGAAATGTTTCTAAAAGCCACTTTTTTGGACTCAGGAAACCTCAAAACATCTATTTCCGGTGAAAGCTCGGGTTCGAAAATTTGACCCGATTACAATACTACCTTTACTATACAGTGTGTACAAGCCTGACCAGCAATTAGAAGTTCCGGGAGAACCTGAAATAAGAGAAGTCTAAAAATTGGAGTTATAGCCTAACTAGATTGGAGCTACCTTCCTAAAATATTTTTAGTTTTCTGACACTTTTTGCTATACCGGAAGTCGACAATGAAATCGTTATTTCAACAGAATTTGGCCATGTTTTCAGGTAGGCTATTTATTTAATAACACTGCGAATTATTGTGTTTTGTGTTTATTAAATATTTTATTTACCTATTTGAATTTCAGATAGGTAAGTAATCTAAAGATAATTGTTTCGCCTAGTAAATAAGTTCAACCTGAAACCATGGCCAACTACTGTTTGCCATACAGCATAAAACTTAGTTAAAATTACGGATGTAACGTTTAATTTTCTTATTTTAAACAATATCTCGAAAACCTTTACACTTGGATATAGAGATATGAATTGTGAAAACGTGGGGAATTTAAAGAAGCACCAAACAAGGTAATTAAATTAGGTTATGCCATTAAAAAAAAAAAAAAATGATATTTTGAACAATTCAGCACGTGTTACTTTACGATGCACTTTGAGGTACCAAAAATTGATTGTTTTTTATAATCTCGAGTGTAACTACATCTTTGAGCTTTCAAACGAGCCTCTGTCGAGCTTCCAACACAATTTAATATGAGAGTTACGGACCTTTTACAAGACGTCCGTTTGATGCGAAATTTTCAATAAAAGTATTTTTTCTCGAAAACCTTAAGGAATAAATGAGGTCCTGTAATAATTAAAGACTCTCAAAATGATTAATTCAATCGAGATATGTAAAAACAAATAGGACATGCCATTTGAAATAACGACTTTAGTGTCCACTTCCGGTACAACCGAAAGTGCCAAAAATATTTTAGGAAGGTCGCTCCAATCTAGTTAGGCTTTAATCTCAGTTTTTAATTTTCTATTATTGCAGGTTCTCTGGAAACTTTTAATGACCGGTCTAGTTGGTAGTAAAATAGTAAAAGAAAGTAAAAATTTTTTGACACCTGGTGAAATTAGAATCAAATTGTAGTACCTACCAAACAAATAATACAGAATTACTTTGAAAAACAAAAGGATTTTATGTACCTTATTATGAAGGATCTATTGTACCTATTGTTCAATAGGAACTTCGGGTGGCACTTTAATATTATATGAAAATTATTTAATATCTATTTAAAATTGAGAAACTTCTAGGTATGTAGAATGACGATACGCTGTCTATAATTTAAAAATAAATCAAAGCTCGTGCATAAGATTGACAATAGGAGAAATAGTAATAATAATAATAATAACAAGCAAATGGTTCATTGTTCTGAAAATTGTGGCCTGTGATGCACCTGTGAGTGGCGTAGCGCATGACAGGTGGGTGGCGTCGTGACGCTGCCACCAACCGATTCGTGTTCCACACTCAGTTAGCACATTAACGTCGCGGACGTCGCGCGTTTCTCAAGACCGCATTAAATTTCCAAAGTTCGAACACGTTTTCGCTTGAGACGATTCATACGTCGCGCTTTCACCAATATAATTACAAATGATTTTTATCATGTTTTCGTTAATTAAAACTTTTACAACAACTTTATTCTAATTTATCAGCGACTACATTAATTAAAAAATACTTAACTTCTTTTTTTTCACCCCCTTATCAAGTCAAATTAGTTTAAAAATAGATTTTTCCAGTAAGTGTTATTGTTCACGAAAAAATCACGTTTTTAATTAGTTATTTGAAATCTAAATATATAACAGTCATATCTTAAAAAAAAGAAGATATAAATACAGCTTTTTCAGTATTAAAATGTGAAGTTTTAATGATAAATGCTTTGTTATTTCATAAATTAATTTAAATTCGTAGCTGACTAACTTTTTTTACGTTTAAGGTGTTTTTACGTGTTAATTATTCAATCTTTTTAAAATTTGCTTTCAAAAACTTTGACAAGTTTATTTTTTCAAGCTGTCCAATATCCACATCCTAATTAGCGAGTATTAATTATAAATACCTCACTTGATTTCTGTTTTTACACCCTTAATAAACTTAAATTAGTTAACAAATAGTTGTTTTTAAGTAAATATAATTGTGTATATTTCTTAAAATTTAAAAGTATAGGTGTTAAAAGGAAAAACATCATTCACCAACAAATGGGGGACAAACTTATCAAATTCCACTTAAGTTGAATATAAACACACCTTCCTTATTTTATTTCCCATTTTAATTAGGCACATTGTATAAAAAAATTGGATTTAATTAATTTTTTTCTTTGAATCCTTCATTTATTAAATTATTTCTTAATTATTAGACAGATTTTTTAACGATTGTTTCATTTCAAGAATTTAATAGATCGTTTAACAGTAAACTGCAGTTTTTCCATGATAAATTATATCGGATGAATGCATCTTAAATATGTGACTTTTAAATCGTGCCGGACGAATGATGCGTAAAAAATATATTTTTTTATGTTTGAAGTGTTTTAATATCGTGTAAATTATTCAATCTAATTAAAATTAGCTTTGAAAAATTGTCAAAAATACATTCGATGCATAATGAAATCAAACTTTGTATTGATACTAATTTGTTTGAATGGGGAAATTGGCTTTATATGACAAATTTTTCATTTTATGTTTTTAAATACAAAATGAAAAGATCTTTAACGTTCGTAAATCAAGCCAACGTATTGTAAATAGAATTAAATTAGTTTGAGATCACTAATTGGATTCAAATGAATCAATCAGGTAGTTTAAATTGTGAAACAAAATTTAATAATTCAGAGATTTAATTCATTTGTGGTAATATTTTAAAAGAATTGTTCTCGACTTTTCTTGATGCTTTCAAGGCGAAAATTTTTATTCGAGTGAAAATAATGAACCACTTTTCACTTCAAAAATGCTACTTGTTATTTTTAGCATATCTTACACGATAATTTATCCCTCCCGAGAGATTCTATATATTTCACTATATACATCCATGTCAAAATATTTCCAGATAAAAGTCGTAATTTACAAACAAAGGTGATTTCTCTGAATTTACCGTTATTACTTAGCTACATGATTTAGTTAATATATAGGTGTAAGGTACAGTTGATAATGTTTCTTGAGTTTTTTTTCCCTTAAACTTACTTACAATGACGTTTATGTTGAAAACCTCGAGAACTTAAAACGTGCAGAAAATGAGCGTGTTAATCATCATTAAATAAAAGAAATTAAAACGAGTCGTTTTTATGCCCAATTTTTTCAACGTCTCGTCTTCCATTCGAATCGAATTTGAGTGAAGATTGATGAAACAAAAAAGTATTTAATTTAAACGCATTATATTTCACTTTTCATTTATTTCAATATAACTAATGTAAGTCTAAGTTCGCACAAACACAAATCGATATTGTCAGAAAAAAAGTCACTAAAACCTTAGAAATCAATTTTAAAATGAAGACATTCAATAAATATTTTTTATTCAACAAAATTATTTTCTTATGATCTTTTTTTCTGTTTGAATCGACCATGAAATAACGAAGCTTTCTAACATCACAAATTAATTAAAAACGTGAGAATATGTTCAACTATAAAGCGCGTAGAAAATATTTTAAAATGTAGTAAACATATTTCAGTTTTAAATTTATTAAAATATTGTTCTTTATTAGTAAAAGTGAATTAAGTGGAGCATCTTTAAGAAAATAATTAAAAAAACTGAAGTGATCAAATCATTTTTGAATAATTCAAAAAGTATCTTAATCTTCAAAACACGCTGCTAATTTTACAAAATGGTTTAAAAGGTGAGTTGAAATATTTTTTTTTGGCATATTTGAAAATATGAACTCAACTTTATAGAGGATGCTATTTAAAAATAGCACACGAGAAAAATTTAAACTCGTGTTATTAGTATTCTTTCCAGCTTCGATTTGACAAATATTTTAAAGAAATGTACTAACTGAGGTGGAAAAATACAGGAATAAATTATTGATGTTATCATAAATATGAAAGTTACTGTTTGCTTTGCAAAACTGAATCAGTTAGTATTTGGTGTTTTTTAAGAGTCGTTAAAAGCTGCAGCTTTACGTCTTCATTGAAAAAAAAATCAATAAACATTTTTGTGCTTTCCTTATTTAGTTTTAGTTTTTAGAATTTACTTAAAAAATAGAGCAGTGAGTAAAATTAGAGTGGTTTTATATGTTTCTCTTGAAAATAACTTGATTTTGTTTAAGGAATTTTGTAGAGATTAAAACATGTGATAGTCCGAAAAAACAGCCATATCTGGGCTGTATGACGGATGCATTTAGATTTCCCAACCAAGATCTTTCAATTTTTGGCGGATCATCAACGATGTGTATGGTCTTGCATTGTCGTGATGGAACACAACACTTTTCTTATTGTTAAAGGGTTTTAATTTTGCTTTTTGTGATTCCACAAAAATGTTCAGTTCCCATAAAGTCTGATGAGGTGCCATTTTTGGTCAGGTGATCAGCGGTTTCATTAGCCTATACTAAAGCTCATCATAGGAAGACCTTGTTGCAAGCTGTCAGCTCCCTGAGAAGTTCTACTAAACTTAACCGTTTAGTAGAAAAACGCGAAAACCGATTTTTGAGACATTTGACCTTAAATAAATTTTATTCCAGACATGGGATCGATGAAGACTTTCAAGCATTCATTTATAATAGTGTTCCGAACATCCATACCAATTTTTAGCTCTATGGCAATTTTTGCAGCTTCACTACTACTTTTAGGGCTAATTTTACTGGACTAATAGCCATAAATGATCAACATTTAGCTAACAATGTGATACCTTAATGACTTTAAAAAAATGGTTGTCTGTAAAGTCGGTTAACGGACGATAGTTTTACGTGATAACGTCATAAAGAAACATTGATAAAAATGTGCATACTTTTAAATTGAATTATTATCAATGAATTATCATTATTTTGTAAAAGAAGGAGTTAATTGAAAATTAACAATTTTTTCAAAATGAAATCAAACTGAAAATTATGAAGAAAAAAATTAAATAAATTTTATTAAGTAAGTTGTAGAAAGAAAAAAAAACACAAAACTCGTTGTATAGGATTCAAAACTTATTGAATACGAGACATAGCTTAGGTATTGTAAAAGCTCTCAAAGAAGCTCGCGTGGCGGCGTTCCAGTAACAGAACTCTATCGTGACTCTCTATCTTGCTCGTATTAATTATTTACAATTATTACTATCAATAATAATAATTGGACATAAATATTTTTAAAACTGGTTAGAACATTTATTTGTAAATTTCAAATATTATTTACTTTTTGCAAATTTAATTTAAATAATTTGTTTAAATATAATCACGAATAATTTTAGTAATATTATTCCTTATTATTATTTTTAAAATGCAAGAATTAATTATCTTTTCTCCTGATGTTTTGAGAAAAAAAACAATTAAATAATTGTGGTACAAAATGAAATCAGGCTAAACATTATGAAGGAAAGCAATTAAATCTTATTCAATTGTAGAGAAAAAAAACCAAAACACGTTGTCTAGGATTCAACAATAATATCGTGCCTCGCTATCACTTGTTCTCGCTTGCATGAACAGGCTCAAATGGAAAGTGACATTTTTTCATGCAGGCTACCCAGTATTCATGAATTTATAAGACGTTATCACGCCAAAAAACAAATCTTTATTAAAATGACGTTTACTTTTCTCCACCTCAAATGCGCACAAAGCCACATATTTCATACAATATTTATTTGACTTAATAGGAATACGATTTAGAACAGTGATTACAAAAACAAAAATTCATTTGAGATAACAAAAATTCATATTTTATAGCAAAATCTGCGATTGTTACGTTTCGTTTCAATTTTTAATTTTATACCCTACCAATAAAAGATAACAAAATAATCGTTTTTTTTTATCGAAAAAAATAAAATTGATTAATTGATTTTATTATATATTGAAACTATAGTTGTATTGAAAGCACAAATATTGATAAAATTTTGCTTAATAAAATTGCTTTAATTAAAATATCTAAGATCTTAAATTAATTACTTACTTGTAAAAAATTCATTCCCAGCTAAAATATTCATTACTCAAATAAATACGATTTTTAATTGAAGATAAAAATTTGCTCGAGATTGTGATGTTTTAATTTTAAAAAATGTACATTTATTAATAAACGACAAAATACCTTTTTATGGTATTTCTTTTCCAGGTAAATTAATACGTATAAAAGCGATATCTTTATTCAACAATTCGACAATTCTTCGCATTCTTTTGAGATAAAGTATTTTTAACATCCGTTATCTTAATTCAAAATGTTATATATTTTAATCCTTATAGAAATTTCTTGAAATATTTTTTTTGGTCTCAACATAATATGAAAGGATAAGGATTTTCTTTTAACTTTACTGCAAGAGCATTAATCGTTTCAATGATGGAATAAAAAACAATTGTGACGTAGATATGGGGTCTAATTTTGATCATTGTCAACATTCAAAAGAAAACGAACAAGTACGAGATTGTTTCGCGCCCTCAGAGTTCTATGTAGTCTTTTTTTTGCGAACGGGTCTAAAGATTTCTTTCTTCCTAGTTCCTGTTTATCACTGCGATCAATAAAATCTTTTGTCATGAGATCCTTCATTTTTTTTAGAGGAGCTTTAGGCTTCGATGGAAGTCAACACTTGCCTAGGGGTTGCATTTTATATCCCACTAGATATCATATCTGTCATTATAAGATGCTACAGTTTTCTGTTGAAACCTGCTGCCGTTGTCTTCAAGCAGAGATATTGATCTCAATCTTAACTTTTTTATGTGGATGATAGTTTATTGTACAGCAGCTTATCAGAAGTCTTACTTCTCTTTTTAACCGACTTCAAAAAAAGAAGGTGATTATCAAATCAGCTGTTTTTTATGTTTGTTACCTCAGATTTTTCGAGTTCATTTTAAATTTGAAAGCTGGTACTTTCCGTGTGGTCCTATTTTAATTTGAAGGAAATCGTTCACTTCTAAGGGATGAAATATAAACTTTATTCTAGATAGCTTGATTTTGATAATTCTTTTTTTTTTTTTTGGTTGTATATAATTTTAAATTAATTTTCATTTTTATAAAAGCAACTCCACTGAAAAGGGTTTAAAAATAAGGGATGAAATTATAAATTTTTCCTGCCTTACCCGATTTCGATATTTTTTTTCTACTACGTACATCGTATTTTTAAACTATTCACATTTTAATTTGAAGAAAAAAATCTATCCTCTATGGATCAAAATAGGGGATGAAATAGTGACTTTTAACTAAATCATCGAGTTTTGATGATTTTTTTCTATTGGAAAGAGTATTCTACTTAGTTCTTTCATAACATTTTAAAGCCAAAAATTTCAACCCTTAAAAGCAAAAGGGGATGAAGTAGTAAGTCCTAACATTTGTCGGCGCTGCCTCATATGAGCAGTGCGTTTATTAGGTTTACCCATATTCAAAGATTAAAAATCATTTATCAAACTTGAGATCGACAAAAATTGAGAAATAAATAAAAATTGTAACAAAATGAAAAGCCGACTTCAAAATAAGTAAAAACTCTTAAACAAAAAATGCATTAAAAAGTAAGAAAAAATGCGTATTTTTGCAGTGTCAACAACTTACTAATTATTAGGATGATATATTGTACAACTATTGTTATTTTTGGAGTTGGTGTCAGCCAAAGAAATACGACTATATTGGTACTTAGTAATAATTAAATAAACGAGAATACCTTAAGAAATTTATTTTTCAAATAGACTCCAGTTAAATGCTCTAAACCTAATAAACTTTATTTTAGTAGACCAACTTTTGACAACAGTTATAATGGTAGGTTAGGAAGACTGGATTTTGTAAAATAGTCAGCGAGAAATCCTGATATTTTTCCATCAACTCATAAAAAGGATAGGTACCTTAATTCTTTAATCAGTTAAAATTAAAACTTTACTTGACTTTAATTGTTATGCTGTTTTGTTGATTTAAAATTGCAACGATAAAAGAGTTAAATGTTAAAAGCTTAGAAATAGCTCATGTAATAAATCTGGAAAATTTATTTCATCTAAAAGTCACGGAAATCTTTAATGTCTTATGGTTTATTTTATTCAATAATCTTTAAGATACAATTAATTCACGTAAGGCGTGCCGGGGTGCAATCTTTTGCATGTTATTTCTGTATTTAGCCAAATGAAATACAAATACAAACTTAAAAGTCGTTTCAGTTCTGAAGACGATCAATTTTTCAATTGATTCGTAGCCATGTATTTCTAACGTGATAGTAAGTAATAAATATATCCTTCAGAATTTAACTGTTATTATTTTATGTAATGAATTATTTGAAATCAAAATAAAAAAATTGTTTCTTAAATTAATATTGGTTTTTTATGTTTTCTTTAAAGTAGATTTTTTTAAAAAATTCTATAATTTTAGGTCATTGGGAAGCTTTTTTTATTGGGTTTAGAGTCGTACTTTCCATTCCCTCATTTTAGAGTCTCAAAAGTAATGCGTGAAAGACTACTCCAACTTCTGTAAAAAATAATATTCTAGAAGTATTAGAAAATTATTTTCTTTGTGAATTTCTTTGTTACATTTCTCATTATTGCATTGTACTCGTAAAAATACCAAAAATACTAATAATATAACATCAAGATTTAAAAATTATTGCAGACAGTTTTCAGGTATAAAGATATTCAATGTCATCTTAAATATTTATCAATTTGGTGAAACATTTAAGTCCGTGAAGTTCTAGCCAAGCACAAATACTTTCACCTAATAAGTACCTGTAGAAAAAGATTAGCGTAATAGTTATAAAAAATGATTACAGTACAATTTTTCATATTGGTAAATAAAATGCTAAAAAAAATTTTCATTGTTCAGATTTACGATTCAAACAGCACAGTTTATTGTCTTTAAGTGTCTCGATTCAACCTTTTTCATATTATACAATTCCAACTCTAACAATCGTATTGTTCGAGAATAAGTTCGGATATGACACTTAGAAGTGAGTACCTGGCAACTATTATTTCAAACTGCATATAATATAACTCATATTTTTCTAAGTGTCGGTTTTAAATTCAAGGAATAAGTGTTTGCAATTTGATCGTTAATGGCAGTATTGTTTCAAAGAAATCTACTTTTCATCAATTTCTCGGAGAGTTTTTCCATTCAATTTGACTGTGATTTTTGCTTTGGTAAATATCGAGAGAAAAAAAAAACTAATTTTAAAACAACGTAATACAGCGCTTACCCAAAGGGATAAAAGTACGATTAAACGTATTCTCTGGCGATGAATAATATTGAAAGTTTTGAAAGGAAAACTTTTAAAACGAATTGAATATGAATACGAGATGGTAGCGGGCACAGTAATGGAAATAACATGAAAAACTTTATAAACAATTTTAAATTGAACTTACTTGGATTAATTGGGGGTAGGAAAAGTTGCGTTTAAAATATGGGTTTTCTTTTCTTTAAAAAAAAACAATATGTTATCTTAGGGAATATTCATTTTTGCATTTAATTAATTTAAAAGTAGCATAATTTATTATTAAAATATGAAAAATAAATTAAAGAAACCGTAGATGACTGGTGAACTATATCAAAAATGTCATAAATTAAAAAAATAAAAATAGTGCAAAAGTTGTGTACAAAGCTTGAAAAAAATGTCGTGTAAGAAAGAAATGTAAAGTTGAAATAAAAACCATAGTATAAAGTAAGTTCAGTGAGAATAACAATAATTTAACTTTAAAATTTTTTCCGAGATAAAAGTCAACTTCAAAGACATTGGCATTATGTCCTTTATGATAAAGTGTGATGTAGTAGGTATATTCAAGAGGGTGTACACTACTTTAAATAAAATGATCCATGTATGATGTTCGCTTAACATATATATACGTTAAGAGGAAAAGATGAAAGAGAAATGAAAAATTATAACAATTTGCATGACTTAAATTATTTACCACTGTTCTCTTATTTCAAATAGATTTTCAAAAGAACTCTTTTCAGAAAATTCCTAAAATTAATTTCTAAGAATAAATCATTTTGATATTTACGTTTAGTTTTTTCGCGTCACGTTTCTTCATAAATCTTCCTTGCATATCAGATTTAATTACATTAGCCTTTTTAAATTGTGATTTATGATTTATTTTTAATTTTCCATTAGATTGTTTGATAGCAACGTTTTGCTACTTTTTTAATACCTACCTACACATTATCATGTCCGTATCAAAATAAGGGAGGAGGAGGTAGTTACGATACTATCCATGATTTAAAACTAGCGCCAATTTATTTAACTGATTAGTTATTTTTCTACCCCTAAATGCTATTGTACCTATGAAATTGTAAGTTGTCTAAATGTACAATTGAAGGGCTTGGTCCAAGAATTTGGTAAATTCAAAATTTTCAATTTTGTTTTTATAGCATTTTTTCCTTAGTACAATATTACTCTTTCGATTCGTCCAAGAACTGGAGCAAAATGTATCATCACTACTGTCCTGTGTGTGGTAAATAATTTTGAAAAAGTAAGACTTACTGGTGTAATCTTTATTTTCATTCAACGATTACCGAAACTTTGTCAGTGAGAAGACTTACCGGATTCTTGCACCAAGCCTACTTTGTCACTGGGCATCGTTGCATAAACGTCGCTTTCTCTTACTCTTCTTACGAGTGGTAAAACATATGTAACTATCTTTCACTTTCTCTATTAAAGTGAAACTTTTTATACATCGTCTCAAATTTTTTGGCTTGTCTTTAGCATGTCGCTAAATGTGCGTTACATTCTCGGCAGAGAAGTTTATACCATGCCGTTTTACCAGGGCTCTTGCGCAAGTTATTACTGAATGTAATGAGCTATTTTCCTCTCCATGACAACGTTTTAGTATATTATAAGGTGTCATTAATTGTCAATCGTATTTGTATTGGTATTTGTGTTTTGACAGTGTATTTATATAAAGTTTGTTGTTCATTTGATCATAATAGACAAAGATACAGCTCGTGAAAATAGTGCGGAAATATCCGACGGTGTTGTTTTAATAGATAACAACAGGCAGATGATCGATTGAACAATAATCAACAAATTCAATACCTAATGAAAATAACATTCGAGTATTAACATCAATAATGAAAATTCAAAATTAGTTGCAACGGCGCGCGTCAAGTCAGACAGCAAATTCGTGCCACATCCCTTTCTTTCTTTTCTATTTTCATACCCTAAATCGAATAATTTTTCGAAAATTTCAGTTACTTAAGTGCCTTAAATCCGAAAAAAGTTTCTTTTGCATCGTGGTTTTGTAAAACCACACAATAATTTTTGTCTTACTTTTTTTTTCTTGTATAACTAAGACATTTTTGAAAACCCACACCCTAATTTAAGAAATTTAAGAAATTTTTTTTGAAAAGGTTTTCATTCATTTAATTTTACTGGCACAAAATAAGATTTCAGAGTTTATCCTCCCCAAAACAAAAATATCGGCGCGTTCATATGTCCATCATACAATAATTTCCATCTCAAATTCACAAAATGAACACAAACAACAATTTGATGTTTTCAACTTGAGGAAGAATTATTATAAAAAAATAGTAGAAAGAAGAGCAAAAAAAAAATGTAAATTGAAATATCTTGAAAATTTGTTTGTGTAAGAAAGTCATTTTACACACTTAAGAAAAAAATCATTCGCCCTAAGCTTTCAGCAAATGAGATATCGCCGTATTTGAACTCTCTTGTTATTCTATCTGCCAAAGTCTTTATACGAGTTACTGTGTCACGATGTCGTGATGATAAGAAAATATTCCAGCTTAAGAACGATATTATTCCAGATGATATCAGATCCATATGAAATTTGTTCGAAAAATGTTTACCTTCGTAAAAAAATACGCCTGTGAACGATCAACTTTAAAAGGTGAATATAAAGCGAAAATATGATTGAAGGTAGTGAAAAGTAAAAACGCCAAATAACTAAAGAAAGTAAAAATGGTGTGAATAAAATTTATAATTTAACAATGTCTGTAATAATCATGGTACTATTTATCTATATCCAATAAAAATTCAATAAAAGAAATGCATTAGTTTATTAAAATGCCTTTAAGAATATAATTATGTTAATACAAAAGAAAGAACTGCTGACGTGGAAAGAAGATAAAAAATAACATCGTTTTAATTAAAAATACCTTTTAAAAACATGTTAGAATAACAGATGAAACTTCAAGGCTTTCTTTGTAATGGTAATAGAGATGTTGGCAAGAGAAGAAAAACAATTTTTATATGAAATACAAAAAAACATTGTTTGTTTAGCAAATAATATGTATTTTAATTATATGATTTTTTAATCAGCAAACATTTCATTATAATTTACTAACGAATGCATCCGATTTCATTCGGGCTTAGCAAAGTAGCTACCATGACGTGATCCTGTGGATTTAAAATTGTTAATATTTTTCTAGAGAAAACTAATTAAAATAATAACATTGGTTAGTAGTGTTTTGTGACTGTGGAGACAGGGAAACTTTATCTATCTATATATATAATAAAAATGAATTGCTTTTTCCTTGCATTTTTCCGTCATCGCATCACGCGTGAACGGATGGGCCAATTCGGATAATTTTTTTTCAAATATTCGTGTAAATCTAAGGATGGTTCTTATGGAGAAAAAAATTGAAAAAGTTATCCAGAAAAGTGTCAAAATCCCATTTTGTTTTTGAAATTTCAAACAATGAAAATTCAAATTATATAATTTAAGTTTTTATTGTGTTTGTAATATAAACGACTGAAAACGAAAATAAAAGAATGTTGATATTTTTGTCATAAATTCCTTTTGTATTTGAAGGAAAATAAAAAACACTCAAATTAAAATATATCCGTGAATAAATATTATAAATCTTTTTACTATTTAAAAAAAAAATGGGATCCGGATTCGTACCCAGGCCCTTCGCTTGAGCTACATAGTGTTTTATCCTTACGGTATGAATCAACCATAATTATTGTAAATTTAAAAACTATAGGGTTTGAAAAATAATAATATTAATTCTGGCGATTCTGTTAAGGATATTGGGATAAAATTATTAAAGAATATAGACTAAAAACTAAGGAACTAAACTAAGATACTACTCGAGAAAGAACTGCGGTAGACAGTTTTTGTTAGTCTCTTGAAATGTGCATCAAATTTACAGGAGGTTTTGTTTTTTTTTTTTAATTATAAAGGTGTACCATATCAAAAATTCAAAATACATGCGCAACACAACTGAATAATCTGAAAATATCTGAATACGTATTTTAGTTATTTAAAATTATTTATATTTGTTATTGACAATCAATGTGAAGGGTTGAACAATTTATTTTAAATTTAAAACAATGAAATATTTTTTGTTTGTTGGATGTTAAAATTCGGAATTTAATTTGTAACTTTAATACATGAACCACACAACTATGTATATCTGAATATAACGAAAAAGCAAGAACAAACAATAAAGAAAATTGAAATTCAAAAAAACTAATAAAAAATTCTTAGAGGTTAACTTAATAACTTAGTAAACTTAAATTTAAATGTTATTTATTATCAATATTTATGGTAGTTGTTGAATAAAACGTTTTTTGAGCCCACTATTAGCAGACAAGCTAACAATCAGGCAAAACAACGTTTGCCGGGTCCGCTAGTACTTTATATTTCCTCTTAAATTCTTAGAGCTTATCAACATGTTTGCACAATTTTCTTATAATTTGGTGCTTTATAGAAAAACCTAGAAAATTTTCTAACGCCAATATAAAGTTTTTCCAAGCTTTACTTTCCAGAACTGCCATAACTGTAATATCATTTACATCTTTCATCAATAATTATCGAGTTGGAGAACCATCAAATATTCCCTCTTTTAAATTTTCCATGCTGAGCTTAGGAAATGTTTTGAAAATTTACTCAAAACAATTTCCTTCCTTGTTTAACGGTTTTACAAATTGTTTTATCATGCCTAATTTAACATGTAATGGCTCTACCAAAAGTTAAGGGCTGTTGTCAAAGGCCACTAACCTTTTTCCCAATGAAGTTGTTTTGCTCTACTATCCTAGACAAATAAAGCATGGGTATTTTGTGTATCCACTTTGACCAAGTAAAAATTGAACCATGTTTAAATCTACATATATGCTCCGAGTAATTTTTTCAAAAACTAATTTGTTAGATGCACTGAAATCATAAAAACTACAGCACATTCATTACTTTTAAAAATATTTTTGTAAACTTGAAAACATAGAAATTTGCAGAGATATCCAGGGCAACAATTTTTTTGTAAAGCTGTGTAATTTTGAGCTTGAGTTTGACTTAATGTCTATCAAACTTTAAGCTTTTAAATCAGGTCAAGTATCTCAAAAGTCAAATGTAGTTGTCCCTTAGTTTTTTCTTAGAACAAAATTTACAACTACTTATAAATGTTTTATACTGCGATCATTTAAAGTTTGACAGAAATAAAAGTGGTAATTTGTAAAAGACATAATCAACGTCTTAAGAATGTTAAAGTTTTATTTATTTACGATTCGAAAAGAAATAATAACATGTTTATTAAGTCAATGTCAATAGAAACTTTAGACTCAACCTCGCCAATAAGTACACACAAAAATTAGAAAAAAAAATCAAAAAATTACCTGTCAAAAACACTCAAAGGCATTTATTGCACAGAATGTGTTTAAAAAATGAAAATTAATTAAAATATAATATAATTGATAATTATATATTTTATACAAGTTATTTGTTGATATTTGAATGAATTTGAACCCAAAAATGCAATTTTAAATGTACTTCTACAGGCTATGTTTTTAATTTAAAATGTGCTTGATTTGCTTTAATTGTTATTTATTGTACTAAAAATACAAATTTTATTTATAATTACCGTTTGCTTTAAATAATATTATACACAATATTTTATAATTGACTAGCTGATACCCCCTCGCTTTGCTGAGAGTATCTTAATTTAATTGATTGATTCATAGATTCTCTAGCTTTATAGCGAAATATAAAAATTAATCTGTTTTGACAGAAAAAGATACTTCCTGAATTTAGATCCAAAGTAAGCTCATCAAAATTCTTATTTTTTTTTTCTAGGATGATATATTAGTTATCTCACAGGTTGTATACGATTTTAAGTATAAAAAGTTTCTTAAAGAAGTTTTGAAAATCATTCATACCAAATGTCATTTAAAACCGTTCAGCTTTTTTAATAGAAACGGTTAGGAGCTAATCCAACAGGAACCGTAACTTTTTTAAGATAAATGGTATTCAACATGTTAAGATCTGAGGTATCTTTAACAAAATTTTACTAAAATTAAATTCGTTAAGTTATTGTAAGTTATTTAAAAATTTAGTTTATTATTTAAATACATTTCTTTCTAATTAATATCTTCGACAATGAACAATAAAAAAAATTTCATTATTAAATTTAAATGGGTGTTAAATTTAAATTCATATTTATTTTCCAGTAAACTATGTCTTTTTTTAAATTTAAACTTTGTAGAGATTTCTTTAGTTACTGTGTAAAATTGGTCAGGCCTTCTTGAGGAAAATGCGTTAAAATGCTATTTTACGAAATTTAACCAAACTTCTTTTAAATAGACAGTAAATAAGATTTTTTTATGTAAACACTTTTTGAGAATAAATAATATTTTTACATATATAAAAAGATATCAATAAAACAGCTACTACGTACGCCGAACAAAATAGCCAGTCGTTCTGTCAAGATTTTTTAAACCTCTGATATCTTTTAAGATATTCATTTTGATGATAATATGCTGTAGAGGGCAACTATGATCTACCTGAAATGCACTACAACTCTAATGTATTTAATTGGATAAGGAATAATACTGTATTGTTTAAAATAGCTTGTTAAGTAACCAATAATTTTTCTGTAATAGTATATAAAAGATAAAAATGCTTTCTGTGGGTTATTCTTAGCTGATAGACACATACCATTGCAGACTTTTAATCAATCTTTTTAAGATACACAACTTCGCCGCATATTAATTTGATCTTTCTCGTAAGGTTTAGCCAGCGTTTGTAATGTAAGTGCACAAAAATATGCTTGTTATGACATCATATTACACATCTTTGAACTTCCCGACTTTTCTCTACTATAATATGCATGTTTTATATATACAAACCTTCCTATTGAATCATTCGTTTACACATAATGTACCGGTATGCACTGATGAATCAGGTAAGGTAATACGGTTTCTAACCTTTTCTTAACCAGAAACCACGAAGTACAAGAATAATGATCTAAACCAATCCGCAAATGGACTTTATCTTTATCTTTACTAAATCGTAACATTTTAAGTATAAATTTTGAATCAATGTGGTGTCTGAACTTGCGTCTTCTGCACGAGTAAAATAATCCTAGCAGTAATATTTCATAAAATTGTCCAACTGTGCATAACAATCGTCACTTACGTTTAATCGATTTCGTACCTTGTTGTTAATTAACAATGAAGTAGAAAACCTTTGTGAATAAAAATACTTTGGTGTAAAAGTAATAAGCTTTTCTCAATTTTTCGAATGTTTGTGTGAGAATTTTTTTTCATCAAAATTTCAAGTGAATAAAATTCAAATACATTCTTTTGAAATTTAATGAGTTCTTCGTGAATTTCTTCTGAAACTTAACCAGTATTCATTCTAAAAGTTACGATTGAATTTCTTCAATCAACATTTGAAGATGATTCTCAATTTTTGTTTTCTGTTTACTCTACTCTTACGTTAAACGTTTTGTCTTCTTTAAGTATTGTTAACACCGCATAATAATTTTGCTTAGTTATAACTGAAGCTTACTAAAAATACGTAAAGAGGCAAGGTGTTGTTAAAAAGCAAATTTGAATTTGTTGGTGCGTCATATTTTGATCCAGTGGACCTCTGGTTGCGAACCAATGAACCTATAGTAATATAATAGAATATCATCTATTATATATTGTTTATGTACAGAACTGAAGAGTTCTGGCCCCGACAGAGAAATGATGCCATTTGGTGTAGTACTATAATTGACAAGCTTATCACAATTTACGATCTTTAGCTTGATTAGTGTTTCAATGACAACATTCAAAGGCGGTTTTAGAGTTTTCACTTATATGAAGGATTTGAAGAAACGAGCAATTATTAAATGCTTCCATTTGAAAGGTATAACACCTAAAGAAATCAAGAAGAAAATGAATAGCATACTGAAATATGTATTGTTCAATTGTTAAAAGGTGGCTTGCATTTTTGCTCAATTGGAACAATTTGACATGGATGACGAGCCTCAGTCTAGGAGCTAGGGAAGGAGATATGAAAATATTGGTCCATACTGATTAATAGGTACATTATTATGAAAATGATTAACTAAAAACATTAATTGTATTCATTCATTTTACTAGTTTATAGTTGCTATTTATTATAAATTAACGCTCTAGTAGTGTGGAATTAAAAATGTTTTTTTTTTGGTTTAAAAAAATTTAAAATCAATTCAAATAATTCATTTAACATTTACAATAAAACTGTTAAAATACAGGAGTATGTTTTAATGGACGAACTTTTTCATTTGAACTAATTTATTGAACTGAAAATAACCATTCACATAAATCGTTTATTTTTTAGTTCATAATTGTTTTTCATTATTCTACGTAATACTAAATAAGAGCTCAAGAATAAAATTTATAAATTATTATTTAATGTATTCGAAAATAGAAGTATTTGGCTATGTTCCAGTCAATCAGTCGTAATATGAAGGAACTAGTATTGAACATTGAGTTGATAACGTGGCTTAGGAAAATTAATTTTATATTAAAAATACAATTTACTTTATTTGGTTACTAAAAGAATAATTAATTAAATGTTTCCTTTGGTTAGATGTAATAAATACAAAATATAGCTGGGAGGCAATAGAAAAAGTTTTGCGGTCTCGACGTTATTTGAGCATTAATGCGATATATTGAACGCTGTTCTTTGTCTCTTTGATAAATAAAAAGGAGAAGTCAAGTTGTATCCTTTAAAACCCAAGTTCATAATATCAAGGATGGTATCGATGTTTGATAAACTTTAATAGATTTAATTTGGAGAGCTTTGACAAACTCATGTCACATTTTGCGTTGACTTCTTGTTACTGGTGATACAATAATTGTCGCCGCTATCTCCTGTGGGATATTATGTTATCGTTGCGGCAAATACAGCAAAAAATATAATTCTTAAGATGAATAAAAAACTTAACTTTATATTATATTAGTTTTAGGCATACGACTTCTTGTTCATTTGATGTCTCAATAATTTTATTTATGTGCTGGTAAATAATGCATGCATGCTATTTTCAAGCTTTTATGATCGTTTAATTAAAAGCTTTTCAATATCGACAAGTTTCTGAAAGGAACAATTACCGAACGTCAACGCAATTATTGTTGCTTTATGTTATATCAATCAATTGACCTTTGTTATGCAGTGTAAGTGAAAAGGATCAAAAAAATTAACTTCATTATGCATAGTTAAAGTTTATGAATGAAAAGTACTATCAAATAATTTTAAAAGAATGAACTAAAAACAATTATTAAATTTTTAAATAAATATAACTTTTTCTTTTTTATGTGGTTATATGAAATTTTGATTTAATAGTGCAACGGTTAATTAAATTAAACTATACAACAATCAAAACTCAAACAGATGACCATCGATCGATCGAAGTTTGGGTAATGTTCTAGAAACATAGTTTTCAGCTGTATATGATCAATGATGATGAATTGTAATTAGGCAGTAATCAAAAATAGAAAATTTGGTTTTGAGGTTTTTAATAATTTTTAGTTTTTTGACATTGTTTTGTCGCAATTATCAAATGGTAATAGTTATGCTAAATTCGGCTTTGGTTAAAAAATTCTTATTACAGCATTGATAGACGTTACTATATATATTAAATAACTTTTAAATCCAGACAACACCGGGTGTTTTAGCTAATAGTTCTTACTTTTATTGTTTATACAATAGATCAAATGTATTGTGGTTCTTTACATTGCAATATAATTTATATAAGTAAACTAAAAACATAAATTTGAATAAAAATTTTTGCGTAGGTTTGACGTATTGCCCAGATACGTATTTCGATTGTCAAGCAAGCTTCATCAGTGGTCTGTTAATAGAATTGGATCGCTTGGTAACTATTATGTGACGATCCACAAAATAGTCACACTTTGATCTCAATTGATAGGCGAGCCTTTCTCTTCTTACGATGTAGTTAAAGAGTGGGGGGTGTTGTACAAAATTATTCTCATTTTCTTAAAGTATCAGAATGACACTACCAAAGCCGTTTATGTGTATCCTCCAATCCTATCTAGATGATGAAATTTCTATGTTCAATATGGCGAATTCACCACTACGCAACATCGGATAGAATCTGGAATGCTACAAGGCAGCGTCCTTGGGCCACTACTCTATACTATCTTCACGACCGACGCCCCAAACAACGAGGAAATAACCCTCGTGACCTTCGCAGATGACACCGCACTACTAGCCATCCACAACTGTCCTGGAATGGCCTCCGAAATGTTTCAGTTTGCACTAAACGAACTACAGTTGTGGTTCTGCAAGTGGAGGATCACCATCAATGAGACCAAGTCTGTCCACGTAGCATTCAGCACAAGAAGAGAAACCTGTCCTCCTCTCTCACTAAATGACCATGAAATACCCTGGGCTACAAAGGCCAAGTACCTTAAAATACACCTGGATAGAAGTCTCACCTGGTCTAAACATCCTCCACAAACGCAACCAGCTGAATACTACTCCCCGGAAAGCGTGGTGGCTACTGAGAAGAAAGGCCTAACTCTCCCTGGACAGCATATTAATAATGTAAAAGTTCATACTTAAAACCACTTGAACATACGGAATACAGCTGTGGAGAGTCGCCAGTAACTGAAATGTGGAGAAGATTTAGCCCTTTCAGTTTAAAACTTTGAGAACAATAACTGACTTCCTTGGTACGTCTCCATCGAGACCTCAAAGTGGTTACAGTGAGGAGTGGGATAGTCAGGTTCAGTCAAAAATACTTTCAGAGACTGAACGAACACCCCAACTATCTGGCTGTCAACATCCTGGATAATTCTGACCACCATCGAAGGCTGAATCGCGTCT
Source organism: Sisyra nigra (assembly GCA_958496155.1). NCBI lineage: Eukaryota > Metazoa > Arthropoda > Insecta > Neuroptera > Sisyridae > Sisyra > Sisyra nigra. The sequence goes on from OY292313.1 coordinate 63,130,991, forward strand.
TATTTCTGGAGTTACCCTTTAGAGAACCACTAACATCTTAAGGTACCCTTTCTAGGCGATGCGGTCTTTGCCACTTGTGCATTCATCATATTTTCAAGGACAGATTGTAAACTAATAAAACGGAAATAAAAATTTCTTAAGGTTTGGTACAAATATGTTCACGGCGTTTTTGATAGAAAAAGTAAAAGATGGTAGTTTACCATTTTTAACTCTGAAAGTAATCAAAGATTGGGGAAGCCTGGTTTTTGGCATTTGCTAGATAGGTATGTTACGGCTGAATCCGTTTGGCACATAAGTCATAAGTTGACTGTTTTCCACTCCTTGGTGAGCAGACTCAAAAATGTACCTCTGGCAAAAGATTTGTTTACAAAATAATTAGAATGCATTAAGGGTGTGACGATCTTTAATGGGTATTCTACCAAAGTGGTGGACACAGTCTTCAAAAAGGCTCTTTGGAGGAACATAGCTATCAGTTACCACTTTGCAGACAGTGGAGGGACAGGAAGTTCTTCTCTGACTTATTATCCAGGGAGTTCCATAAAATCGGGAAGGTGTGGAAACAGTTTGGTATAAGAGCTGAATATACGACAAAAAAGTTGAGTGGGATTTACAAGAGTTGTTAAAATTCTGGATCTACAAAAGTTGGGAGTTTAGGAAATTTCTTGTACGGGCTGCAATAAAAGCTACGTTGGTTAGACTAGAAAGCAAATAGGGGTTAGATATAAAGAAGATCTGGTAAATATTATACAGTATGACAGAAGCTAAGCTTTTGGATGCCCTCGAGAGCATACAAATTTTAATAGAAAAGGAAAGATACTAAACTGGGAAAGACATCAATTGTAGAATTTGTAGAGATGGGGAGGAAAACGTGACCCATGTCATTTTCAACTGGAAAGCCCTGACAAAGTAGCGACATCTGCATGGGTTAAACAACGCCCAGGAGTACAATAAGCTTAAGGCTCCAGTGCAGGGGGAATCAGCCCTAACCTGGTTTTTCTGCTAACAGAAAAAACTGTAATAATGGGCCGATTCAAAATTAGGCGCTCTTCGGATTGCTCACGAAGGATTTGATTTAAGAAAAGAGAAGTGGGACCCTCAAGCTACATTGCAAGAAAATAAAGACTCGACCTATAAATTAAGGTCAATCCGTGCCTATTTTGTGTGTCGTCACATAGCAGTTATAGAACGATTCAATTCTACTTGATGACCACTGATGAAGATTGCTTAAGAATTATGTTACATAAATTAGAACACGATATACAGGGTGTACCAGCTAGACCGGCCATTAGAAGTTTCCGGAGAACCTTAAATAATAGAAATCTAAAAATTGGGATTAAAACCTAACTGCATTGGAGCTACTTTCCTAAAATATTTTTAGTTTTCTGGCACTTCCGGTTATACCGGAAGTGCCAGAAAACTAAAAATATTTTAGGAAAGTAGCTCCAATGCAGTTAGGTTTTAATCCCAATTTTTAGATTTCTATTATTTCAGGTTCTCTGGAAACTTCTAATGGCCGGTCTAGCTGGTACACCCTGTATTACTGTTATATTTTTGTTCAAAGTCAGTGGAAAATCTAATTTGATCTTACTTTTATTGTTAAATTTTAAAAATAACAATTCATTACCTCATACTTGTTTGCAATTGGTATATATTAACAGGCATATTTTAATCGTTTTGACATGTGAAATGTTAAACTTGACAAAATTAACATATTTCAATATTTACAATTACGAGCATGTCAAATAGTGGATATTAATAGAAACTTGAGGAATTAGTTTTGTTTCAACTTGTTCGATGAATGTCTCGCTTCAAAAATTTGGCAGAAGTGCTTGAATTCACTTTATGCTCAATCTAAAATTTAGTTTCGTTTCTGAAACGAAGAGAATTTATTTGACGTGTTTCACAGATTTCGATTTATAATTTGAACTTTAGTCGACGCACACATGTTATTAATGAAACAACAAACATTATGTTATTTTCACTTTTTTATTGATTTCAATCGTGGTAAAACTAATTTTTCAATCCAAAAAATCCTTTTAACAAAGATAAATAAAACAAAACTTCGTCTAAATGAAATGCTTTCTAAGTTCATTATGCGCTTTTAATGTGATTATGTAGTAATTCAATAGATACAAAAAAAGCACACGTCTAATAAATGAAACATGAAATTGATTGGTCACATTTTCATTTCCTGTAAAAGCTCAGAGGAAAATCATTTCGCTTTGTATTCGTTTGCGATATTGTTTTTCACGTTTAGGTAACATTTGTCTATCCTCAAGCGTCACCTCTATAGAAAAAATCAATAAAATTTTAGACCTGCCCTTATGATGAAGAAATAATAGAATACAAATGGTTTTTCAGTAACAAAATCTATTATTTAAACACATTTCTTTTCAATAAATTGCGCTTAAAAGAATTTTAAAAAAGCAAGGAAAATCAATAAAGTGTAATTTATTTTCTTCATAGAGTCTTTTGTAAGAACGTAATTGAAATTTTAATTTAAAATCATTAAAAAAGAATTGACAACAATAAATTACACTTAAAAAAAAACATGAAGTTGTTTTAAAAAAAAAAAAAAGGATTTAAAAGTTACGTGAGCGTAAATTTTATAAGAAAATTTATCTGAATTTCTTAAGAGCTGTAGTCGTTGGTTGTATGTATAAATACGTCTTCATTAAATTTCTATATCTCCCTATTCCTTTAACGAGCTTAAACTTAAAGCTTAAACTTGTTCCACACGCTCAATGTAGAGTATTTTTGTTTCCCGTAACCGATTTGTTCCCATTTTTGCTTCCATTCTTAAAGCATTTTTTTAGGAACTCGTACCAATCGTTTTTACCACGCTTATATAAAGTTCATCAGTCTGTATCAACAGTATTTTATAATCGATATTTCAACCTTTTCGCTTAAATGAGAAAGCTGAAATTTTACACCCTCCACCTGGCCTCGATGACACTACATACATCAATTATCATATTTGAATAATCAACCCATGGTACTTAAATTATTAAATAAAATTATGTAAAGGAAATAACGCCGTTTGGTCATCAAAAATAGCGCTAGTTTTACATCGAGATGATTTTACATGAATTTATATTTTTCGTAAGAGGCTATTCATAAACCACGTAACGTGTTTTACGTATTTTTTAAACCCCATTATTATGTATAACGCTATGCGAATTATTTTAACCTGCTTCCTTTAACCACACATAATATAAGAAGAACTCCACCTCCTTAGATGAGTTAACGTGGTTTATGGTTATGAATGGACTCTCTAACCGTTTGACAAAATGCTACAATTAATTTATTATCTAACTTTGTTTTTGATTCACTCAGATAAAAGAATATGTTTACTCTCCCATGGATCCACAAAGTGCAAACGCTTAAAATTAAGTCCAAGTAAAGTCATATAGTATGTATTTAAATATTGAAGATGTACCAATTTAACATTTACCAAAAAGTTGGCGTTGCAGGTCATTTCGGTTAGAACTGGATAGTTATCCAACTCATACTACTAGTAGTTGAATTATGTCAACATTTAAAATATATTTCAACATTAAAATAATCTAGGATATGTAGTCTACCCTTATTGATTCAATAATACGTTGGTCATTATGGATGTATTACGTCTAGAAATTTCTTGATGCTACTGCTTTTAATACTTTTCGTCTAGGGTTGGTTGTATACATATCTAAAGCAACCAAATTTCGAATGTTTCGCATTTAAAACTCCACCTTACAAATGGACGCCCCAATTTTTTTATAAAAACAAAAATTAAAATCTTTGGATTAGAGACTAGTTGTGAATGCCAAAAATAAGATATCCAAAATTGTTCAAAATCCAACTAGTGGTCTTTGAGTCACCAACTGATTTAAGTGTTGTTTGCCAATTGTTTGGCCAACAGTTTATTTAATTTTTTTTACTTTTGAAGTTATACTTCTTTAGGCGCGTTATGAAAAAATGATGAGAGTGAAATTTTTAGATGGGCGGCCATCTTGAGACAAAAATTAACAAAATGAAGTTAGCCGCAAAATCACTGGGTTTCTTGGCGCGCGTAATTTGAATTTTTGTTGTATTATTTACTTATTTATTTATTTTTATATTTAAATTAAAAATAATTATATATACAATTAACACATATTATAAATAAATAAGTTATAACTTTTATAGAATTTTGCAGCAGTTGTTCAAATTACTTTTTGAAGTTTAATGATGAAAATGACGTCTGCATCGCGGCGCGGTTTCAGAAGCATTAGTAGCGTTCCATTTTATCATTACAAATTAACAAGATGAAGTTGGCCGCAAAACGGCTTGGTGTTTTTAACTAGACGCGCGTAATTTGAATTTTTGTTTTATTTATTTACTAATTTATTTATTTTTATATTTAAATTAAAAATAATTAATTTTTTTAATATATTTATTATATTTTATTTAGAAAATATTTATATATACAAATAACACATATTATTAAAAAATAAGTTATTAATTTTCTCGACTTTTGCAGTAGCTGTTATACTATTTGAAATTTAATGATGAAAACGACGGCTGCATTCTATGCATATTCTTAGTTATCACGAAATCTGGGATTCTGAAATGATTCAACCATCTTAGAATAATAATTTAGTAAAACAAGGCGTGAATAAGATTAAGACATTTACTTTGACAAGTAGCTACTTACTTTATTTCGCAATTTCTATGAAGCTTCGTTTTCATGACATGCCTGAATTGTTAACCAGAAAAATGATCCTGACAAATTTTATAAACGTCTTGCAGCTTTCTTTGGGTATTATTTATTAAAACAAATTAAAATATTATTCTCTTAATTTTATTTTTAATAATAATATCTTTAAATATATATATTATTATTATTATTGAACATTAATTTACAGTTTTTTAAAATTGATTATTTGAATGCAGTTAAGTAAAAACTAATTTTTAATGATACCAAAGAAGTATAACTTCTCACGCGCGTACATTAGTACACGCAACCTCTTTTTTATTATTAATTTTAGCGAGATGATACCCGCGACGTCGTCTTTGTAGGTTATTATGTTAAAAGAAAATTTAATTTACAGAGGAAAAACATTTTAAAAATGGAAAACAAATAAAAATTAAAAATAACCGGAAAGAACTTTAGAAAACGTAAAAAAATTTTAGCTATGTGCCAAAAAATTACTCCTTCAGAATCCACTATTACCCCAAGTGTATTGTTTTTAGTTAATCAATATTTAATTCTTCAAAAAATTGTTAATTCAAAAATAAAAATTGCTATTTAATCCAAAATAATCACTTTTTGTTTCAAAAAATTGTTCCTTAAATGCGCTTTCCAGATCCACAATTGCTTCAGGTGTATAGTCATTAGTAATTCAATTTTTAAACTATTCATGTTTATAAGATCCAACGGCAGTTGATGACGTCAGAAAACAACAATACATGTATAAATAGTTAAAGATAATAAAATATTAAAAATATTACAAAAATTTAATGAAAAAAACAGAAGAAGCAAAAAAAAAGTTAACTAAACTTTTTTTTTTTGGTTTTTATAGCGATTTTAATTCTTGAGTTTGAATTTTTGTTTATAATAAATTATTATTTCACTATTAACTATACACTTGGTGCAAATGTGGATCCAGAAAGAGCATTTAAAGAGCAATTAAAAAATTAAAAACTAAAAAAGTGACTTTCTTGTATTTTACATAAATTTTAATTTTTAATTTTGCAAATTTTTGAAAAATTAATTATAAATCAATTAACTATTATACATTTGGAGAAATTGTGAATTCTGAAGAGCTATTTTTGGGCATATAATGTAATTTGAAAAAAAAAATGTTTCTTGCTAACTAAACTCTTCTGGTTAAAAAATATATGCAATATTAAAAAAGTGATTGTTGTGATGTAATTTGATTACTGTAACGGTTATAACTTAAAAATGTATTTTGAATCTGTATTTACAGTAAAATATAAAAAAATGCTAAAAGAAAATTTAAAAAAAGCTAGAAAAATATTTTAAAAACTGCTATACAAATTGAAAATGGAAATCAAAAAATATTTAATGTATTCTTATATCTCGCTGAACTGCATTAACTATTAAGTCTACGCTTAAATATGAAATAATCTGTAGGCAGTGGAAGGAGATGAACTCTCTCACCAGCCAATGCGCATTACACCGTTTGCCCCACTCTATCAAAGCGACAAAAAATGCACCGCTTAACACGTTTTACTTGTAAAAATCGCATTTTTTTTAAACTTTATTTACTTAACTTTTAATGAAAATATCGTGATAATTATTTTTTGATAAAGACCAATAATATGAAAAAATAAACAAAACAAAAATGATCCAAATCCATCTAGTCGTTTTTGAGTTCAATGCGAACATTGGAAAAATCTATCATTTTATTGTATTTACATAGATTATTAATTTTAGTTTTATCTGATACTTTGGGCCTTTTAAAAACGAAAATATTCTTGACAAATGTTAATATTAGTTATTTATCTTGTCGTTTCAGTAATTACTAGATATCTCGTAAACTATTTTTAGTAGAAATTTTTTTAGTATTAAATTTGCAGAGAATATTTTCGAAAGCATACAATAAGAATATTTATTAACATATATTTTTAACTGTAATAATAATATATAATAATAAATATTATTCCAAGTGTATAGTTATTAGTTAATCAATAATTAATTTTTCAAAAATTTGAAAATTCAAAAATAAAAATCGCTATATAGTCCAAAATAATTATGGTAATTAAAAAATATAGATAGGTACTGTTTAATTTTATTTAAAATACCTTTTGAAAAGAAATAACAGTTCTTAATATTTTTATATCTAATTTTAAAAAAAATTATTGTTAATCATAATCATATGAAGTCTTATTTTATACAATCAATTATTAACTATTACAAAATTAGACGTTAATCTTAAAAGTAATTATAACTATTTTAGTTTTTATTTTATATGTCAAAAATAATATTTATGTTAACTAAATTTGTTAATTGTAGTTTGCCTGATGAAGTCGAAATAGAGTCGACAAAAATTTGCAATTTTTTAAAATAAACCGTCGTTAATTAAATATTGTCCAAATACCCAAGACTTTTAATATAAATATTTATTATATATATTATATTATATATATTATATACATTTTATAATTTTATAAAATGAACATAGTTATATTTTCCTTTTGGTCGCTATACAGAAATTCTGTGGCTTTATATGGCCATTCGAGTATACATTAGCATTGTGTTTGAGATGTAACTTTAATAGAATTGCTGCACTTTCTTTTCTTCTCTTACTAGAGTAATCTGCTCTATAAGCTTTGTAGTTAGATATGCGTTAAGTTTTGTCTTTCTCAGGAGCTTCACATCAATGTCGTGTGTTTGTAGGAAGAGCGACATTATTCCTTTACAGTTCTAAAAGTGCAGTTACGAAAGGATTCACAGAATAAGGACGGGATGAATTAGCTATGTGATTCCCCTGACTATTAACACACGTTGGTTTTGAGTGTACACTTTTAGTGCAAACTTTTGTTGCGTACAAGTTGAGTTTTTTTCAGTAGTTATTAGTATTTTGATAGTCCTCGTAGCTTATGCACTGGACAACACAGTTCATCTTTGAATTAGCTCTCAACTTTTATACCTTCCCCGTAAAAAAATGGTCAAGGCATAAATTCGTTCAGTATTTCAACCAGACTTCAAATCTTAGAACATTATTTAGTAACTAAATTATATATAAAAATCTGAACATTTCTTTCGTTACTTACCGATAAAAGCGTTTCACAGCAGCTAAGGTAGTCCTTAGGCAAATACTGTTTTTTTTAAGAAGTTTGAAGCTTTCCTAGATAGAACAGAGGGTCAAATCACAATGAAACTCATTGGTCGCGATGATAAAGGGAAAGAAACCCCTTAGACCCGTAAAACGGAAATAGAATCTCATTCTAAATCCTAATCCCAATGCCCAAGCCTTCTTTATTTACCAACTGAAACCTTATTTCACGGATCTTTAAGTGCCCAATGGCTACGTGACCCATTCCTAATAAATATAATCATAGCATTTTTAGCATTGGCTCTTAACCAGTTTCTGGTCATGAACTGAGTACCCTCTTAGCTTTGAGTCACATTAAAATATAAAAAAAATTATTATTACTACCACATTTGATTATTAAAATTAGCAGATTTCAAATACAGAAATCATTTTTGTAAAAATACTTCAAAGCATTTTAACGTAGCATAAAAAAGTGTGCTTTAACTAAATGATTTTGTTTTATCACTATCAAGGCTTATTTTTACATCTATATCTATTATGCATTTGGTGTATTTTTTCCTAGTAAATCTCTTTATCGTTTTTAGATTAGACTTTTTAGAGTTTTGTCTTTTGACTTAAGTACCACGTTTATACCAAACTAATAGAATCAAACAGATTTTCTTTAATATTTCATCAAAACTTCATTTTCTTGGAACATCATAAGTATAAATGTTTTTTTAAATTTCTTAAATATCTACTTTAAAATATAAAACTTTTGAATAAATAATGCCATAAATTTTGAAAACTATATGAACGTTTATGTTTCCAAGAAAAGTTTATTCGGGAGCTTAAAGAGCTAGTAAATATACATATTATTAAAATGAGTAAGAACTCAACGTAAAACTTAGATAAAACTGAAGACAAAGTGCAAAGTATATTCAAATATTTACATGAAACTTCATAGTCATCAGCGAAAGTTTTGATTTATTTCTTTCATTATTTTTCTGTAAATTTTGATTAAATTTTCAGATTTATTATTAATCGATATAATTTTGAGAAAATATATTTTTAAAGTAAATAGGTAAAAAGAAGTTTTAAGTATTAATTGATTTATAAAAATAATCTCAGTTTCTTGAAACAATATGTAGATACTTTGGTATTTAAAAATTTTCTTAACTGACATAAACAGTTTTTTTTAATTATATTTTTTTTTAAATTCAGTGATAAAAAATCTTAACATAATTATTTCATGCTTATTGAGCGACACGTTATAAGGTAATTTCTTAATTAATATCATATTTTTGCAAGAAAAGTTTTCGTTGTCACATTTGTCATTTAATATAGACGATAAAATACGTGACATGTCCCAACGGGATTCGTATCTATTAGAACGCTACCGTATTTACTTTCATTCTTTTCTCATTACCAACAAATTCTTTTTTCTTACATCTCAACATTTTTTGTCACCCAAAACAGAACAATAAAAACAATAATTTTATTTTAAATAATTAAAGAGATTTGGTCAAATTTCATTAGGTAAGCGCTATTTTTAACTCGTCTGTTAAATCCCTTTTAGAAAAATCATGTTAAATAAAAAAAAAAAAAGACCATTGCTGTCTCGCTGTAAGTTTGTCTATCGGTCCCACGAGTGAAGCTTTGTTTGAACACCGTAAATTTTTTAAAAGAAAATAAAATTTTAATTTATCTATCTCTTGTAGCCACCGAGCTGACTGAGAATTCTCAGTAAAAAACATATTGTTTCTATTTTGTAATTCATTCAGGTCAATCGATAAGTTTAAAAATTGGAGATTACATTTAAGTTGATAAACATGGAAGGGCTTGGTTTGTCTAACTTTAACAAATTCGATTTTTTATCTTAAATTAGTTTATCAATTAATTTTAGATTTGAATCTATTCCCATTTATGAAATTATATTGTGGATAATAACTCGGGAACAATCGATGCAGTTGTTTGTAAATACGGTAGTGAATTACCAAAATTTAAGTGTTCGTTTTAATAAAAATCCAAGTTTTAATTTTTAATACCAACTATGAAGTAGGTATACTAAGTAAATCAAAAGACTAATTTTTATTTAACCCTACTAGAGCGAATTTAAAAATATAATAAAGTAAATTCTAATGGTTTAATATTTTATATATGTACAGTCAAGTATCACTTATCTGACACTCTGAAAAGCAAGGGATGCTTAAGAATCTTCGAATTACTGGATCTAAAGAGCAATCTTACTAATATTATAAACATGAAAGTTTGTAAGTATAGATTTTTGTTGCTCTTTCACTTAAAAAGTACTGAATGGATCTCGATGAAATTTTGCATAGATATAGATAATAACCCAGTTTACTATTTAGTGTACTTTATATCCAGAAAAAATGTACGGTTCCCGTGGAATAGATATTATTTTGTTTTTTATAGAGCAAAAGATTAACTTCCCTTTTTGTAATGCGGTAGTTTAAGGGTTAGAAAATTATATAGATTATTTCTTATACCGGAATAATAAACGGTTCCCATGGGATAGCAAAACAAGTATGCATTCTATAGGAACCGTGTATTTGAAAGCAGTTCCATTAAAATTCACGAAATATAGTCTTAACTCTTTTTCCTTAAGAAGATTTGATCTACTTTTTACTTAGGAAAGATTTACTATTCCTGTGGGATAGATATGTTTTTGTTTATCCCAAAGTTGAAGATTGATGATTTTTGCAATGTGGTAGTTTAGGGGAGAATGATATAGCTTACTTTTAAGGCTAGAATAATGCATGGTTCCCATGGGATGGCAAAACAATTATATCCTACAGGAACCGTACATTGAAAAAGTTTCGGTAAAGTTCGTGAAATAGAATTTTAACGCATTTTCTTCCAATTTTACACAATAACGAAAGAAATCTTTGCACAGTTGAAATTAAAAAATTAACAATTTTTACTAGAAAATAGATAAGAATTTCAATTTAACATCCGATAAAATTAATAATGAAATTGTTTAAAATATTTGAATTTTTAATTTTTTATTATCAAAAATATTAATTAGAAATAAACGTATTAGAATAATAAACTAAAAAATTCGAAAAACTAACAGTTACTTTACGGAACGAATTTTAATGAAGTTTTGCTAAAGATTCTGTAGGATAGCTACTAATCTACTCTTTTAAGGGAACATTAATTAATTACGTGAGGCGTTCAGGGGCCGATAGGGTCGAGCCGAATCTCATCTAATCTTACTTTGGGGAAAGAGAAGGTCTCAGAAATATTACGTATTTTTTTGTTTTGAAAAATACCACATTAGATTGTGGGTTGGGAGAATGATATATGCCAAATCTCATGACATCTTACCAGAGGGGAGGGGATGGAATTTTTTTAAAATTGCAAAAAACGCCTTGCGCAATTAATGGATGCCCCCTAAAATAGCTGTACGCTTTTAATTGACATTTGGTATGAAAGCTTTTCAAGTCCTAAAGGAAGAAATACGGGTACTTTTTTACTAAAAATCGTATAGAAGCTGATTTGAGACAGCTAACATCTCTTTCTTGAAAAGTAATTTTACGAATTTTGATAAAATTTTTTTTGGATCTAAAGTGTGAGAGTTTCTATAATTTTTTTTCTGTCAAAATAGATTAATTTTTATATTTCGCTATGAACGTAGTGAATCTTTTAATCAAACTTTTAACTAGTTTTAAGTACACATAAATGTTATACGCAGTTATTTTACTTTCTTTTACTACAATATAGTAAAGGAAGTAATGTAATCGGGTCAAATTTTCGAATTCGAGGTTTCACCGGAAATACATGTTTTGAAGTCCACTGAGTCCAAATTTGGTTTTTAGAAACATGGCAGTATGTGTGTGTGACAGCCATATCGTATCGAAAGCTTTATCCGAATTTCACCAAACTTGGAATCTGGCCTCCATATTATACCTAGTTGTGCCGCGAAGCTTTTGGTTGAGATCGGTTAACCGAAAGCTCTACTTTACTTTTGGCGTTTTTGAGCTTTTTCAATTTTTTCGAAAACGGCTTCAACGATTTTCTTTAAACTTTCTATAGTTCTTAGACTTATTGATGCCTACAAGTTTTATTTGAATCTTTTTCCTGGGAAAATTCGAATAAGGGCAATTCTGGGGTGAAGGTTTGAAATTCGTATATACATATAGCCCTATAGGTTGTATGCATATAGTTCTGTTTATATGTATAGTTACAAAGTGCTTATATTTCATTTAAGTGACAGCGAGTTTCATAAATGGAAGTAAAAGAAAGTACTGTGACGCCTCGCAGCAGATATTTTCAGCTGAAACAAGCCCGTTAACATCCATAAATATTTCTTTACTTGATTCGTATAGATATCTGATTAAGTAATTGGTAGATGAAAGATTTGAAGAATAATACTCAATTTTCTTATTTCATAGTTACAGATTTAATTGTAAGCTTATAAAAATATTTTTTTAAATTATTAATAAAGGTACCTTTTTATAAAACGTAATGACTTTAATTAATATGGAACATAATTTTAAATTGAAATCTAATTTGTAGTTTGAATTGAATATCTCAAAAGTCTTTTTATTCAAGTTCAAATTTAATCTTTATTTATGAATTTCTATATATAAAACCACAAAAATTAATTGTAAAAATGATAAAGCTTAATGTCTTTGTAAAATTTTTTTTTTTAAACCGAAAAATGTGTATCGTTATTTTTAATGAACGATGTTATGGGAATTTACTTTAAAAAAAAAAAACGAAATAATTGCTCTTCACATAAAATAGATGCTGACAGTACTAAAAATTTCAGTCTTAGCAATTGAAGGCATTTTTATGAACGGTGTTTTACTTTGTATATGTACATAATAATTTTAAATTCTAATATAACATATTAAGAAGATTTGTGGGTTCGAATTAGTAAATGTTAAAAAAAAAATATTTTAATTCTTACCATAATAAACAAAGATTAAGTTATTTAATGGCTTACCATAGCATCTAAGTATCTTATAACAATAAACAATAAATGAGAAACACAACATTTTCTTCTTTATGAAAGAAAATATTTATCAAAAAAAAATAAAAATAAAAAAATGAATAAGTAAATATTTAATACTTCAAATGGATGTTCATCCAATTTAACAAATTTTGTTACATTTTCAAAGAAACACTCTCATATGTGATGGTTTTTGTAAATAAATCTATAGGAAACACACTTTCTGTGAAAATTTGAATGAAATTTTTTTTAGCTACAACGTTGATTAAATGGTAACAAAAGATTTGAATATAATTTATCTCGTTTTTCAAAAGCTTGTGTTACATGTAAATTTTAACTAAAACAAATTGATATGAGACTTTGATAGCTCAATTGATCACTTATTGGTCATAATAAATGGAGGACACCTTAGAAATATCTTTTATCCATTTCTGGCATAATGGAGAAGGCAGGTTAGGGAGGGGTAGATTGAAATTTGATATTAAGATTTTTATAATACTAATTCTTTAGGTCTTAACGCATAGTATAAGAAAAAGTTATTAGGTTAAATTTATTTTCATCATGATGTCGGAATAAGGCCGACGAAACATTAAATAAATTCTAATTCTAAATTCTTCTTAGATTTAATAATCATTTAGTTTTACTGAGGCATGTTTAATAAATCGCGTGGGCAGCAGCTTGTTTCAATGAAAAAGAGCGCATTGAACTGCTATACCAATGAAAATATCAACTTGAGGTGGCTTTTATTGATTTACATGCTAAGACATGAAAAAAGCTTAAAGTTAAAACATAACTTTGTAATATTGATTAGTTTTCAAATGAATTATCATAAGACTTGAACGCTATGGATTGAAGAATTATATTTGAAAGAAAAATGATCACTTGAAATAGTTTAAACAGAAGAATGTACCTATACAGTTCTCAATTAAAACTGCTTAGAATGCATTTTTTTTTTCAATTGCATAGAACTACTGATCTGATGTCTAGAATATGTATTCTACAATTGCAAATAATTCTTCAACCTCACTTTACGAGGTATTTGATAAAAAACTTACACTTGTTAAAAATAGCGAACGACTAAAGAATATGTTATTTCAAGATGTTATTTGATATTGACATGATATAAAAATAAAACTTGAGAGGTAGAAATTCTATTAAATGAATATACCTTCTTATATAAAATGCTCCATGTATATCGCAACAGTTGATTAAATTATTTAATTGTTAACAAGGACATTTTTTATACTACTTATCCATGATTAAGGTTGTAAATACCAAAAGTAAACTTTATAAAATTTTTTTTTAATCTTACAGTATATTGTTTGAATAAGGTATAACTTATAAATAGGTAAGGTTCGAAGATAAATTTGATCGAGAAAAGGCAAAGTTGGTGTCTCTCTATCAAAATAAAGAAAAATTTATCAAAATTCTTAATTAAATTCTTGTAAATCGGAAAAAAATGTATGAAAGTGTTGGAAAAATTTGAATAGTTTACAACCTTGTCATAAAAAGCACATAGCTTTAATGGCATGATATGCAATGAATGAATGATCTAATGACACTGCACTGTGTAATATATGCAAAATATGATAAATGTAATTTTGACAGCTTTCCATCATTCTGGTATATATTGCTAGTTATATAATACTAGCTGATAGACCACTTCGCTGGACAGAGGCTTAATTAAACTGATTGATTAATATAAACCATCATAGCAAAATATCTAAAAGTAGGTACTCAGGAATCGTAAATTTTCCAGAATGATAAATATCTTCGTATTTTTACCTGCCTAGAAATCTCACTATTTGCAGTTCAGTATTCTTTCAATGAATTACAACTCGTAATTTAAGGTTGACGTGCTTTAAACTCTCTATGGCCTATAATTTGGGTATTTAAGTATTTTTTTTTTGTTCCAATTCATCCTTATTATTATCTATTCTGTGTATTTTCTCCTCTATGAATTGAACTCCTAAGGGCTTCAACTCTCTACATCAAACTCCTCCTAATTGGGATCACTTACGTCGAACTGTATGCCTTGGTTATATTTATTCTTACGGGTGCCATTTTGGAGCTTGGATATTTTTTGTTAAGAATAAAATCATAATCACTACAGAAAATTTTTTGATTGCTCCAATTTTTACCGTCAATGAATCGATCAATGAATAAGTAATACTTCTCCTTTGATAATATTCGAACGTTTACTGACCAGAACTATAAATTAGTCATAAAATAACTACCTTTAAATTAACTATGGATTTATGGTTTGTAGAAGTTCAACTTATCGCGAGTTCAATAGATTTAAAGTTCAATGGAAAATAGGATTTTTATGATTAAGAATATGCATTACAAAAGCCATGTAAATAGTGTAACTTGTAAAAAATTTAGCGAGTAAACGAAAAAAAAATATTTAACACTGGTCAGTCGTTTACAAACGTTTTTATTTTTATTTTTAATTGTCATTCAATTGTAATGTTTTCAACTCGGTTTTAATTCAACTTTGATTTTAAACAGTTGATCAAAAGGATTATTAATTTTTATTTTTTAAGTTATACTTCTTTAGGCGCGTTATGAAAAAAATGATGAGACTGAAATTTTTATATGGGCGACTATCTTGAGACAAAAATTAACAAAATGAAGTTGGCCGCAAAACCACTAGGTTTATTGGAGCGCGTAATTTGAATTTTTGTTTTTATTATTTACTTATTCATTTATTATATATTTAAATTAAAAATAATTATAAATACAAATGACACATATTTTTAATAAACAAGTTATTACTTTTCTCAAATTTTGCAGTAGCTGTTATAGGTACTATTTGAAGTTTAGTGATGAAAATGATGTCTGCATCGTGGCGCGGTTTTAGAAGCATTAGTAGCGTTGTATTTTATCAGCACAAATTAACAAGATGAAGTTGGCCGCAAAATCGCTTGTTTTTTTTTAACTAGGCGCGCGTAATTTGAATTTTGGTTTTATTTATTTATTTATTTATTTTTATATTTAAATTAAAAATAATTATTGATACAAATGACACATATTATTAATAAATAAGTTATTATTTTTTTTGAATTTTGCAGTAGCTGTTATACTAGTTGAAATTTAATGATTAAAATGGCGTCTGCATTCCATGCATATTCTTAGTTATCACGAAATCTGCGATTCTGAAATGATTCAATCATCTTAGAATAATAATTTAGTAACACATGATATGAATAAGATTAAGACATTTACTTTTGGAACTACGAGCTTTGCAGATGCTCAAAACTATTGGACCGAGCCCCCAAAATAAAAACAAAACGATCCCACTTTATTTTTCAAGAGAAATCAGCAACCAATCAATTGTGGGTTGTATTTGAGTTCTCTCGTAATCAACAGCAAGTTTCATGTTGCTGTTTCAGTTCTGACGAATAGCAGCCATCTCTTATTATGCTAATTTATTGTTTGATTAAGATTGGCTATGGGTGAATGAATCCTTTAGTAGATAACTTAAGTAAGAAACATGAAAAAAGGATCCACTTTAAATTCTTAACAAGCTTAAGTTACTTGAAAAAATTCTTTTTGTATTATTTGTAATATATTAAATGTTAGCAGTACAAAATAAATTGGAACACAGAGAAAAATTTTTATTATAGATTTCTATAACAAGGGGCGAAATAATTTCGATTTCCTTTAAATATAAAATAAAGATAAAATTGTCATGCTATGCTTCAACTCATTGAATATATCGATTAGTTTTTTTGTCGAGTGAAATAACTTGTTATACTTATTTGGTTGTGTGACAATGACCGACATAAATTCGTGGTGGTTACAACATATTCGTAATCTTTTGATGAAAGACGGAAGAAAAACGCGTTTTTCACCTACTTTTTCTTTCTGCATGCCGTTTCTTCACCCTATATAATACAAGCTCGTTTTCAAGTGTTTACAGTACCGCCAGCTACAAGCTTTCACCAACTTAAACGAGCGCTCTCGTCGACCCTTTTTTCTTATCGTAATTTTCTTATGTTTTATGTGAGAGCTCGAACTATCTTTTTACGCATCGGTACTTCTACATACATTATGGAGATATATTTAATTTCATTTTTTTTATTTGAAAATTTATTTTTATTAAATTATGTTCACATGGATAGTTCAAGGTTAAAAAAAACTATACAAACATTTCATATTTATGACGAATACACAATCTTGGTTCTTGTTACTTTCTTTTACTACTATACAGTAAAGAAAGTAACTGTAAACGAGAAATTTCTACTAGTAAAAAAGCTGTCGTGATTTTTTTAATCATCACAATATGAACTAATTATCATTAAAATATTATCTCTATTTCCTTTCGCAATAAAAACTATAAATTTTGGTTCCATGAAATACAAGATCACATGCCCATTGCCCAATGACGATGCCAACTTGGAGGATTTTAATCATCAAGCTTCGTTTTAATGTTCATTTGTTCTTCTTCAGACACATTTATAACTCTCGATTACGAGATGTCCAACCTTCATATAAACAAGCTGTTATACGCGATTAAAAATTTCATTATACACATACTTGAAATTAATTGTAATTCTGTAAGTTTTGAACCTCTCGGACAAAGGTAGAAGAAACGGGACCGATTGTATATTACATCAACAGTAAAACAAGAATGAAACTGAGAACAAAGTGTGATCAGCTATAGAATAGAAGACAAAATGAAGAAGAAATATTACCCTTGTTAAAGTACTGCTAATAAAACAATTAATGTACTTGATCATCTAATAAAAATCAAGATTGTTAATCACTTGAGTAAGCAGTTCAATTATGTAACTATTCACTTGAAATGATCCGTAAAATAAGTGTTATAAACTTTATATGTCTATGAAATATGTCGCGATTTTATCCTCGTTGATATTTGCTTGATAAACTTGATAACTATGATCAAGAGTACAATTTAAGAAAAGTTATTTTTTCACAAATTTAAAAAAAAACATTTTGTTTTTGTCCTTCTAAAATTTGCAATCTGTCCCTGGAAATAAGCGGATCTACTGAACGTATACGTTTAGGGGATGCAAGATGGATACCGCTATCGGAATGGCAGTTCCAAGAAGTACTCAGCATAGTCTTATAACCTCCTGCTATCGAGCAGGGAGCAACCACATGGTTGGGATGGTCACTCACCCAGATTTGGTATAAACGGACGTATTTAGATTTCTCTTCCTTGACAAACCATGGTCCGTTTGTGAGTGGCCTTAGAGTCTTAGACTGAAACCTCTGGAGTATCTCGATATTGGAACTTATCAGTTCCTCACAGTTAGATTCCGTACATTCAGTCATGTTTCAAGATGGTTTTGTAAATGTGCAGTTTACTGGAATATTTTCGACCCACTCCCTAGGAGCCTGCATAGTTTTTGACCATGAGTCCCAGTTGAGTTCTTTTACTGAGGAAGATATAAATTCTCCAATTGAGCCGTCTATCTAGATGGAGTCCTAGATATCTGACATCTGTGACCCACGGGATTTGTTGTTGGTTGAACTTGAAGTACACAGGAAGGCAGGTATTTCTTCTGGCTGTGAATGGATATAGGCAGATTTTAATTCGTTATTGATGATTTTTTATTTTTTGAACTACTTTTAGAGTACATTGAGCGTAGTTTAAGTGTCACAGACACTGCAACCGAGTCATGGTCTCGAATTAGTAACGCTATTTTGTACAAAAGTCGCCATAGAAGTGTTCACAGTAATAGAGAGATCTGCTGTGTATATAAAGGACAAGATGGGTCCTAGTATACTGGGGAATCTATTCCTATCTAGTCCCGTTGTGAATTTTTCGCGGCAAACGAAAAAATGTCTATTGACCAGATAGGTGGAGATAATAGATAGATAATAGATAGATAGGTGGAGAAGGTCTTTTTTATTGGGTATACCAAACCCCTGTACCGAACTCTGTCAAACGCTTGGCTTACAACGAGGAAGACAGCTGAGCAGTACTGTTTTACGTAGAGAGTTTGCATGACTGTTTTTGCAACTCTCTGCCCTTGTTCTATTATTTAGTGCTGTTCCTAGAAGCCAAACTGTAGTTATGAAATTTTTATTTCTTTTTCCAGAATGTGTTTTTTTTTTTCAAAACCATTCTTTTTTATAGCTTCGACAGAGTTTAGAGAAGGTTTAACGGTCTATAAGATCTTAAATTATTGTTGGGTTTGCTCACCTTGTTTAATTAAAAAAAAAATAATCTTAGCCACTTATTATAGGATAATGAAATTAGTCATAGCTCTTACGAGGGGAAAAAATGTTATCCTAGTTTACACCACCCTGTAAATTGGTTAAAGTTAACTTCTTTGATCTTTGAAGCCTAGCAAGACACATCAAAGATGATTAGGTCACAAAATTTAGTACCTGTTATTATGACGTTCGAAAAATTAGCCTTTTAGTTATAATAGTTTTGATAATAGACTATATAGTAAGTTATAAACAGAACTTAAATAAATAGAATTTTTCAAAAACTTTTTATAGCATCGTTAATTTTAATAACTTTTTTACTTGATCATAATTTTTACTTTTCTTGTTAAAAAGTTTGTCAGGATTTCCAAAGTTCAAGGAAAGTTCATTTCGTAAGGAACTTGATAAAACCCCTTTTTTATCATGTGTGTGTAGATGCTTGTAAATGTGCATTGTGAGTGGGTGCTCTATTTTCGAATTTAATACGCTTTGAAAACTAATCAAATCCCAGCGTATTCATATTTGTGAATGACATTATCAAAGTATTAACAATTTATAAATTATTTCAAATTAAACACTATTGTTATGTATTTCCATTGAATTAATTTCATGAAAAGTTTTAATCACTTTACGTTTTTGAAATGCATTACGATAATTCTACTTTCATAGCACTGTAAACTTGTGTTACAAATAATAGGAGTATTTTATTCAAGAAAACATAAAAATGCTATATTGTATTCAAGTTGATTAATTTCACCATTTTCGAATTTTTAAAAAATAATTTTTCTATTGTTTTCATGAGCTTAAATATATTTTAATTATTCCATCTCATCAACAGAACTCAAGTAGTTGCATTTAGTTTTTGGCTTATTTTTTAAGCTGCTTGACTTCTTGACTTAAATTTGGCTTCAATCCAAATCAAACTTAGGTTAAATTTTAATTTTTATACCCATAATGCCAAGTTTAATTCATCTCATAGCCTAGGCCGTTTCTTGACTGGTTGACGCTCTGGAAATATCCAAAAACTTGGTGCCGAAAATAAGAAAAATCTATGGCGAAAAATAAGAAATATTTTTTTTTATAATTGATTTTTCCTCGAATTTTTTTATTAACTGACTTCTTGTTTGCATATACCTTCAAACACTCACCTTCCACTTACCGTTTACCGCTCGCTTCACTGTTCCAGACATAATCCACCACTTTTCAACCTATTTAGAGATTGTGAAAAATCAATACGACAGAAAGGTTTAGGTGGCATAGGTATTTATGTATAAAACATATTATATTCATGTCGAATGAACAACGACCACAAAACACAAATAAATGCTACAAATTGATTGATTTTTCGAGCTTTTAATAAATGCTTTCAATGTGACACATGTATTAAAAGAACGGGAGTGAGATCCTCTTTAAATTGTCACCGCGTTCAATAAGTGCTTCAAACACAATGGTTTAATTTTACTTGAATGATATCGATTTGGTTCTTTCTATTCTCACACTTGTACAAGCAGTTAAAATAAAGCTTTTTTAAGATAGAAATGATAGAGATGAACTTGAAAATTTTATTTAATGTAACTTTCTATACCTATTGAGTTTCTTGAGATCAAATTGTTTGGCCTAGTAGAATATTAACATGTTAAAATCAATATATCAGAAGTCAGAACATTCACCTTATTTTGACTATTGTCGTATAGAAAATGAAGCTTCAATAACAAATATGGGCAGGCGTCTATTTGATTTTACAGGATTTAAATGTGAATAATTAAAATATAAATATTAATTTAACAAAAAGTTTTTGTTAAACGTTAAACGTCTAGATTGAATTTTCAAAGAATTTACCAATCGTTTGAATTGATTACTTTTGCCACACACAAATGTAAGACAATTTATATAATGAGGTACCTCAAATATAGGTACATATCTTATTTTCAGAGTTCCCTCCTTAAGAATCGATTTTAATATATTTATAGTTCTCAGTTCGTTCGTCGGTTTTTCTTTGACCGTATATAAAAATTCGAATAGCTTTCCTCGGATTATACTTTTAGTTTGGACGATAAAAAAAATCACATAGGCTATGGGCGCTGAAACGGGTCTTGTAGAGCGATTTTCGTTGAATGTTTGATAAAAAAGTTACGAATACCCGAGTCAAAATTTTAGATCTATTTTGGCTCTAAAATGGATATGTTACTCTCATTTCAACCTACAAAGAGTGAAATAAACCTCATCTCAACCTAAACGATATTTCATCGTACTCATTTTAACATACATGAAATTTTTATTATATTGTGTGAACCTTGTTTTGTTCTAAAAAAAAAGTTTTATTATTATAAAACATAAAACTTGATTGTAAACCTGTTTTTTTACAATATTTCAAATATTATTTACCAATAACCCAAATTTTTGATCTCTCTCTTTCCTATACTTGGATGCTTAATATAATATTGTGTATTCTGGTATCCATTACTGGTTTGATCCTTAGTCCTGTTCACTCTTATTCATTTTTACTCAGCTTGAATCTCTTGCCAACCGTTCGAGTGGCTACGTTAGGCATTATACAACAATTGAATAAACTTATTTCACTACCTATTTGATTTATTTTTCAATATTGTCTAAATCGAAAGGCCTAAAAGTGTAAATGTATAAAATTTAAAGTTGAAAAAACCAAATCTAAAAGAAAAAGTGTGAAGAATATTGCTTTAATGTATTATCTTGAAAGTTATCAAAGAGATATTATACAATTAAATAAAATTTCTAAAGAAATGCACATGGTCGGGTATATTGTGGATTATAATAAAAGGAAATCTTGGAAGAAAATGATGGCAATAGCGACAATAAAAGAGCTGGTAAACAAGAACAAGGAAATTAAGAATTAAGAACAGATATTTGTAATATTCTTATCACTTTTAAATTGATCGCTTATATTAATGAAACTTGTATATTTAATGAATAAAAAAAAACAAAGTATTAAAATAAAAATGTTATTCTTTTTGAAAAAAAAACCCTACCAATAAAACAATAAAAGAAAGTGGCAAAGAAAGAGTGGAGAAAAGAGAGAAAGCAAATAAATAAATAAAAAATTTGAACCTAAACATTGTATTTTGTCCGATAAATGCCACTTCTGGGTTTAATTGAGGACCAAAATTCAAATAGTCCTCTTTTCAATCTACTTAAACCTCTAAATAGTTTAAATTTTGAGGGCGAAAATAGGTCTTATATTGCGACTGGTGCAATCATGACCGTGTAAGCCAGCAGATTGGCGTGGTGCAAAATCTATGAATTGTCCACCCACAAATCTAACCGCTTTCGACACATGGCACCACGCAAAAGACTCAAAACACCCAAATAATATTCTTTGTAAGCTGCCTTTTTAATTGGAAGTGACCTAAATTATATTTTGTAGCGATAATTTAAGAAAACAGCTAAACATGCTTTCCTTTTTGACTTGCTTTAGCGTGGTTTTTCAGTTGCGGTTCACATGGAAACACCCATTTAAATGGTTTTTGATCTATTTTCATGTCATCCTCATACACACCCATGTTTCATCGCCATTTCTGATACATTTAATAAACGTAGAATGGTTTCTTATCTCAGAAAGAATCCCAGTAGCGACATCGATTCTGCAATGTTTTTGCAAGAATTTCTTTGTAAAAAACGACACGATGACAAAAGTTGTTCTACTTAAATGGTGTTTACTCGCAAACGATAGGAAGAATGATTATTATTTTTTAAACACGGGTCAATGACAAAATACAGATTCAACAGAAAAAAGTGGTTGCGTGAAAATTAGTTTTTATTAATTGCATTCAAATAATCAATTTTTAAAAATGTTAATTTAATATTTAATAATAATATATATGCTTAAAGATATAATTATTAAAAATAAAATTAAGAAAGTAATATTTAAATTTGTATCAATAAATAATATCCAAAAAAAGCTGCAAGACGCTTATAAAATTTGTCAGGATCATTTTTCTGGTTAACAATTCAGGCATGTCATGAAAACAAAGCTTCATAGAAATTGCGAAATAAGGTAAGTAGCTACTTGTCAAAGTAAATGTCTTAATTTTATTCATATATTGTTTTACTATATTATTATTCTAAGATGGTTGAATCATTTAAGAATCCCAGATTTCGTGATAATTAAGAATATGCATGAAATGCACACATCATTTTCATCACAGCTACTGCAAAATTCGAGAAAAATAATAACTTATTTTTTAATAATATGTATCATTTGTGTATATAAATATTTTCTAAATAAAATATAAAAAATATATTTAAAGAGTTAATTATTTTTAATTTTTATATAAAAATAAATAAATAAAACTAAAAATGCAAATTCAAATTACGCGCGCCAAGTTAAAAGAAGCCGAGTGTTTTTTGCGGCCAACTTCATCTTGTTAATTTGTGATGATAAAATAGAACGCTACTAAATAGCCTCAAAGTAATATTACAATATGTATTACATAAAACACGTTTTTTTCCCATGTATTTGTTGTAAATTTGTATTTTTAATAACATTTGTCGTTTTTATATATATCATTATTTTTAATTTAAATATAAAAATCAATAAATAGTTAAATAAATAAAACAAAAATTCAAATTACGCGCGACAAGAAACCGAGTGTTTTTACGGCCAACTTTGTTTTGTTAATTTTTGTCTCAAGATGGCCGCCCATCTAAAAATTTCACTCTCATCATTTTTCCATAACACACCTAAAGAAGTATAACTTCAAAAAAAAATTCAGGAACTTATAAATAAGAATTTCCGAGTATACTTTTGAGATAAAAGTATGTCATACATAATGTTGATCGTTATTGTTATAGATCCTGTATCTTTTTGGCATGTTGTTTGAAGTAAGTATCGATTTAATAAAAATAGCTGTCATTTACGCGCTTCGCTTGGTGTAAAATAAATTCTATAACAAATAAACTTCAAAGGGTTAATAATGAAAGCATTATAAATGTATTGAAAACTCATTTTATTTACGTTTATATTGTGCCAAAAGTAGAAAAAGTCAATGTTATGACTTAATCTTCATTTAAATATCTGTAGTTGAGCCTTGAGAACAAACAAATTATCCATTAATTATTCGTGAAATCATCGAGTTCATTTTTTTTAATGTAGTGTTCAATCAATCTTTCGGTTTTGGCTTCAGCTTCGACTGATATCCATCGAAAACTGCAGCCGAGACTATATTCAATTTAGAGTGAAGTATCATTGGATCAAACATATTTAATTGCTGTACTTTGTATTTTAATTTTACTGTAGTTATAAATAATATACGGGACATAAAAAGGAACCAAAGCTTAAAAGGAATTATTTTCTTCTTAAGATATACCTTTAAATATTTTTTGGTTGTGTTTCGTGTCTGTATACATTCTATATTTGCAATGATTAATGGAAAATCATAAAATTACCGAACAAAGAACAACATATTACATCAGTCAGGGAACTAGTAGGCAGTAGCATATCGTTACATTTTGATTTAAAGTCACTTAGTGTACTACGTTTTAGCTTTTAACATTTTAAATGTCCCCTGACGTCAAAAATAGCGACAAGAAGTTATAAAAAGAGCTAGCTGCTTCATACTGGTGACATTTATTGAAAGCAGAATTAAAAGAATCTGCTCTGATAACAAAAAGGTTTTGTGAAGACTTTTACAAGCTTAGAAAAGATTATAGCGACGAATTGGGTAGGCTTCATTACATCTATTCTTTATGGCATCCCACAAATAGGCTGCATAATTTCTTTTAAGGTTCATATAATCCTTTTTCATTTGGACTAAAGTAACAATAATATTAGTTCTGATTCAGGAAAGCAAGAGAAACGTTTTTACTGTATTTACCATTATGTGCCGAAATTAGAACAACGTTATCAGTGAGACGTTACATTTAGGGGTTGATGCGAGCAATTTCATACTTGCATAAAAGAAGGGTGAAACGAAGCTTATTGAACACATTTAATTTTTTAAATATGCATTAATATTTTATTTTCAACGCTTTACTTACATAAAAGTGATTAAAATTTAAATTTAAAGATTATTTTAATAATATTCACAAATATGAATGGAAAATGGTAAAAATTGTTAAATATTTTAAATTCGTTTAGGTAATAAATAAATGCAAACTTTTTTAAATAAAAAATATTTTTTTCTTTAATTTTTAAAAGTTTTCAAACATAAAGATCAAATATAGACCAGGGTAAATAATTTTTGAGCAGAAAAAAAATTATAGTGGGATGTAGGATAGTAGGATCTAAAGTGGGGAAGTGGAAAAAGGGGGTGGGTTAAAAGTAGAAACGGTTTATCTCGATTTTCGACAAAACTACAAGTCTTATGGAAAAAAGTTAAACAGTAAAGTTGTAGATAATAAGTAGATCAAATCTTTTAATGTCATAAACATACTGTCATTTTTTTAAAAATATATATATGTATATACTAGCTGACCCGCGCAACTCCGTCTGCGTCAGATAAGAATGCGAGAGGGTTAAACGTGGGGAACCTATGGCACAATTCTAAAGAAGTTGAAACTTTCTTTGTTTTATCCACAAATCACTTAAGAACCATTGAAGAGATAAAATTTGGTACCTATAATGCTAATTTAAGACCACGCGAACGAAACCAAAAAAAACATTGTATGTCTGTAACGTTAAAAGTATAACATGACTTATGAGCTATCTTAGGTACATCACACTATGATCAGTAAGAGTGGAACTATAGTAAAAAATGTCACGGGAACGGGAATAATAAAGGAACGCTGCATAACACTACTGGGGTGTTTTATTGATAAAATTTACGTATGTAAACTTAAAATATAATGAAGAAAAAAGAATATATGAAACTTAAACAAAGAGTAACGTAAAAAAAATTGAATTATTATTTGATTATTGCAACGCCTGTAACCGTTGTAACAAATAATATATTTTAAACTTGTACTTCTGTATCTGATATAATATATTGCAAGGAGCTGAATGCCTGAATGTATAATGATGTCTAATGATCTATGAATTAGCTCAGTACTACTGAGTACTGACTACTGAAAAAAAGTTAAAAGTACACAAATATTGAGAAGGAAAAGCGCAAGCGCTCACTTAGCAAGCCTAACATATTTTAAAGAGTGGGGAGTCTTGAAAAATGTTAAAAGTTAAAAATGTAATTGTTGATTTTTTAAATGTACTTTAACACGTTAAATTCTAAATATGTATTCGAAAATTAACAATGAAAGAAATTTCAACGTTTCAAAAATTTTTATTATTTTTCGGATGTTAAATAAAAAATCATATCTTCAAGTGAAAATTGTAATTTTTATTTTAATCCTAAAGAGAAAATGTGTTAAAACGCTATTTCACGAACTTTAAAGATCTATTTCACGACCTTTGTTTAACACACGGTTCCCGCAGGAGACAATTATCATGCTATCCTTTGAGCACCGTGCATTATTCTGGCATAAGAAATAATCTATATTATTATCTGATCACTCAACTATCATATTGCAAAAAATCATCTCTATCTTTTACTCTGTGAAAAACAAAAATATATCTATCCTACGGGAGTAGAACATTTTTCCTGGATAAAAAAGAGATCAAGCTTTCCTGAGGAAAATTCGTTAAAACTCTTATTCATAAACTTTTAGAAAACTCTTTTGAAATACTCAGTTCCTGAAAGATTCTATTTTTACCCTATCCTACGGGAACCGTACAATATTCTAACATAAAAAGTAACCCATATCATTCACTGTCTCTTAAACCACCATAATGCAAGAAATTATGGTAATCTTTTGTTCTGTGAAAAACAAAAACGTATCTATCCTACGGGAACATACATTTTTCCTGGATAAAAAGTGGACTGTATGAAAAGAAAAATTATCATTTTGCCTTGAGAACCTTATGAGTTATTACTTAACTCTTAGCTAATAAATGAGTTATTAAAATGTTTGGTTTCAGCATGATTTTTCTTCGAACCAGTTTTTCTCTATTTTCCCGATGAAATGAGAAATTTTTCCGAAATAAAACGTGTTTTAGATAATGATTTGCATATTTATCATACTTAAATATCACCAAAATCCATTTTCAACTAAAAATAGAGTTTATGCATAATTTTTTTCTCCAACCCGTTTTTCAATTTCCCGGGTAAATGAGACATTTTCCCTTAATAAAAAGAATTCTATTTAATGACTCAGATTGTCATTTATTATCACAACAAATTTTATTAAAAGTCATATTTATTTGGGTAAGAATTAATAATATGTTTCTAAAAACAATTTCGCAAATAATGAATTATTTTTGAAACAACCTTAACAACCATTAAAGAGGTTATAGCGGGCTAACCGTAAAAGATAGACATATGCCGTCGCGGACTTTTTTGTAGAACTTTTTAAGAGGAACAATTTTGCTGCACATAATTTTTGCGTAACTTTAACCGTTTACGCAGGGCAGGCCACGAACGCTCTCAAAAGGAAAATTTTTTCCTGATTTTTGCAACATTTTCCATCGATGCTCTGCTCCTATTGGTCGTAGCGTGATGTTATATAGCCTAAAGCCTCCCCCGATAATTAGGCTATCCAACATTAAAAGAATTTTTCAATTCGAACCAGTAGTTCCTGAGATTAGCCCGTTCAACCAATCAAACAAACAAACAAACAAACAAACAAACAAACAAACAAACTCTTCAATTTTATATATTAGTATAGATATATATACAGAACAATATCAAATGTTCTCAGAAAATGTAATAATTATTAAAGTGTCAATTTTAATAAATTGCATAAAATTTTACCTAATATAATGGTACAAATCACAATTTTGAACAATTTATTAAAATGTGCACTTTAATTATTGCATTTTCTGAGAACATTTAACATTGTGATGTATACTTTTTTGCACCACCAGCAAGTAGAGGTTTCAATAAACAAAAGTGGTTGCGTGTACTAATGTACGCGCGTGAGAAGTTATACTTCTTTGGCATAATTAAAAATTAATTTTTACCAATTGCATTCAAATAATTAATTTTAAAGAATTTAAATTAATATTTAGTAATAATAATACTATATATATATTAATATATATTTAAAGATATAGTTATTAAAAATAAAATTAAGAGAATAATGTTTAGTAATAATTAGTAATAAGTTAATAAATAAAACAAAAATTCAAATTACGTGCGCCTAGTTAAAAAAAATCAAAGCAGTTTTGCGGCCAACTTTATCTTGTTAATTTGTGCTGATAAAATAGAACGTTTCTAATGCTTCTAAAAACGCGCCACGATGCAGATGTTATTTTCATCACTAAACTCAAAATAGTAGGTATAACAGCTACTGCAAAACTTGAGAAAAGTAATAACTTATTTATTAATAATATGTGTCATTTATATATATATAATTATTTTTAATTTAAATATAAAATAAATAAATAAGTAAATAAATACTACAAAAATTCAAATTACGCGCGCCAAGAAACCCAGTGGTTTTGCGGCCAACTTTATTTTGGTAATTTTTGTCTCAAGATGGCCGCCCATCTAAAAATTTTACTCTCATCATTTTTTTATTTCAACAGTTTGTTTGGCACATTAAAATGTAGATTTTCACCAAATTTCGTGTAAACATTTTTTTTTGTAAAAGTAAAAAACTATAGACTAACAATTTGGTTATTTGAATTTTCACATATGTTTTGAGGTTATGTGAAAAAATTGTTTGCATATAAAGTGTAGATCTACTTTTTAATCTACAACTTTGTTATTTTACATTTTTCCATAGGACTTGTAGTTTTTTTGGAAATCGAAATAAACCATTTCTGCCCTAGAAACCCCCCTTTTTCCACTTCCCCACCTCAGATCGACCGTAATTTTTTTTCCTTTCATTTTTGTTATTTCTCTCCCTTTTATAGTGGGTTTCGTCCTGCTATAATTTTTTTCACTTTTTACTATTTCCAAAGGCTAAAAGCACAAGTCTTACATATATAGAAAACCCAAACTCAATATTGATGTTGACCTGTGTAATTAAAATAAAAATTGATGCACTATGCAAATTAAAAATTTTCCTTTTCCTCATAAAATCATGGCCTAACATGTAAGTTTCGGTCGGACACTCGGTACTGTAGTCCTTCCTAATAGATACAACTAATGTTACAGCTTGTAGGCTCATTTCATATTAGTCAGAATTGTAAAAATATGGCTTTTAAGATGCCGCTTCCGCTGCTGATATTCATATTTTAATTTCGGTTATCAAAATGTTGGTTACCTTTAATTTAATAATAATATAACTTTGAGTAAGTGATAATATTCTGGTCACAGTTTAATGGAATCATTACGGGTTTATTTGCTCATTTCACATAGAAATATTATTAGATTAAAAATTAAAAAAAATTATCCACTTTTAGAACTTTCAATAAATACGACTACTGATCTTCTAAATGTGTAAAGTTT
This sequence comes from Sisyra nigra, assembly GCA_958496155.1. Classification (NCBI taxonomy): domain Eukaryota; kingdom Metazoa; phylum Arthropoda; class Insecta; order Neuroptera; family Sisyridae; genus Sisyra; species Sisyra nigra. The sequence goes on from OY292313.1 coordinate 63,160,324, forward strand.
TGAAGGGTTTATGGAATAAAATTGCTTAAAGTTCAGTTAAAACTTTTTGATTGGTTTAAATAATAAAACGAAAACTCAATGCTGTTATTTTAAATAGTTTTCTCAAACGACTGACCTTTATACCTAAACAAAAGAATTTCCCAACGAGAACCCGGTTTTTTTCTGGGATGTGTAAGATTGTTCTTACACGTACGGTCATATCACGACTATGCTATATCTTAATACCGTCAAAATTAAAAAATGCCAAAACTAAAGAATTTCGGGATCAAAAATACATCACTGGAGAATGCAATTACAAATTTTTGTACAAGATTATTAAAACTCGTTAGAAATAAGGTATTTTTATTATTTAACCTCTGCTTTTTTAAAACTATCAAAAATTGTTTATTTATAGTCCACCAATTCAACCAACCATTTTATTTAATTCTATATTTTCTTTGTAAAAATATCGTAATTTCGACAAAAAAGAAAATATTCAGCCGACATGGCTTTTCTTCTATGACTATACACCGAAAAAAAATACCGTTCTCAAAACTTTGTCCTCACTTACCTATACATTTCAAGTTATATAATATGTACATTTGTATTGAAATATGTATACCAGAGCTTGAATATTTTAAATCAGCGTCTCCAAGAATGTGCTTCACAAAATATTGATGCAATACAAGTCATTAAAAATTGACCAATATTTTCTTATTTAGACCGACTGATCATACAAAAGATCTCAAACTGCGTCACGATTCAAACCGTACATTTTCAATTCACGAATTGTATAACATGATTTCAAAGTGAAACACTCTCATGAAGAAAATAATTTTGAATACAAGCATCTTGTTGTTGAGAAATATTCTACTCTAACACTTCCCCTGCACATAAACACCCTTAAAATGTTAACGCAACAATGCACACCGAAATCTTAAAAGTAGTTTTTAATGATCAGCTTTATATACGGAATTGTTTTGTAATCATCGTTCATGCAACTTGCAAACGACAATTTTATCTACTCCAATAATAACATTGAAGATTTTCACTACTTGAATATCTATATAATAAAAACGTCTCTCCTGCGCAAGAGAACGAAAAACGGAATCATTTTTCCCAGCTAAGATTTTCATTTAATCTAAAAAATTTAAGGTGTTTTGTTGAATACTCTTTATTGCCTACATTTTTATATATTTATACAAAAAAATAAATGCCATTTACATTGTAATTTTCCCCTAAAAAACAGGGTAATAACAGGGTTTGTCCAGGGTAAACTTGAAAGCAGCTTAGCCGATTTCAATGAAATTTTCACAAAACGTTATTAAATACTGTAACTTTCGAATAGTTTTCCCTGTCTAATTGTTTGTTCTTTGCAAACTTAAAAACGGCTGGTCCAATTTGGACGAGAGTTTTACTACAAGTAATAAATATTACAAAAAGTGCTTTAAAATACTTTTTATTCCGAAAAAATGTTGATTTTCAGAGCAAGAAATAAAAACTATAAAAACTGCGCAACGAAAAACATACATCGGCAGTCAGTTGTGATACAATGTACATATGATAACATATCGTAGAGACGACATGATTTTAAACTATGTAATTTGTTATTCTTATAAATTAATGTTCGCAAATTTGAAAATTATAACGATGATAGAAGTATAGCGATAGGTTAAATTCCTAGAAACTATAACTTAATTGTGAATTTACGGGTAGTTAATATATTACTAATAGTTCGGCTGGGAAGAGAAGGAAATTCTCTGAAGTAAATAGATTTCATTCATAAAAATAAATATCTAAGTTCAAAAATTAGACCCGTAAGAATAAATAACAAAAACAGACAGTTCGACTTAAGTGATCCCAATCAGGAGTTTGAATAAGAGAGGGGAAGCCGTTAGGCAGAGCCCCAGAACAAAAATAAATCCAGTCCAACTTATTTTTCAAGAGAAAATAGCAACTTAGATGTGACCATTGCATTGTTTTTTTTACCAAAAAAATTTATTCTTCATTTTCAATTTATTTTAGCAAGATATATAAAAATTCGTTGTCTAATCTTGGACCTCGGGAAATAGCAGACTTACTGATAAGACATAATGGACTTAATACTATATTCTAGAAGAACGAACCTAAGGCAACCAAGCCTAATACCTCAGATCTTAAGATAACACATTAAATATTATTGATCCTAAAAAAGGTACACTTCCTAAAGGATAGCTACTAATCCATTCTACTAAAATTAATAAACGATTTCATATGACATTTGGTGTGAACGGTTCTCAAAGCTTAAAATTTTCTTAATATTTTACAATATTCCTGGAAGAGTTTCTGAAAAAATAACGATCTAGAAATATCTAATTATCTTTTTTTGTAAAAATATCTTAATTTCTTATTTTGGGTACAATTTTCTATTATTCAACCAGATTTCAAACAGAACCAGATAATTTAGATACGCTCTGCGAAGCGGGCGGGTATCAGCTAGTTTGATATAAAACTAAATTACTTTTGAAACATCCTATTTGTTTAAGATAACCTGTGTGATTGAATGCAAGTATGCATTTTTTTTTAAATTATATTTTAGGAAAATTAAAATAAAATTTGATAGAAACATTTATGGAAGTAAAGGAAATAAACTTTATATTCGTACATTTTCCGTATTTAAAGCAGTTGAAATGATTTGATTTATGGTAATACATGAGACTTATATTTATGTATGAAATATATTATATTATAATAACGTTTGCACATGTGTATGTCGTATATATACTGTACTACACAATATATTTTGTTTAACAATGTACATATTCGCCTTGGGAGCTTAATAAGCTTCTGTTTTATGAATAAATAACATTAGCTCATGTTTGCAACAAAGGATCAGTAAAAATACATAATATAATTTATTTCAAAAATGTTTTTCTTTCATATAACAAGTAGATAATATATACAAGTTTACTTATATATTATATGTTTATTCTAATGATTGATTGTTTAGTTCTGATAATAGTCTAAATTAGTTATTTTGTCAAATTTTTATGAAAGCCTTTCATATTTTTTTGTTACTTATTATTACAAAAAAATGTAAATATCTTATCTATTTTTGGGTTCCTTACAAAAGGTTTATAATCTCTTCGAACGTTTTATTTTATTGCACTCGCTTCATTCATCAACTCGTAATGTATTGAACTTTACGTTCTCGGCTATTTATATCGATATGTAACATACACGTATTTGTCTTTAGGTTCATTGACAACCTGTACCTGTTTTGCGATTGATTTTCTTTTACATTTGCTAACTCTTCTTTTTTTTTCAATTTAAAGGGAAAAAATTTGTAATATAATAAACTGATTCAATATGTTCAACCTATAATTTTTCCAAAATATTGATTGTTTATAAAGTCGGTTTACGGACGATAGTTTTACGTGATAACGTCATAAAGAACACCTAATTGATGAAAAATTGCGTTCTTTTATGAATTGTATATTATTATCACTGAATTATCATTATTTTGTATAATACAAAGAAGGAGTTAATTGAAAATTAACAATGTTTTCAAAATAAAATCAGACTGAAAATTATTAAGGAAAAAAAAAATGTAATCTTTATAGGTAAATTTTAAAAGAAAAACACAAAACACGTTAATAAAAAAATTAAATTTCGCTGACTGTGGACTTAATTATTATATTTCACAAATACTATTCACTTAAATTGACAACAAAAATTATAAATTAAAGTAAAAATAAATTGATAAATGAATCAGCACGAAATTGTCCTCGAAGACACTTCAATTTGATCCCCTGAATGCATGGCGTTTGAAATACGTATCTGGAGATACAAAATTAACAATTTGGATTTTTTGTTTTGTGATTTTTACTTTTATTTTTTACTTTAATTTATAATTTGTGTTGTGAATTTCAGTGAATAGTATTTGTGAAATGTAACAAAACACGTTGTCTAAGATTCAACAATAATATCGTGCCTCTCTATCATTTGTATCGCGTTCTCGCTTGCACGCACAGGCTCAAATGGAACGTGACAAAAATGGACGTTCTTTTCAGACTGGCTGTCGAGTTCAACAATTTATAAGACGTTATCACGTCAAAAAAACGTTATTAAAGCGCACATAAGCTCTGCTAGCTTAACTTTTTCGCTCATGGTACAGTTTTCTTTAATTTTTCATGCATGTTCAATTTGCCAACAATTTATTTTTTTCCTCGAATCAATTAGTTTTTTATTTACGCTATTTTTCTTTATCAAATAACAGGTTGGTTGTAATTATCGTACTTTTAAAGTTACTAGCTGATATCCGCCCGCCTTACTGAGCGTATCTAGTTACACCGATTGATTATTAGAAACAGATAAAATATTACAGATTAGATTATAAGAAAAAGATTAACGTTTTTAACAATAAAACGTAATTATATTTCTCTAAAAATTGCGAGCCTTTAATAATCAAATGTCTTTTAATAATTTTCGGCCATTTAGAATGGATTAGTAGATTTCCTACAGGAATCATATTTATTTTTAGATAAATAATATTTAATGTTTTACCTTAAGATATGAGGTAACTTTAACAAAATTTCATTAAAATTTGTTTTATAGTTTATCATCAAAAATATTTTAACACTTAACAGAATAAGTTCTAATTATTATCTTCAAAAACGAACAAGAAAAGTTTTTGATTTAAAATGTATTTATTTATCGAGTGTTAATTTGTTATTTTTTATTCTAAAATATTGAGAGAATTTCTTTCGTTAGAGTAAGAATTGATCAAGCTTTCTTGAAGAAAATGCGTAAAAACGATATTTTACAAATTTTTCTGAAACTGTATTAAAACATACTGTTCTTGTAGGATACATTAGTTTTGCTATCGCATAGAAACCGTAAATTATTCTGGCATAAAAAGTAGTCTATATCATTCTCTGACCCCTAAATTACCACACTGTAGCAAGTCGTATCAAACTTTTTGTAACAAAAACACATCTATCCCACGTGAACCGTACATTTTTCTTGGATAAAAAGTAGACTATGTGCTTCTCCATACTAAAGTAAATTTCTTAGTCAAATTTCATTTAGATCCGTTCAGTCGTTCTGGTGTGATTGAGCAACAAATATCCAAACAATACAGTAGGAAGTATAGGGTTAAATAAGTATTTTTCCACTCCGGTTTTAAGTTTTTCTTTTATCTTCTAGTGTAGTTGTACAAATTCAGGATTATTATTAATATTTTTTACCAATAATCAATTCTTGGACGATAACCATTTTTAACAGTCTTTCTAAGTAAATAATTATTGGGGGGCCTCAACAGGACCCCAATTGCTGACTGTGTGAAGATGGGGAGAAAGACGCAACCCCTGTCATTTTTGAATCCAAAGCCCCCACAAAATAGCGACACCTGTATAAGATAAAGAACGCCGAAACAGGCACAAAAAACTTTATACAGGGACTGATTTTGTTAGGCAAAATACTGAACCTGGAATAAACAAAAATTCTAGTACAGCAGGGATAGATAAGTAGAACAGGAGTACAGTAAGGGAACGAGGTCTTACCTGGCTTTCTGCTGGCGGCAAAAAAGTAAATAACTAGATTGACAACATTTGAAAGGTCTTTCTCGTCGAGTGCTGTGCCCAAACTCTCTTTCAATCCTTCTTGAAGATTCTACCAAGTCAAGTATCTGGACCATTGATTCAATGAATTAAGCTTAATATTTAAACTTTAAAATTAATTAGCATGAATTTCGATGCTTGGTTTGGCCGTATGTTTAAATATTAACATTAGTAAGATTCAAAGCTTTCTAGTCACCTGTTTAAGTTTAAGTATAACTTGATGCTTGAAAAGAGCTTTTCTAAATTGAAACTTATTAAAACGATTAAATATCTTTAAATCCTATGTTGAGATGAACAACTCTAGTTTATTGCAGCAGAAGTTACTACAATAGGTAGATACAAGAAGAAGAAAGGAACCCTTCATAATAGGATATTACGGCGGATCACCGTGACGCCGGGTTTTCAAGAGAGTTAATTACGAAAATAGGAGGCGGCAATAGTTGGCATTGGGTGGTTTTAATTTTCCTACGTTACTTATATAAAAATTATATATCTTTATTTATTTCAATTATTAATTTTTGAATTTTATTACATTTACCTTACAAATAACTCAATTTTTAACAGAAGCATCTATTATTTAGGTAATCATTTTTTCTTTTACTTAATACTCTTCAAAAGTGTTTACTCTAACGTTTTTGTTAATTTTTCACTTCTGTCTTTTTATGTGCAACGTGCAGTCAAACTACTTGATATAAATTAAAGTAATGCACAATGGTATTGTAACTGAAATGCATATATTAGATAAAATGTGGTTGTATCAACTATATTTAATCTGATTTAATTAACTTGTGCCACAGCTGAACATCATTAGTATTAAATGTTACAAATCCATTTAACTTCGGGTCAAATCTAGTTGAGAGAATTCACCGAGTTGTAAATAGTACGTACATTTATTTAGAATAACTTCCGAGAGTAAGGGAATTATCCAAACAAGACAAATGGAGGGTTAGTGAACCTTCACAGAATAATGGCTTGGGAGACATTTTCAGAGCAACCAATCTCAATAATAATCGAAAATTCATCTTCGACATTGGACGGGTTTGTGGTTGTTTGTTAACATCATTATTAAGTTAAATAAAGCTTGCTACTAGGAAAATCTATCAATCTGAACGCTTGACTACAGTGTGTTACCAAATTCAAGTAATTGGTCTCATTTTATGCAAATAATCAAATGACTTGAGCACACCAAAAGTACTTACATATTATTACAAAATAAAACGAAGAAAATTGTCACCTTCATTTAATTTTGCAGGTATCTAATTAATTAGTTGTTTCAATATAAAACGGGAAACGTTGATTTTTATGTTGGTACTGGGATAAAAATCAATAACTCTTGCCACGAATGAAAATTTAACTGGCAAAAATGTAACAGCCAGCCGATAATTAAAATCGAAAAAGCTGGTTTTGTAATGTTATTATGTTCATATTAATTAATTTGTCTTCCATAATAATTACAATCTCATTTCAAGTTTTATGTATGACTTTTCCTCTACAATCACACCCTTTTTCAATAAAAAAAAAAATTCTATACGTCATCAAAATCTGTGTTTGGCTCATCTGAACATTATTCTATCTCTCTTTGTTACGAGCCCCGAAATAAATTTAGATTAATCTGCTGATAAATCTTTGACGATAAACTTTTCTCATAAATTAATAATTTTTAATTTATTTTAGTGGTATTGTAATAATAACACCAACGCTGTCACGTTCTTTGCCATAAACATTTAATGAAATTGCTTATGTTTTATATAAGTTTTATTATTTCTTCTATACGCTTACGCTATAATTATAACACGGAAAACCGATATAAAATGTAACGTACTACTTACTCAGTTTTTTTTTTTTTTTTTTATAAATATATATTTTAAATATTCTATGTTGTACTGTACATGCATTAACGATTTCCTGTAGTAAAGAGCGAATTTTCACATTAAGTACCTCTTGAATATATCAAACCTACTTCTTGTTCAGGTGGAAAAACTGCTTGTGTGTATGTTTTATATTTGAATAAGTGCCAGAACATAACCAGAATTTATTACATAATATATATACATACAAGAATAGAAAATTTCAAATTCTTTTTTATATTTAATATGACACACGCTTATGGCATAGTTTATTATTTAGATGGCTTACCTTTTATATTCACCTTTTATTTTAATGGTTAAAATGATTCAAAAATAAACCCAGAGATGCACATATAATGAGAAAAAATAATTATAAATTATTAAAATGCGACTATACGAGAAAATTGTACCTCGAAATATATCGGCGGTGGAAGATAAATGGCTATATTCAACAAAATCTTTATTAACAGACATTATCAAAATGTATAACTTCCAAAATAATATGTCAAAAGAATCAAAATTAACATAAATTTATTACCTTTTTATAATTAATTTATTTTAAAAAATATGTACTGGATGTATTGGCGAAAAATGTTTTGAAAAAGTAGTAAAATGACAATTATCGATGAGGTTTGCACCTTACAACCTTATACTGGTCCAGTTTCTGATAATAGTAGGGGTCGCAATACAGGTTACATGAATAAATAATTTTTATTCATATTTATTATTTTAAAAAATATTAGAATAACATACTTTACATTAAAACTTTGTAAAATTTTCTAATTCATCTATCTCTTGGATAAAAGCGTACTATTTTTTGCTAGATGACAAATTTATGCAATTACTCTTTATGGTATATTTATGGTGTATCTACATTTTTTTACAAAGATTAAGTTACTAGTAAATATTTATATTTATTTCTTTATTCCCACAAATTTGTTATATAAATATAATTTGTTTCCACAAGTTGAACTTCTTTAGGCGCGTTATGAAAAAATAATGAGAGTGAAGTTTATAGATGGGCGGCCATCTTGAGACAAAAATTAACAAAACAAAGTTGGTCGCAAACCCACTCGGTTTCTTGGAGCGCGTAATTTGAATATTTGTTGTGTTTATTTTCTAATTTATTTATTTTTATATTTAAATTAAAAATAATTATATATACAAATGACACTTATTATTAATAAATAAGTTATTACTTTTCTCGAATTTTACAGTAGCTGTTATACTATTTGAAATTTAATGATGAAAATGACGTCTGCATCCCATTCATATTCTTAGTTATCACGAAATCTGGGATTCTGAAATGATTCGACTATCTTAGAATAATAATTTAGTAACACAAGATATGAATAAGATTAAGACATTTACTTTGTCAAATAGCAACTTAATTTATTTTGCAATTTCTATGAAGCTTCATTTTCATGACATGCATGAATTGTTAACCAGAAAAATGATCCTGACAAATTTTATAAACTTCTTGCAGCTTTCTTTGGATATTATTTATTGATATAAATTAAAATATTATTCTCTTAATTTTGTTTTTAATAATTATATCTTTAAATATATATATTGTTATTATTAAATATTAAATTACAGTTTTTTAAAATTGATTATTTGAATAAAATTTATAAAAACTAATTTTTAATGATACCGAAGAAGTATAACTTCTCACGCGCGTACATTAGTACACGCAACCACTTTTTTTTGTTCAGGATACTTTTTCACTTTATCACCGCGGCTAATTAAGCTTATTGTGATGTGACGTTCTGTATTAACAAGAGGCATCAGAAATCAAACTTTTAAAGAAATTCAGCACCTTCCTCGGGGCTGCCATTACTATCTCGCCAAGCGTAATATTCGTCTTTCCGAGATGCTGTAGTCTTCAGACAGACTTCGGTAATTTACTGAAAGAATTTCTTGGTCGTTCGACTTGAACGATGAAAGGCAGTTGGGTTTTGGGTTTTTAAATTTATTTCTTATGGCTTCATGTTATTTAGAAGTCTTTATATTTCAAATATAATTTCTAAACTCTCCATTTTTCCTTCGAGTGAGCTTTATTAAATACAGTATAACATCACATATCCTACAACCAGCAGAAAATGCAGATCCTTCTTATGAACTTTATTTATTAAATTATGTTAAGTAGTTTTGGAAACAAAGAAAAGATTTCTTAAAATTCTACTCATAAATGGCTCAAAAAGAAATTTTAATCGTTTTTTTTAGTTTCTCTATTATTTTTCAAATTCTCATTGTGTAACTATGAATATTATTTTCATCCGTTTTGCGGGTCCCAGGATATTTCTAAGGAGGTCAACTGTGATGTGACCTTCTGTGTTACTCCAGGCTTTTAAAGAAAGCCAGCACCTGCCTAGGGGCTGCCGTTCCTATCTCGCTAGACCTCATGTCCGTCTTTCCGAGATGTTGCAGTCTTCTTTTGAAAGCTACCTCACATGAGTACAAAATTATGAATATAAATAGGAAGTAATTGCTCAGCTTAATTTTCAAGCTACTTGTCTTAAAGACTTGAAATCAAGTTAAACTCATGTCAATTGTTAAACTACTACATCAATAAACTATTAAATCAAGTCGAGCATTGCATTCGCAAGTCCAAGATCTAAGCTCGATTCATTTCACAAACCATCAAACTACTTGCCTTGATGAATCCTTAAATCTTCATGAAAATGTATATAGGCTTTTTCTTTTTTTGTGTTTCAATTCGTTGATTTGGGGATTGAAAAAAATCCTTTCTTTTTTAATAAGCCTAAATTGGTTTTTGAATTATTTTATTAAATTTTACGTGAACCAAATCACGAGCTTAAACTAGTTCCCATATTATGAGCTTTTTTCTAATACGATAAAGAGTATTGTAGATGATGTCCTTGTGCAAATGTCCGTTATGTAATAAATCGACATTGCAAAGGAAAAACTGAAGGTTTTAAAAAACGAAAAGCGCATCGAAAATTGTAATTGTGTTATATTTACATTTTACAAGTAGGTATGCAAAGAAAAATGTTTCATAAAATAAATATTCAGCCATTCCCGTTTCCATCAAGATTGAAATCTGATTCCTGCATATTAATATTTTTTAATAATGCGAACCCTCGACAACCTGTTTAAATCCTGCACACGTAATTATTATGCAACGGTTGACATTGCGCTATTTTCCCTATCCTTTCGTGTTCTTATACACAACTCACGTGTGGTTGAAAACGAAAAGCTTCGTATCGTGTTATTGGGTTGAGTTGAACACCCTTTACATCTCACCCACATTCCCTGAATGCAAACCTACTGTTCCAATGACGTAATAATCTAGTACAGTAGTCTCCAACATTTTAAGTACGAAGACGAAGCCTGAAAAATCAACATATCGTATAAACCTGAAAAAATAAAACTGTAAAGAGAAAACCTATATTGTCTATATTTGTCATTTTTTAATGCAGTTTTCAATCAGATACCTATTTGAAGATCGATTTTGATTAAAAAGTTACCTGTTTATGTTTTACATTGCACTCTGATTATAGAGATAGAGGGAAACAATTTTATATCATACCATCTGATACCCGCTCGCTTCGCTGAGTGGATCAAAGTTTAATTGATTGATTAAAAGATTCCCTACTTTCATAGTGAAATATAAAAATTAACTATTTTGACCGAAATAAAATGAAAAATACTTTCAGACTTTAGAGTTAAGGAAAGCTCATCAAAATTCGTAAAACTACTTTTCAAGAAAGAGATGTTAGCTGTCTTACATCAGCTTCTAAGCGATTGTTAGTAAAAAAGTACCTGTATTCCTTCCTTTAGGACTTGAAAATCTTTCATACCAAATGTCAATTAAAACCGTACAGCTATTTTAGGGGGCATCCATTAGTTGCGCGAGGCGTTTTTTGCGATTTTTGAAATCCCATCCCTTCCCCACTGGTAAGATGTCATGAGATTTGGAGTATATCCTTCCCCCAACTCTCAATCAATGTGGTAACTCTCAAAACAAAAAAATACGTGATATTTGCGAGACCTTCCCTTTCCTTAAAGTAAGATAAGATGAGGTTCGGCTCGATCCCATCGACCCCTGAACGCCTCACGTAATAATTAATGGATGTTCCTTTAAAAGAATAGATAAGTAGCTATTCTACAGTATCTTTAACAAAACTTTATTAAAATTCGTTCCGTTAAGTAAATGTTAACTTTTTGAAATGTTTAGTTTATTTTTTTAATACGTTTATTTTTAATAAAATCTTCGACAATGAACAATGAAAAAAAAAAAATATTTAAAAAAATTTTATTATAATTTTATAGGGTGTTAAATTGAAATTCATATTTATTTTCCAGTGAAAATTTTCAAATTTAAATTTCAACTTTGTAGAGATTTCTTTCGTTATTGTGTAAAATTGGAAGAAAATGCATTAAAATTCTATTTCAATAACTTTCCCGAGACTTTTTAATGTACGGTTCCTATAGGATATAATTGTTTTGCCATCCAATGGGAATTATGCAGTATTCTAGCCTTAAAAATAAGCTATATCATTCTCCCCCAAACTACCACATTGCAAAAATATTTATCCCACGGAAATAGTACATCTCTCCAGAGTAAAAGTAGATCCAATCTTCTTAAGGAAAATGATTTGTGACTCGATTTGACTCGATTTCGGGGAGTTTAATGAAACTGCTTTTAAATACACGGTTCTTATAGAATACATACTTGTTTTGCTATCCCATTAGAACCGTTTATTATTCCGGTATGAGAAGTTATCTTTATCATTTTCTGACCCTTAAACTACCACATTACAAAAAAAGGAAGTTAATCATTTGCTCTGTAAAAAACAAAAAAAATCTCTATCCCACAGGAACCGTACATTTTTTTTGGATATAAAGTATACTATATGTTCAACCGGATTATAATCTATATCTATGCCAAATTTCATCCAGATTCATTCAGTACTTTTTGAGTGAAAGAGCAACAAACATCCATCCATATTTACAAAATTTTACGTTTATACTATAAGTAAGATTGTATGAGAAACAATTAAATCGACCACGGACTTTCAGATGTTTGTGGACCACAGTTTGAAAATCACTGATCAACTGAAAACATATTATACCTATTCAAGTATTCACATATGCAGATTTCACTCGTATTTTCATATGGAATTGTTCATCCAACTTACTTCGAATTGAAATCTCAGTTTTAACTTTTAAAACCAAATGCTACAAACAAAGATTAATTATTATGAAATAGAGGGTTGAACAACAAAAAAAAAAAAAAAAAATATTTCTTTATGCACGCAAATTCGAAGCTAGGTATTATATTTATTTATTTTTCCACGTACATTAAAAAAAGACATAAATAGTATTATTTTCTTTTTTCAATATTAATTAATACGTACCTATGTAAATTCACCAATTAAAACAGTTTATAAATAAATATTATGCAGACATAGTATGATATAGTACTTCAACAGTTTTTAATCAAAGATTATTTTACTTTTTTATGTTTAAACGTAGATGTACACATTGTAAAACTAATTAGATATTAAATTGTAATATGGGAATATGAAAATATGTTTTTTGATGATAAACAATATTTAGCTACACTGGACGTATGTTTAAAACAGATATAATAGGTAGATAGAAATTAAAAAAGATGGTTGAGTACGAAAAAAACTTGTAATGTACGGGTTTCGTGTTACAATTAGATTGTTTGCAACACGCTTTTTTTTTACAAAAACCGTTGAAGAGTCTTAAAAGTCAAGTGATAAAAATCAAAACTTCATTTCGAGGTATTAATAAAAATGAATTGAATATAGTGACCCTAATTGTTGCAATAATTAATATTTTAAACGTGAAATTACGTTCAGTTAATAATTGTATGGAAGGACGGTGACAATGGTGAACACTAAAAGAAATAACTGAGCATCCCATGACAATGGACAATAAATTGATCTGGAACGCGCACTAAACAGCTCCCACAGCCCAACTCTCTTTTCATGAATTTGCAAGATTTTTCCATATGAAACATAGAAATATTAGCACCATTCGCTACACAATATATCCAATTAGTCGCATTGATAAATCCCTAGCTCTACCTGTTATAACAATTCAAAATATTAAGAAAATTAGATAAAGCATTGGTTTTCAGAGTTTTCGAGTTTTGTAACTCGATCATTTGATTATAGCTAACACCTAATTGAAGCATTAAAGATAATACGTCTATCGAGAAAATGCTTTTTATGTTAACTATTGTGTTTGGATTTTACTTTGTTTTTCTGTCAATTATTTTTTTTCCCCCACAACAAGCCGTTAAAAAACTCAAATATGAAAGGGTAAAATAACTTACTGGAAATAAAAAATGTCTCAAATCCTGATGTGGGAAATAGAATTGAACAAAACATGAAAAAAAAATATTATAAAAATCGAAAAGAATGCACTCCAAATGCCTTTCGATAATAATTAAACGTTTTGCGACATAAAACCGCACAAATATATGTAGTTGATCCTACGAGCAGAACTTGTAAATATATTTTCTAGTCAATTTAATTAGCTTAAAATTACGTGCAGAGCAGGATCTGTAAGCCTAGTGGTTCTATCAAAACCTTAACAAAAAACATAAAAGGTAAATTCCATTTCCCTAGAAATGTACCAAAACATTTTTTTTATTTTTAAACATGTATGACTTCAGCTGGAATCATCTGCATTGCCAGTCGGCTAGCTTCTGCCCCGCAGAACCCCTAAAACTCATCTTTTGTAAATGCAAGAATGGTAGCTAAGAGATGGCTGCACTTGCCTGAAAGCAGGGCTTAGATGTTCTGGTATATGTGGTACCTGCTCTGGGGAAATGTGCAAAACTGCAATAAAGAGGACGATGGTGACGAGCCCCAAGAAAACCTTGACGATCCACCAATACTGAAGTACCCACCAAAGTACGATTTTAACTTACATGGGTTCTCTAAGATTTTGAAAGAACTACGAGGCTTACAGATCCCGCTTTGCACTTATTTTAAGGATAATTAAATTTTTTACAAATTATATTTCATAAGCACTCCTGGTAGGATCAACGGTTTCGACGCATCTCCAATCCAAAAAAGATCTAAAACTAAAATTTTATATTTTGAAAAAAACTGGCCTATTTTCAAAGTGCCGTAACTTAGTAGCCTATTACCGTGCAGAGCTCCGATTGTGCTTAATTTATCACAAATTTGATGCTCTTAAAAAACGTACAGAACAGCTTTTGATGACAAATGCATAGATTAGGAGATACCGAGCAGAATCTGAAACAAATCCAAATTTTAACGATTATTCCTCTATTAACATTTTTCGACAACTTTTTGAGAGCTGCAAATTTGAGAATACATAGCCCTAAAGGGTCCAAATAGCATACTAAAAATTCGAAAATACATAATGTTTTGTTAATTTATTGTTGATTTTGACTGGTCTAAAACGGTTGAACCCTCACATAATTGATCGAAACCGTGTTTATTTTTAGTTTTTGAGTTCACATCTGTTGAATAAAAAGTAATCCATAGTTTAAGCTGCAGTTTAAAAAAAAACTGAGCCCAACCAACTGATGATTGCAATGGTATTTCTGCCCAACAGAAGCAGCTCTCAGTACTAAGCTTTTTGGGCGATTTGTGCCTGCTTGAACGTTATTTACCCCATACAGGTGACGTCACTTTGTGAGGGCTTTGTAGTCAAAAATGACATGGGTCGCATTTTCCCTCCTATCCTCACACAATCTGCATCTGGGGTCTTGCTGAGACAATCCAATAGTTTGCAGATGCATTGTTAGTCCACAGTGTCTGGTTATTAGCCCCGTTACTGTATTGAAATGGTTCTTTCTCAGCCGTAAAACTTCAGTGGTGAGCTCAGAGGGGCTAATTCTCCCCATTATTCTATTGTTGAGTCTCTGACCGGAAGTCTCTAACCAGTATTTGTTTTCTGTCATCTAAGCCGACTTTTCATCGCCCTTTTGACAGCAGATTTGGTGATCCCCACTCCGGGCTTCGGGCCCACGAGTTGGATTATCGAACCAGCTCTTGCGCAAGCATCAGATTTTTCATTTCTCTCAACTCCCTTACGTCCCGCGCGATCGCTTTAAACGCTGCCTGACTGCCAGAGAGGATCTGTATGTTTCTATTTCGATTGCCCATTTCTAATATTTCTCTGCCACATAATATCAATTCTCATTAATTTTTTTTTTTTTTTGGGTATTTATAGTCGCTTTAACATCTATGGTCATATCACGACTGTCTTACACACAGAAATATTCTGTAGGTCTTGATTCTTAATTTTTTACCTTATATCTAGGGATTCGATGGGGATCGAACCCAGAACCACTGGCGCATGTAGCAGAGAGAGCAATTGCTCTAACCACTGCGCCATCAAGTGGGTTTCTTATTAATTATAAATAATGTTTTTTTTTTAAATCAATTTTTGAAATTTTTTTTCAAAAAAGATATTTTGTGTGTGATAAATTAAGCGTCGACAATAACTAATTACAAGTTTAATATCGTTTTAAATTTATTCTTTACAAATATAAAATTCTAACTATTCGAAGATTACTATTTCTAAGCTTCTATTACGAGTACACAAAAAGGTTTTATCTTAGACGCATCGTATTAAAATAAAGCTTGGGTAAACAAACTTTCTTTGCAAAGCTTATAGCAAAAAAAAACTATTGATCTTTGCATAAACTTTCCCTTGTAATATTTTTAATTAAAACATTAAAATGTAATACAAATGGCAACAAACAAAAAGTGTCGCCGAGACGGCTCGAGATAAAGTTTCTCTTATTTGTTGTGCATTAAATTATTAACATCTTGATTATTAATTTTCTTCGTAAATTAACGCAGAATATCTTGCAATAATATTATGCAAATATCACAGAGCTCAAGATTTATTTGGTTTATTTAATTACAGGGTATATTATAAGCACTTATTGAGTTAAAACTTTAGTTCTTGTTCGTTAGTAATTTTACCTTTCTTAGAAAGATTCATTCATAAAAATGAACTTTTGTATTATTCTTTAATTGCTGAAAGTTCTGCATGTAAAAATGAGAATTTTTTTGAAGGCCAAGTTTCTCGTCTTCCATATCAACTAGAGATAACTTACTTGGCTTGATTTTTAAGTCATCATAGACTTAAATTTGATTTGAAATAAAGTCAAGCATTGATTTCACAAGGTATTTCGTTTACAAATCAAAATATCAAGCACAAATAATAGTCCAGTCAACCAAAAATCGAATTTTTTGCAGAATGGCTGACTTTTGGATATAATTTTCTTTGAGGTATTCTATAACTGTTTGCAAAAATATTTTTGCCCCCACCCCCCGGCGAGGGTTGGAAAAAAATAAAGAAAATTTAAATTCAAAATAACTCTAACAGGAGAAAAATTAGAAACAGTTAGAAAAAAATAGAAAATGTTCTTAGCAAGTTATCAATTCTCCTAATAGTTAAGATGCTAGGAGGGATTAAAAAAATTTATCAAAATTTCCCTAAGAACTGTGACCTCAAATAAAATTTTTAAAAAGGCTGTTATACTTTAGATCAGGGTAAATAATTTTGGAACTGAAAAAAAATATAATAGGATGAACCTCTCATTGGAAAAGGAAGAGATTATAACAAAAATGTAAAGAAAAATTAATTACGATTGATCTGAGGTGGGGAAGTGGAAAGGGAGGAAGGGTAAAAACGGTTTATCTCAATTTCCGACAAAACTACAAGTTCTACGGTAAAAAGTTAAATGGCAAAGTTGTAGATAATAAGTTGATCTACAACTTTTATACTAACACTTTTTCACACAATCTCAAAATGTATGTGGAAAATTGGCTTTTTTCCTGGGAAGATTTAAAAAAGATCGGCTAGGGGCAGCACCAGGGGGGGGTACATTTGTTTTGAATTCTTTATTGACAACAACATCAAATGTATAGAATTATAATGGAATTAACGGAAGATGATATACATGGAGCGAAATTGAAATTTGCAAAAGTGCAAGATTATCTTGTCCGGGATTTAAAACGATGACTTGCATGTCGTGGCTTAACCGTGTCAGGTAATAAAAATGTCCTAGTTGAAAGGTTAGTTGGTTCATAAATTTTCTCGTATATGACATATGTCATTGTGTTGTTGAAAATTTTATAATTTTAAACAAACTAAGTTGATTTTTTTTTTGTATATTTGAGAATTGAAGAATGCATTGCAAACGGTTATGATAAAAAATTTTTCGTTAGAATTGATGGTGGTAAATGTGTAGCGGATAAACAGTAACACAACCCAACTCTACTTAGTTCAACATTATGCAGTTTTTTACTATAAACTGGGCAAATTTTCCATCCCAAGCTATACATTGTTCTTTTTTATGCTATAATATTACATAGTAAATTAGGTAAACATGCTTAATTTTACACCATCCTGCTTGTATCGACTATCAGACGTACAATTAGCAAATGCACAATGTTTTATAGGGATGACAATTTTTTATTTTTTCGATCACAAAATTTATTTATTCTAATAATAATAAGACGTACATTTGACGTTGCTGTATTCAAAGTATTCAAAACATATGTACCTCCCCACCGGTGCTGCTCCTAGTGGATCTTTTTTAAATCTTTCCAGAAAAAGGGCTAATTCTAATAACCGAAGCTTAAGTCTTTTATTTTTATCTTAATGGCCCAAACAAAATGTAACTTTTTTTATTTAAAATACTAATTTTTCACCTTATAATGACGTAATATCGAAAAAGCAGCCAAATTTTCAATCGAAAATTCTCACGTCAAAACATCTGATTTTTTTTGTTCGTTGAAACTTCTACTTTTTGATGGTGCACAAAAATATACATGATGATATGATGATATACATGATTGAAAATTAGGCTGCTTTTTCGGTATAATGTCCAACAACTTGACTAGATGAAATCGATCAACTTTTTGACCAAAATAACAAGAACAAGATATCATCAAAATTGGTTTTAAATGCGGTGGACAAAATTAGAGTACGGCAGTAAAAATGAAGCATTACATCGGCATTGTATCGAAACATATCGATTACTAATGTTTTTTGGTTCAATCAGAGGGCTCAAATAAATTACTATCACGTCTCTTGATTTCAATTTATAATTGATAACTT
Source organism: Sisyra nigra (assembly GCA_958496155.1). Taxonomy (NCBI): domain Eukaryota; kingdom Metazoa; phylum Arthropoda; class Insecta; order Neuroptera; family Sisyridae; genus Sisyra; species Sisyra nigra. The sequence goes on from OY292313.1 coordinate 63,178,868, forward strand.
TTGAAAATATTCAATCAAATATTTTAAAAAATACTTTAGTCCGTGGAAGCTTAAATGCTTGTTTATTGTACGGTTAGTTGAGATAGATGAAAAAATAGAACTTAATTTACTAACAAGCAGAATGTTTTTGTAAAAGCGTAACATATTGTTGAGTTTTGAAAGAAATTTAAAACGTGCACATACTGTGGTAGATATGTAATTTTTCTTGGGACTAAAATTCATAAATTACCTCATAAAATGTTATAAAGATGAGAAAATTATAAATTCATTAAAAAGGGAGAATAAAAAACGTCAAGTTTCATTTTCGTATTTTATCCACATGCTTAGTTATACATATGAAATGAAACTCATTAACCAAGGTAAACATTGTAAAGAACTCATAATAAAGAGAAATGATTTTAAAACTCGTTTAATATTTTTTTAGTGATTTATGAATTTGGCGTCAATTTATCAAACGCCTGCCTTCAAAAAACACCCACATATAAATAAGAGTCTTTTTTTGTTCGTCGTAATATGAGTTGTTGCATTGTTTCTAGAAAAAGTGAATTGTTATCATATATTTGTTCTTTTTCTTTCTAACCGAAAACTAGATGAAAAAGTATAAAAACAATTTTGGATAAATCTTTTTCTAACATCTGCCGTAAGTTAACAAGTTTTACAAAGCTTTCTATACGAGTGGTTATATTTTAATAATAAATTGTAAAGTAATATTAAACTTTGAGCATGTAGATGGTTTGATTATGTATGTTTTAAGCCCTTTTACGTTTTAAAGGTTCGTTTATATTCACATTTTACATTACAAGTTTTTTCGAATAGAAAAAAAACCCTTAGAAAAAAACCTGAGAAAGTTTTAATGTATACCGTTGTATGTAAATAACTGACTAACCCTCCACCTCTTGCATCGCTTGGGCTATGAGAAATCTTATAGTTTAAAAATCAAAGTAACCTTCATTAAAATAAGTTCAATCGTTTAAGATAGTAGCAGTTATAGATTTTAATTGGAGCCAAGCATAATATTATAGGATCTAAGAAACTTTGTACCAAAATTTTGTTAATTAATGTTCATTAACCTTTAGATTAAGAACATCAAAATCATCCCGTATGAAGATTTTTTTTAAATGATACGTTATTTAATTAGTCCACAACTCATAAATGACTAGAGCAGGGTAGATAATTTTTGAACAGAAAAAAAATTATAGTATGATAAAACCCATTAGAAAAGGAAGAGGTTAGAGGATATAACGAAAATGAAAGAATAAATAAATTACAGTTGATCTGAGGTGGGAAAATTGAAAGGGGAAGGTAAGGGTAGAAACGGTTTATTTCAATTTCCGACAAAATTACAAGTCTTATGGAAAAAAGTTAAAGAGCAAAGTTGTAGGTAATAAAAATATCTACAACTTTTTTCACATAACCTCAAAATTTATGTGAAAAATTTCAATTTTCTTTTACAAACACATTGTTTTATTTTTGATTTTAAAATATTAATTTTTCACCTCATATGACCTAATATCAAAAAAGCACTCTTATTTTCAATCGAAAATTCTCACGTTAAAACATCTGATTTTTTTAAAAAGTCGCTGAGTTTTTGTTCGTTGAAATTTCTTCTTTCTGATGGTGCACACAAACAAACACATCACAATGTTAAATGTTGTCAGAAAATGTAATAATTAAAGTATACATTTTAATAAAATGTTCAAAGTTCTGTTACGTACAACTGAATTATGTTCAATTTTGAGAAATTTATTAAAATTGGCACTTTAATTATTGTATTTTCTGAGAACATTTAGCATTTTTATGTATATATTTTTGTGCACCATCAGAAGTAGAGGTTTTATTAAACAAAAAGCTCACTGACTTCTTAAAAAAAATCAGCTGTTTTGACGTAAGAATTTTTGATCGAAAATTTTTTGATATTTAGTCATTATAAGGTAAAAAAATAAATATTTAAAAAAAACAGTGTATTTGTGAAATTAAAAGGTAAGTTTTCACCAAATTTCGTTTAAAAATTTTTTTTTTGTAAAAGATAAAAATTACAAACCAGAAAATTGTTTTGAATTTTTCACATAAATTTTGAGGTTATGTGAAAAAAGTGGTAGCACAAAAGTTGTCTACATTATCAACAACTTTGCCATTTAATTTTTTTTCATAGGACTTGTAGTTTTATCGGAAATCGAGATAAACAGTTTCTTCCCCCATAATCCCCCCCCCCCTTCAATACCGTCCACAGATCGACCATAATGTTTTGTATATGGATGGTTTTTGGTTCTAAACAAACAAGTAGAATTTGATATGATTTGAAAAAAATTTAGCTGGCTGAAACGAGTTTTGTCCTTCTTTAAGGGCAACACAACATTTTTTGTTGTTGAGCTGTCAAAAATTAACGCATTGAAATGTTCAGACTACAAAATAATTAACAACATGAATATATTTCATCAAACATACATGTAAATCAAGTAAATATGAGTAAAATAGAAATTCTTGTTTCGCATTTAACTTATTAAAAATTTAATTAATTTCAATGTTTACTGAATTTTATTTAAATTGGCTATCATAAATACAGCGGTTCACGATTTGGTAAAAAATGAAAACCGCAAATACATGGGCTTTTTGCTATAGAGATGTAAATTTAATTTGAATTGTTTGAACAAACGTTGTCTAGTTTGGAATCATTGTTTGGTTATGTTTTGTTTATACAAATTAAAGTTATAAAAATAAAAAATGAAATGTTTACAAAAATAAACCGTAAGCCCCGTTTGTTTGGAAAAAAAAAATTATATTCAAGAAATCTTTCTTTAAATGCAGCCACTCTTGAAGTCAAACAAATTTAAATTACGAAGAAATGCAAAATATACAAATAAACTTACGGATATGTACAATATCCACAAACTTTTTATAAAAAGCTTGTTAAAAGTATAATATTGGTATAAAGTTTAACTAGTTAAATGTATTTTCCATAATAGCTTAGGAAAGATGGATATAATTTTGTAAAAATTTGTATTTTGTAGAGAAAATTCAGATTTCTCCCATATAAAGTTTCTCATGGAAACAAAAATCATTTCCTCATGACTTTAAAATATATTTTAATAATTTAAGGACACATTTTTTATAACTTATACAGAACAACAGGTTTATTTATCATTTAATTGTCTGCCATATTATCATTGTTATAATAATTGTTAACCATCTACGAAACACAATTTTAAATCTAGATATTATAAAATTTTATCAGTTTAAAATACAAATTAAACATCTCAAAAATTTATAACCATCGTGGTTTTTGTGCTTTTTAGAACAGTGCGATATATGCGAAGTTAAATAGTAGAAAATATGCTATAAGTTTAATACATATCTTGCTTATATCATTCAACCAAACGTTTGCAAAAAAGCCAGCCAAAGTATTTTTTTTTACCTGACTCTTTTTCATTTTTACTCAGCTTGAATCTCTTGCCAACCGTTCGAGTGGCTACGTTAGGCATTATACAACAATTGAATAAACTTATTTCACTATCTATTTGATTTATTTTTCAATATTGTCTATATCAAAAGGCCTAAAAGTGTAAATGTATAAAATTTAAAGTTAAAAAAACCAAATCTAAAAGAAAAAGTGTGAAGAATATTGCTTTAATGTATTATCTTGAAAGTAATCAGAGAGATGTTATACAATTAAATAAAATTTCTAAAGAAATGCACATGATTAAGAATATTGTGGATTATAATAAAAGGAAATCTCGGAAAAAAAATGATGGCAATGGCGACAATAAGAGAGCTGGTAAACGAGGACAAGGAAATTAAGAATTAAGAACTGATATTTGTAATATTCTTATCACTTTTAAATTTATCGCTTATATTAATAAAACTTGTATATTTAATAAAAAAAAAAAATAAAATATTAAAATAAAAATGTTATTCTTTTTGAAAAAAAAACCTATCAAAAAAACAATAAAAGAATTGAGAACAAAAAGAGTGAAAAGGTCCAATTATTTAGTCGACACAGTTTGACTTTTATAGATGTATTTATTCACTCCAAACGTTCCGGTACAGGTACAGTGTTTACACATAATGATCGATCCTTGAGTTCATCGATACTGTTCATCAATCCCTCCGATCATCGATAGTCATGATTATATTTTGAGACCTTTTATATTAATTAATCAGGCTACCTTTAATATGGAGGGGGACGTAAGTCTTCCAATATTAAAGAGTCTTACAATGTTGACTCGGCATTTTTATCGATTGATTGAGGACAGCTGATAATGCATATTAATGAATTGAAACTAGATCACGAATTGAGAATTGCAATTTTCATCGGCAGCAAATTTATGAATTATGAAATTTGCCGCGATTCGTAAATTGGCTCATCTCAAGAGAGAGAGAGAGTAAATTTTAAAAAATGTGGGCAGGTTGAAAGAGGTTCGTTTGGGGGTTTTGCTGTCGACCTTATTTGAACCTAACCACTGTATTTTGTCCGATAAATGTCCCTTGTAGGTTCAAACGAGGACCAAAATTCAAATGCAAATGTTCCTTTTTTCAATCTACTTGAATCTCTGAAGGGCCTAAATTTTGAGGGCGAAAATAGGTCTAAAATTTCGACTCGGGTAAATATGCAGGTTAATTTTTGCACATTTTCTGGTCTATCACATAAACGGTTAATTGCACAAAAGCTTATTTATAACCAAACTAATAAGATTTAGTCTCATATTATGACTTTTTGAATAACTCAAACTTTAGTTCAAAGCAGAGGGGAACAGTTAAATTTTGCTTTGGACTAACATTAATATATTCTGGGAAACACTAAACAGGATATTAGTTTAGTTTACTTGGTGCCGTTCACACTTGTATTTTTAACCTTGACGATACATTTTTATGAGCTTTAACTATTATTATACTCACGCAGTTATTTTAAGTTTTTTATTATTGCAGTTCAACTCAACCTGAATTACAATGTTTTAAGAAAAAAAAGATGTATTACTTCACTGTATCTTAAAACTACTTAGTCCAAAGTTGAATTAAAATAAATTCAAACTTCAAAAATTAATACAGTGGTACCTCGACATACGAGTGCCACAACAAAGAAATTTTTCGAGATACGAGCCGGTGAGCGAGTGATTTGTTGCTTTGAGTTACGAGCGAAATTTGAGATACGAGATTGATTTAGCAGGTCGGCTGGTAGAAATTGTTTTCGAGAAGTCAGAGGAGGAGGAGGTTATTTCTACAAGTGAGATAAAGGCGATCTTAGGATTGGGGGGGGGGAATTTCACAGTTCGTGGAAAAGAAACACCCAGAAACAATTGCAACAGGTCGTGCATCTGACCTTTTTAATGACACTTGCCTAACTCATTTCCGGAACATTCTAACAGGGAGGAAGAAACAAACCTCCTTGAACATGTTTTTTTTTTCTAAACGGCCTACAGGTGAAAGCAAAAAAAATGTAGCGAAAAAGGCAAAGACCAGTGAAGATATCTAATCTATTTCTTTACATTCTCTTTTTTGTTTTTGTCCAATAAATATTTGTCCTTTTTTAAATACGTTTTTATTATTCAAAACCACGTAACAAAAATAAACGGGGTGACATTTTGGGGGTTGGAACAGATTAATGGCAGTTCAATTGTTTTGTATGAGGAAATTTGCTTCGAGATACGAGTAATTTAAGATACGAGCAAGGTTGCGAAACGAATTAAACTCGTACATCGGGGTACCACTGTATTTAAATATCTAGTCTAGTTAAGCATCTATCCTGGGTCTGTAAGCCTCGTTTTCTCAAAATCTTAAAGAACCCATATAAGGTAAAATTGCATTTTGGTGGGTACTCTAGTTTTGGTGGATCGTCGGGGTTATCTTGAGGCTCGTCAGCGTCGTACTCTTCATTGTATTTTTGGCATTTTCCCAGAGCAAATAGCACACATCGCAAAACATCTAAGCCCCGCTTTTAGGCAAGTGCAGCCACCACCCAGCATTCCTTATTGCATTTACAAGAGAGGTGTTTTGTAGCTCTCCGGGGCAGGATCTTGCCGATTGGCAATGTGGTTTAGCCCAGATTAGGTCATATATGCTTAAAAATCACTTCATGCAACAAAAAAGTATTGAGGTATATAACTGGAAATATGCGATTTAATTTTTTATGTTTTTTAAAGATTTTGAGAGAACTACGAGGCTTGCAGACCCCGCTCTGCACTTAGTTTAAAGCTAATTAATTTGTTTAGAAAATATATATGCAAATTCTGCTTAAAAATCAATGAAATCGTATAACACAAACATTAATTCGAACAAATTGAAATTATAATATAATAGTTATTTGTTTGAACAATTTATTTTAAACCATTTGAAAATGATAAACATATTATTATTGTATCCAATCGCAACGTTTTATTTCTAATATTCCATCTCTACATTTTCAGTTTGATGGTTGATGTTGTTTGTCTTACTTTTGTTGAAATGTATGTATATGTGAATTTGACAAAACTCATTAATAATTCACATATTTAATTAACTCGTGAAAAGTTCTGTTCTTGATGTATGTAAATATTTAAAATATAAAACGAGAATTTTAGTTCAAATATTTTAGATTTAATGAATAATATTGCGATGAGAATGGCTTTGATTTTATATCAATTTTCAATTGTTGTTTTATGAACCATTAAAACGTAGGTATATCAGGTCGTATCTTTGTGCGTATATTCTCTCAAAACGTCGATATCTTATTATTTTTCATTCTCAAATAAAATATTTAGTTTTTTTTTTTTTATTAAGAGGCTCATATTTTGAGAAAAATTATATTAAATAAAGCTTTTTTAAATATTCTGTTTTTTTTTTTAATACATGTACTATATATATTACGTCATACCTTTATCTATCTCATGAAACATTCATCAAATGATTCGTACTTTAAAATGTTTACTTCTTTGAAGTAGCAGAATATTCAAATTTTTGATTATTTTACATAAACAAAACTTCAACATACACACCAAGCAGCTTACATTTGTATTTAATAAATTAAATTTAAAAAACAAACTTTTAAATCAAGAAAAATCATAAATTATAATTTCACTTAATAGAAACCATTAAGCGTACCTAAATAAACAATATTAATAATGTACCATTTCAATTAAATTTAATTAAATAAAAATTATCTAATAATACATCTTATATAAAAATGTTTTTAATAAGATTTCTATTAAAAGCACGAATGAATGAACATTCAAAATTTTCATTTTTGCAAATAACTCAATTAAGTAAATTACAACGAAGCCCAACTCGTAAATTTACAAGATTTATTTCGCATGTGAACGTGAAAGATAAATTATAAAGATATAAAAAGAAAAACATTCTAAAAAAACACAAAACGTGAACTTAAAAAAAAAATAAATGGGAGAAAAACATTTTGCCTATGAAAACATATTTTCATACATTTTCATTTATGTAATATACAACTTTTTCTTCGGCTATTGATTTTAATTTAAAATTGATGATTAATGAAAACGTATAATTGTTTACTTTTTTCCAAGAACGTGATCGTAGTTTAACTATGCATATCATTATTGTTAAGTATTACAAACTTAACTTATATCAAATATTAAATTTGTATATACATACATACCTATAATGAAGTAGCTACTCATTAGGTCTTTTTAGTCTAAGTGATCTCCAACTACTTGCATACATGTTGAGGAAATGAATGTCGTCATATATCGATTGAAGTGAGAATTTTTTTTCAGTCATTCGTTTTCATATTTCCGGATTTTTTCCAGGTTGATATTAAATTTATTTCCTATTTTAAATTTTTCACAAATATTGCATGCAAGTGCCTCCAAGTTTCCTTTAAACACATATTATAATCCTATACACAACAACAGGTATAACAGATATCAAAAACAAGCAAGGTTTCACTTGTTGAAATTTGAATCGATTCGTTAATTGATGATTAGTTTCTTGCATTTAACATAATACCTACCAAACTTTGCCGACTAGATTAACGGTTGGGGGACTCAAAAATATCAGGAATTGGGTTGTGGTGAAGAGAAAGAGCTGGAAAATGCATTGTTTACCCAGGTGATCGTACTGTCATACCTATATGAGTTAGTCTGCAAAATTGTGACTCTGTGAGTGCATCAGTACGCCCTTAAGAATTTTTTTTTGTAGTAAAAATAACGTTTTTCCAATTTGGCAAAAACGTCAGATTGTCAAGAGCAATGCACGGCTGTGAAATTTTATTTAAACTGTTCTAAGTAAACTGGTTTTCACGTTTCAAAAATGGAGAAATGTAAATTGACGACCAACCCTTCAACGTCAAGAAGTGACGAAAACGTATGTAAAATCAATGCTCTTATCCATGAAGACCGTTGCCGAACCATTGATCAACCCTGTGAGATGTCTGGAGTATCATGAAGTTCAATTCAGACCTTTAACCCACAGGTGAGAGATTCTTCCACCATGACAACGCACTGGCCCACATGGCCCTTCCGCAAAGTTGTTTTTGACAAAATAGGCATGATGCTAATTTCCCCTCCACCTTAATCTCTGGATCTAGCACACAGTGATTTTTTTGTTGTTTCCCCGACCCAAAACGGACATGCAAAGAACATGTTTTGCCACCTCGAGAAAATTTTTTTTTGCCAAATCATATATGATTATATACGATCATACTTGGGCAATTTTCAAATCTGATTATATATGATTAGTCAAAATTATTTTTTTCGGGCGTTAAATCATTCTCATATACTTTTAGTTATCGTTGTACTTGGTGTTTTTATTTTATTTTATTTCTATAAAACAAAAAAACTCACGAAAAATGTGCTTCTGCTTGTAGTAAGTGATTGTTTAGGAAAAAATGTTTTTGTCTAATCGTATATAATAATATATAATCAGATCTGAAAATTGGCCAGGTATAGGACAAAAATATTTTTTCCTAAACAATCACTTGTACTAGCAAAAGCACATTTTTTGAGAGTTTTTTTCTTTTTTTATAAAAACTAAAAAAAATAAAATAAAAACATCAAATACAGCGATAACCAAAAAAGATCCACCTATTGGCGGCGTGGCTAGAGCAGTAGTTCTCTCCACGTCATGCGTCAAGTGGTTCTGGGTTCGATCCCTGTTGAATCATAGACATAGATTCTAGACCTAAGATATAATTGACCAACAAAAAGTTTCTGTGTTTAGACAGTCGTGATATGATATAAAACATCAAAAAAAAAAAAAAAAAAAATAAATAACCAAAAAGATTTTACAATATAAGTGAGTGCCCGACAAAAAATAATTTTCTTTAATCATATATAATCAGATTTGAAAATTGCCTAGGTTTGATCATATATATAGATCATATATTATATATATGATTAGACAAAAATATTTTTTGTCAGACACTCACTTACATTTTAAAATCTTTTTGGTTATCGTTGTACTTGGTGTTTTTATTTTATTTAATTTAGTTTTTTATAAAAAAAGAAAAAACTGTCGAAAAATATGCTTTTGCTAGTAGTAAATGATTGTTAAGGAATAATTTTTTTTGTCTAATCGTATATTTAAAAAATCACTTACTACTAACAAAAGCACATTTTCGAAAGTTTTTATTTTATAGAAACAAAATAAAATAATATAAAAACACCAAGTACAACGATAAATAAAAAGATATTAAAATATGAGTGAACGCCCGAAAAAAATAATTTTGTCTAATCATATATAATCAAATTTAAAAATTGCCCAAATATGATCATATATAATTATATATGATTTGGTAAAAACATTTTACACTCAACACTCACTCATATTGCAATGTACTTTTAGTTATCGCTATACTTGGTGTTTTTTATTTTTTTTATTTAGTTTTTATAATAAAAAAACTCCCAAAAAACGTGTTTATACTTGTAGTAAGTGATTGTTTAGGAAAAAATATTTTTTTCTAATCATGTATAATTTTATATATGATCATACCTGGCCAATTTTCAGATCAAATTATAAATTATTAGACAAAAACATTTTTTCCCCGGACTGTAAAGGAGGTAAAACAAAATCGCTGGAAAATACAAAGAACATCCCAATTTTAAAAATTGTTTTGAACAATGGAAGGATCGTTTGAAAGATTGCGTTGCAGTTAATGATCAAAATTTGATGGAAAAATATAGAGGTGATGAATAATTTCCCGTTTTCTTGCCTTCCCTTCTAGTATAAATATTTAAAGATAAAACGTTGTATTCCGCCTTAATTTCAAGCAAGGAGCAAATTGTTAACGTTTTAAATCACATTACAGTAGGTGCTTTTTACCACAAACTTTTTTTTTCCAATCATATTAATATAAAAAGAAAATTTTAATAGCTCAAAACATCATCGCTTAGCAATTTAAGGGCAAAAAGCATTAATAAGAGTACGAATTTTGAACCATTATTATTTATTTGAAATGTTTTCTTAGAGGTTCACTTAATTTAAGTCCAATAGACGTAAGAGTTAAGAATTTTAACTTAAACAATAAACAACAAACATATCGTGAATATATATTCCAGAATTTATTGCACAGTGACTGTGGTAAAACAGAAATAAAAAATCATCAACTCTTTTCGCAACGATAATATTTCACATATATGATATACTTACTCATCTTTTTAAGAAAAAAAGTACGTTTATCATGATGATTGAATGGTCTCAGGTGCATTTCGATTTGAGGTGTAAAAATGCATATAATAAGAAATAACAGCAAAAGTGAAGTTCCAAAAAAAAAAAAATGATAAGTACTATTTATGTTCAAAACACCTGATCTCGATTTATCGATTTAAATTCGTTTTATTTTGTCTGAAAAGGTAAATATAAAATTTTATATTTTTCTAAAAAGGACAGAGTGAGATTCATTTGATTAAGACATTTAATTAAAATAGTTTTACAGAACACTGAATTTTCGTTACAATATTTGATCAACTACAGATTGATTAAATGTTTGAATATTTTCATTAAATTTGGGATTTCCAATAAAGCCTTAGTGTTCAAACAAATATTTGTGTACCTATGTCTGTGTTATTCAAAACAAATTTTCAAAAAAAAAAAATAAACAATGAGAAATAATGCGAATTAAGATATATTTTGTCTAATGTCTAATCTCAACCTTGATAGAAGTGAAAATTTGGTAGTTATAAAAAACGAAAATTTATCTATTTATGGGGAAAATTAGGCTTTATTAGGTATTGACTTAAAGATAAATAAGTTTGCCTTTTCTAACGACTAGCTTTACTATCACTGTCTAATTTACAGCTTATGTAAATAAGATAAAAGGAGAACAGAAAAGAGAGATTAGTTTGAGTTTTTCTTTAGGTGTATGGTATAATAATTAACTTTTACTACGACAGCTGTTTCAGGAGCCCTTCCCCTAACGCTTACAAGAAAAAAGAAGAAATAAGCGTGCCGACTAAATCGCAAATATCCTACCAATCATTGTTTTTTTTTTATTTACCTAAGGAATAAGACTTGAAATTAAACAAACCGCAATTGATGTGATTCTTAATAAATTTTGGCTAAAAAGAAGACAAAAAGAAAAGTTGGATAAAAGTATTGAATGTTATTGAAGTAATAGAATTTGAAAATTGCATTTTTTAAAATTGTTTTTACGCTCTTTTCGAAGGGATTTAGCTGGTGCAATTTAGTCGATCTGTTTTTAATTAAACCCATTTCTGATACTATACTGATCTTTACCAATAATAAGATTGAAGATTTCTGATTTTTGAATACCTATATAATGAAAACGTTACGTGTCAGCTGCGCGAGGGAATATAAACGGAATTATATTTCTCAGCTGAGATTTTTATCTAATCTAAAAATGTAAAGTGTTTTGTTGAATACTCTTTATTACCTACATTTGCATATGCTTATACTAAAAAATAAATGCCATTTTCATTACATTTTTACCTAAAAAAAATTGTTTGAAAACGGCTGAAATGATATCAATGAAATTTTCACAAAAAGTTATTAAATATTTCAACTTACATTATAGGCTACTTTAAATTTCGAATAATTTTCCCTGTCTGTTTGTTTGTTTTAGGCAAACTTGAAAACCGCTGGTCCGATTAGGACGAGATTTTCACTACATGTAGTAAATATTACAAAAAGTGCTATAAAATACTTTTTATTCCAAAATAAATGTTGATTTTTTGAGAAAAAAAAATAAAAACTATAAAAACTGCGCAACGAAAAACATACATTGGCAGGCAGTTGTGATACAATGTACGTATACTAACATATCGTAGAGTCGACATGATTTTAACTATCTAATTTGTTATTCTTATAAATTAATGTTTGCAAATGATTTTACAGGTAGTAAATATATATTATCAATAATTCGGCTGAGTAAACGTTCAAATTTTTGAAAGAAGAGAAGGAAATCCTCTGCAGTAAATATGATTTCATACATAAAAATAAATATCTTAAGTTCCAAAATGACACCCGTAAGAATAAATGGCCAAAACAAACAGTTTGACTTAAGTGATCCCGATTAAGAGTCCGACTAAGAGAGCCACTAGAACAAAAAGAAATTCAGCCCAACTTAATTTTCAAGAGAAAATAGCAAGTTAGATGTGACCATCGCGTTGTCTTTTTACCAAAATTTAAATTCTTCTTTTGCAATTTACTTTAGATTAATTTACCAGATATAATTTACCAGATCTATAAGAATCCGTTGTCTAATCTTGGAGCTCGGGAAATAGGAAACTTGCCGATAAGACATAATGGACTTAAAATAATACTATATCCTAGAATAGTGTACCTAAGGCAATCTAACCTTATACCTCAAATCTTAAGATAACACATTAAATATTATTTATCCTTAAAAGGTACGCTTCATAAAGGATAGCTACTTATCCATTCTAGGAAAATGAATAAATGATTTAATAAGACATTTGGTGTGAAAGGTTCTCAAGTTTTAAAGGAACACAAGTATAAGTATTTTACAATATTCAAAAAAAAAAAAACGTAAAGAACCTACCAGTAAGATAGCTTAAATCTATTCATGGAAAAATAGTTTAACGGAACTTCATGAACTTTCTATGAAATAAAGGTCTCGAAATATCTAATTATCTTTTTTTGTTAAAATAGCTGAATTACTTATTTTGGGTAAAGTTTTCTAGGTTCAAGGTATCAGCTATCAATAACTATATTTCTTATATCGATTTTTACATATTTGAGATATGTTTTTTTAGCTATAGATATATAAATAAGAGAAACTCCTACAAAAGTTTTTGAATTAAATGACAATGTTTAAAAGAACATTTAGAAAGTTATTAAAAATAACGATTTTTAATCAATACTTTCTTAACAAACTTTTATTGATTAATATTTGCAGTTATTTTAGATTAATGGTTAAAATATACGATTATTTAAGCTACACCTGAGCCTATAGTTATATGCCTATATTATGGCATTAATAACTATTATAATAAATATGTCGAATGGATATGTTAAATGCATCATATTTCATAATCGGGGATTTAAAATTACATTTCATTTAAATACGTTGATGAATCTATCAGTGTTTCATTTTTAATACAATTGCGTTGCATATACGAGAACAATTCACATTGTTAGTCCGAAAAATTTAGCTGATCCATCAGATTATTCAATTAATGAGCTTCAGAGAAAAAAACTACAGTAAAAAAACGTTCGTAATTTGATTAATTTTTACAATCATCAAGCGATTGACAAAATAAGTTTTCAAAATTTATGATATTTTTCCATGACATGCATTAAATTATTCCCACACTTGTTAAATCAAAAAATGAAATCTCATTAAAAAAAACCAAATTCAAAACTTTAAACGAGATTAAAAATTAATAAAAATGAAACCTGTTAAATTATTACTTATAATTGAAACAAAATAAAGTGATACCGCCTCATTAATATTTCATTGAGATTTCGGTTGCTAATGTGATTTGGTTTTTGTCTCTATCTAAAGTCTGATCTGTTTCTTTTGTGTATTACTGTTTAGTTAATCATTATTACGATGGCCTTAGCGGATCCATTAACTTTGTTTTTATTCAGTTATGGGAGATCAACTCTCTAAGGGCGGCTTTATAATTAGAGCATGTAATTTCACAGGAAAATGAACCTTTCCTAACAGCCAGATATAGAACGAAGGTATTTTTGCTATATTGCCAAGCAAAGCACGTATTTGACGTAACACTAACTTATACTCTCGACAAGAAAGCTCATTCAATTTGTTAGGTTTGTATTATTTTCATTTAACATGAGTTTTTTTCTTTTATAAACTGCAATGTTATTTGAAATATAATTTTATTTGTATATAAAAAACTTTTCACAGGGACATACTTTTCATACACACCTGACAAACATTGAATTATCATGAAATTTATAAGTAAAACCTGGATATATCAGGGAAATATTATCTAAGTATTTTAACTCGTGTAAAATTTACATGAAAGCCTTGGTATATCTAATAAATAATCGTACAATAAAAAAAAGGTTTACTAATGCAATCATTGGTTCAAAATATAAAGTTTTAATGTCCAAATGTTAGCGAAATTTGTTTTCCTTCATATAAACTTTAAATTTCTTCATCATCATATAAATACGATTTCTGAATCATGAAAATATTTTATATGATCACTTTATTATATGCTACAAGTCGGAGTTTAAATATTAAATTATTTTACTGTAATACGTGTGTGTAGAAAGCAGAATAATCACATTATAATCATTGTTATCCAAGACAAAAATGACGAGACAAAACAACAACCAATAAGAACAATATCAACGATTGGTGACAAAAAATACCAATAATAAAAAAAATTAAATAATTGTGTGACAATTCTACAGGACGACGCTAAACTACTTATTAGCGACACTTGAACACTACGACAACACAATTAGTTCAGAAAAATATCGTTTTACTGTTATGTGGTTGATTTTTTTCTTTGTATTTAAAAATTGCAATTTATTTCCGTACCAAAAATAATGACATACTGTTAACAATGAAATTGAAGACGAACGATGCTTTTTTTAAAAAAGCTTTTGGAGTGTGTCTTTATTTGAATTTGTATCTGCGTAGGATATATTTTATTTTCTTCAAACATTGCATAAGCCCGAGTCGAAATTTTAGACCTATTTTTGCCCTCAAAATTTAGGCTCATCAGAGGTTCAAGTAGATTGAAAAAAGGACCATTTGCATTTGAATTTTGTCCTCATTTGAACCTACAAGGGACATTTATCGGACAAAATACAATGTTAAGGTTCAAATAAGGTCGACAGCAAAACCCTCAAACAAACCTCTTTCAACCTGCCCACAATTTCTTTAATTTACTCTATCTCTCTCTTTTCTCCGCTCTTTCACTGTCACTTTTTTTATTGTTTTATTGGTTGGGTTTTTTTCAAAACGAATGATATTTTTATTTTAATATTTTGTTTTTTTTTTATTTATTAAATATACAAGTTTCATTAATATAAGCGATAAATTTAAAAGTAATAAGAATATTACAAATATCAGTTCTTAGTTCTTAATTTCCTTGTCCTTGGTTACCAGCTCCTTTATTGTCGCCATTGCCATCATTTTTTTCCGGGATTTCCTTTTACTATAATCCACA